>CM036887.1:13540062-14095620 GCA_020796165.1 Pantala flavescens
ACGTGCCAACCGAGATAATACCCATATGGACTATTTAAAAAAGATTTCTGCCCTCTATACCGTGTAGAACGAACACGGTGGGGTTAGGAAATGGACCTTGTAATGTATGACGCATTTATTCATTTAAACCTCGTATAGAGGTATGGGACAGCGGCTTATTTCACCTATTCTTTATAGTTACTATATTCTTTTGTATCATTTATCTTATTTATTTTCGCTTTAATTGGTAGACACTTGAAAATTAAAACCCACTTTGGTAATTTTTATACCATTTTCTTCAACAGATGTTCACGCATTGAAATTCATAATACAGTTTTTTATAAAATAAAATAAAAATAACCATCCTTTTATTACTTGTATGAACAGATATTTTGAATAAATTCCAGACATGAGTTATTAATTACATCAAAAAAGAAAAAAAAATATGCATCAAAGATTTTTCGAAGTTAAAAGTTCATCTGAACATGTATTTTGCAGAATTAGAAGAGTACTTATAACAGTAACGAATGATATAACTTAAACAATAATTGATTGGCAAATACACTGCGCAATTGCTCATTATATTACTTTTAATCAATTTGTAGCTGTATTAATCGGGTTTCTCAACGTAAAAAATCGCTAAACCTCCTTTTAATTATGACCAACATTATGAACTTAAAAATTACTCCCACTTCACAGTTAGAACATTATAGATCTCATCATATGAAACTTTTTTTTCTTAAGCAATATTTCCTTCTTATGGAGGAATCTTTGGGATTACGATTCACCACCTGTTTTAGATGAGGTTCGCAAAGATGAAAATCTTCTTTCACGCAAATATTCAGCGCTTCCCAGTCTAGAGAGGTGCTATTTTTCGCAGAGTGGGATGCTCTTGGGCGTGAGAAAAATTGATGCTTTCATCGTGAGGAGAGAGAACGAATATAAATGCTCCCTCTACATTTCACTCTAACACATAATTGTATTAGAATCTAGTTTGTCAAAAGGCTGTTAGAATGCTTAATTTGAAACTCCTCCCAATTAGCAATGTGATAAATAAATATTCATTCACTTCTTCAATATATTTGAGGTAACACACATTTCTTAATGGACTTTTCCATGCGGTTTGCCTAAACGAATGCTGTTCTCATGAATATGTATTTTTAACTACACTACTTGAGATAGCTCTGATTACGATATCATTAGCAGATTACCATCAGATAAGTATCTCTGTAATACCAAGGTAATACCAACCAGTTGAAATCTATTAAGCTAATATCTTTCCAAATTTAGCGTGAGGCTTAACTCACATTAGTATTGAAGATCATTTCATTGTACATGTAAATTGTATATCGTTAACAAGCTAAAATTAATTTTCTATTCTTTAACCAGATTAAAAATAAGAATTTAATAAAAACATATACTATATCATACATTACAAGAAACGATTTAAGATGAAATTGAAATAGATCGGAGTAAAGTAAAAACATAACTAATGTGATTCATTGAAAATTATGATCGTATTTAATAAAATCTGTTTCGTTTTTTTAATATTAATATAAGCCGTTCCTCGATGAAATTTTACTTGACGAAAAACATTCCGAAAGTAATGCGCAGATTCCTTAAAATTTTCGTGCGTCAAAGTCTCTCAAAATTTAAGGTTTGTGGAATGTAAACACATTTTCATCCAGATTTTCTTAGATTTTCATTTTGGGTAAACCTAATAACTTAGGCCTGCGTGCACTAATGTATGCACCTTGTTATTATCCAATCTCGGAACTCTAATATTCAAAGAACTCGCAAAAAATCCTATCAAAGCTAAGCTAGGTTTTAATTCCTCTCCTTTGTCAGTGTGGTGAAGAGCATCCTGACTTTGTTTTATGCTTCGCCGCGTCCAATCTCCGCTGATGCGCATTCCTCAAGATGGACCAGCTCACAGCATCCTTCAGATCTCGGTCGGTATACGGGCTTAGATCAGTCTCTTCTCATATCTGCATCATCCACAAACTCGCGTACATTAATAAAGTGCGTAATCCGTGGCGAGATAAGAGGATGAAACTGAACATATGCCTTAGACTTTGTCCTCTTACCAAGCGGATTATGGCAATCTTTGAAATTGTCGGAAATACAGCTCTGCAGCATCCTTCCAAAGTTTAATCTTGAGTTTCTCTTTGAAGTAAATCTTGACGAAAATACATTTTGCGTTATTACTGCCCGAAAAAATTAGAACAGTACACAGATGAATTTTAATCAAGTGCCTATCCTTCATTGACAAACTCCTTTATTTGTCAATTAAAGCTTATTATACTCGTAACTAAGGCATCATCAAATCAAGATTCAATTTTACAGATTATCTTTAAAAATGCCTTATTTATATGAACATATAAATAACAGGGATTTGTGATATGCTCGATATAAGTAATATTTTTCAAATAGATAATTATTAAAAGGTATTTAATGTAAAGCGATATATATTTCATCAAAAATAATGAATATTACAGCTATCTTTGAGGCAACCAATTTTCTTTTTCCCTTACATACAAGTTGATTAATATTATCTTTGAAAACCGAGAGACTGATGAAATATCTTCTTCACTGACTTGGAAACTAATATCTTCTAGACTAAGATATGGACAACGTAATTGGATTCTAGGAGTAATTATTTTCCTGACCTATTATCTGCTACAAAGCTTTCGAAACGAGCCCTTTTATATTCAATTGGTCTAACAAAGGAACTGCGTTATTGGAATGTTAGCAAATCCGTTAAAAGCAATAATATCGAAATACTAGAGAATGCTTTGAGAACCGAGTGGCTATTCTATCATGGTGAAATTAATTTCATCTAAAGAGAAAATAAAATTAATAAAAAGAGGAATATTTTCTAAGATGTTTATAGATGAAAGAGCTACAAAGATATTCCTAATAACTTTTATACAAAGCGTTTCAATCTAATCTAAATATCTAGGTCAATATTTCAGATTCTTAAGTTCCATTTTAATTGTTCCTTGATGAATATTACGCTCAAAACGATCCCTTATTAAGAACCTCAAAAATCACGTCTAAAATTAAATCTTTCGATCCTTCTTCACTGCAACCCTTTTTGTGCGAAACGTAAGTTTTGTCTGAACATTGAAACTGGGAAGAAAGCCCCCTTTTTCATGCAAATTAAGCCTCAGAGGTTCTCGTAAGTGAGCCGAATTTTTTAAAGCATTTCAATTGAATTTGAAGCACGAGTAGAACAAAAAGACGCCATCGTGAAAAAAAATCAAGACCTTTAGAAACAGAATCCGTGTCTTACGCAGAGACGAGTGAAATAAATAACCGGCCCTCTTGCGGGGAAAAATGTAATTAACAAAAATCACGAGAGCGCTCGCGACCTCTCGTGGTGCTGAATAAAATTAAAACGGTGAAGGATTGTTTAGCCGAGCGTTATTTTGTATGTGGTTGAGAAAAGTTGAAGAGCGAAATTCGCACTCCTTTTTTTTGGCAGCCTTGGAAGAAGATACGAGCGCGAAGGAGGTAAAAATAGTCCGCGAGGACGTCTTAGGCGAGTGTATGAGGAGAATGATATCTGGGGAAGTAAAAAACCTTTCTCAGCCCTGAGTGTGTGCGAAATGGGGTGGATGGAGAGGCGGGACAGTGCTGTTTACGCTGTGCATGGGATGGCAAAGTGCCCCACTTCCTAACCCTTCCGAAGTGAGCTTTGTGACCTCGAGTTGAAACACCTTCCACATCGGATTGCCTCCTACGTTTCATCCGTCCCTCTCGGGACCAAATGGATACGTCCCACGGAAAACTTTTCATCCAACCTTTTTTTTTCGTTTATTTTGATGTCTCAGGGTCCCTCGGTTCGGAAAGAGATTAAGGGCGAATAACTTGGCCTTGTTATTATTCCGGTCGTCTTTCGTCATTGCTAATTATCTCCCAGGTGAGGGGAGTGGGGATCGTATTAATTGGGTTGACTCGTTTTTCTTTCGGAGGAAAAAAATACCTGGAGTTCCTTGAGAGATGGAAAGGCCAAGGCGATGAATAATGTATTTGTGTTACTGTTACGTAAGAGTGAAGATATTTCCTCAATCAATATTTATTTCTTACCTTGTAGAAATTATTCAGGGATAAGAAGTAACAGTGATTTTGACAATAAATGTTTATGTTTTTCCTAAAGATTTATCTATATTCTAAACATGAATTAATTAGTAATTTAATAATATCGCATAAAAGGTTTAGGTAATGATTCAATGAATAATGATAGCGCTAAAAAGTTGTAATACAAAGTTAAAACCCTATTTACACAATTTAAATTTTGTCTCGTTTAAAAATTATATTCCTCTTTAGACAATATTTTATTATAATGGCACTCATAAAAAGGTCATTTATCTTTGTGAGACCTACATTTCAGCAAAAAACTTCTCATTTATCCTTAAATTGGCAAAAGTAGAGTCAAAAGTAATTATATTTTAATTTAATCTTTCAGTTATGAGCAACTAACGTTTATTTAGCTTTTATACCTTCATGATAACCTCAAATAACAATTAAAACAAAATAAAAATTTTGAAACACAATTGAAGCAAGGAAATGAAATATTCCACTTAATCACTTACTAAAAGTCTTACTGGAATCTTAAATACTTTCGAGAAATATATCTTTCCAGTCTAATTGACTAAATTACTACAAATTTTTATTTCAACTTGTTTTCTTCCATATCTCAAGGAAAGAAAACTCATTATAAGTACATCCCCTCAAAAAGCACTCCTCCAATTCATAACAATCAAACTTCACGATTCCTAAAACACTAAAACAGCTGCTCCTTAATTAATCACCCTAATACACCCGAGAAACTCACATCTGCATTCCAGTACTTCACTCCACAATTCAGCACCTGGCTAAAAAGGGACTCTGAAGCTAATGACCCGGATAGCAAACTAATATCAGATGCATCTCGGAGCACCTCCCTCTGAATATTACGTGACGACTGCTCTTGGAACTGAAGATAACGCCCTCAATAACACTCTGGAGGTAGGTCTTCGGCCAATAGATACGCAGGCTGATGAGATCTCATCTGTATTTATACCTTCTTCTCGCTACATTTGCTCATTGTACGGGGAGCGTTTTCCTGCTAAATACCGTTCTCTTAATCTCCTTTCTTAATCTTCCGGAGGAAAAGCGGTCCTGCCTTTAATCTCCACTACAGCATCCCTTTCCTTCCACACTCCTTAACAACGCGGAACAATATCCCGCGGATTATCGCTACTCTTTTGTTATCCCGACGTTCTTCCATCAGAAGCGCTCTTCAGATGTTTCCTTTTTTTAATCGAAAAATCGTATGCGTGCAATATATTCGATGTTTACGCCCAAGGGAGTATCGCTGATAAGGTTTCTCTTCCCTCAATCTTTCGCGAGCTTATGTTTGTCTTTGAAGGAACCAAAGAGGTTTTCCTTTATATAGTTTCGGGGAAAGAGAATTTTTAGATTCGGAATGAAAAATAATTTTCCGAGAATTACATTTTTTAATGTAAAGTACTATCAGAAAATGAAGTAGATAATTGAAATTTTCAAAGAACCCCAAACCTTTTCTTCAATGTTATAGATGCATCTCATAAGCCTCAGAAAAATTGCAAGATGATAGTGATTGTACGTTCATATTATTAATCAGGTATTTCAGAGAAAAAATTAACATGTGAATTGAGTATATATCCATTAGGATTATATATATATATATATTAAGGTATTATTAAACGGATATTTCAATTCCGTTTGACAATCTCGAATCCATACGTCAGTATTATTTTTCATTGCTACATTGATTAAAAGCTACATATCATAGCAATAAATGTTTGAATATATACTTTTTACGACCATTTAAACAATTCGAGTAGAATTACCAGTTTAGAACTTTGATTTAATTAACTTCTTATAGAATATCCCGAATAAATAACCTAATAATAACACAAAAGACCTTAGCATTGTATATACAACATAAAAGAATAGTATTTAGAAGTACAAACGTATATTTTAACGTATTTACGATGATATACAATGTTTTTTTGCCTAGCAACGAGGAAAAAAACATCCAAATCTTCCATACAAAGAGTAGCTCTTGGAAACTTAATTCTCGAGATCATCAAAGTGATTCCGAAATCGCTCTGTCTGCGACAGTTTATTCATTTATTGCCAATCGGACTTAGAGCTCGCTCAGTCATAAATGCAAAAACTCCTCAGATGAATAGAAGCGAGTATTCGAACGTCTTAATGTTTGTCTCTGGGATTCATTCAATATTCATGAACCTGCAAAGCAGTGAGTCGGGACAGCTGCAGGGAAAAGAAATGATATTTGAAGTCTTGAATAAGGTATGCCTCTCATTTCATCGAGAACTCTGAGAAATCCATCAACTGTAGAGTTTTTCCAGAGACTTCGAGATATTTTGAGTAGAAAACTCACTGAAATGAGCTTCCCATTTGATGAATTTACTTTACTTAGCTATAAGATAGCTCTTAAGTTATTTCAGAGACAGGTGATCAGTTAAAAATACAGGAATATTTGTACTAATGGAAAACTTTGTTTTCTTTTCTATCTCCATGATGAATGGACGGTCAAAAGTATTCGAAACGAACTTAAATGTTTAGCTCCATAATAAGCTCTTTTTTGAAAAAAGAAAATGAGTTCTGCTTCCTAAGAAATGTATTGGATAATGTAATATAATATTATTATTTCTCTACGAACTAATTAGACATTCGATCCACGATCAGTGTAGAGAATACGTAATTCAGTCTTTTTTTTCATTTATTTATTGTAAGTCATCTCTAACATTACATACTTCACCTAGTAACGCAAGATAAGATAAAATTTTATAATATGATATGGTAAAATACAATATCATAATAACAAACATTAAGATAAAATCTTATTGACTCACCAAATTCAGTTTAACTTAACTCGGATTCAATTAAAAGAAACAACCCAGGAAGTGGACTCACCTATAAAGAAAGAAAAGAAACATTCATTGAACAAGTCGGATTTACATTTGGAACAGTTTACAAAGATCATAGATTTCCTATTGAGAATAACACACTATTAAATTGTTTATTTTCTTAATAATAGATTCTATGGGTCTAAAGAGAAAGAATTTTTATTAGTTTAAATAAACCTCATGGTAATCCATAATCAAAGCATCCAAACGTCAACTCTCAAATTAATATAACTAAAATATATGTTAGGATAACAAAATATAACTAAAAAAAGGGACTGTGAATTTTACATTGTATCAATCGTATCATAAAAATTATAAATCAAATTCTTGTAGTCTATCTTGTAAATATTCTGTTAGTTAGATGTATTATGCATGTAAATAACTAATATTTCAGTGCAGCTCTTTTGAGCAGCTAATATATCTTTGATAGACAATGACACAACACAAAAATAAAAAATATCCATTCTAGGCATTATAATAAGGACACATCAATTTAAGCTCCAAAATTTTCATTTACTCTCCATGGTCACCTCATTTTTCCAACTCTGGTATTTATCTACTCTTGTTTTCCCAATTAAAACGCACCGCATTTCCTGGTTACCATCAGTTGGCCTCTGAGGTAAACATGCGGGCATGTCTCGATCAAACACGATAATTAAAGACATGGATTTGATCTCTTCCTATTTTTTCATCCAGTTTCGAAACAAAAAAAGGGTAAAAGCTAAATCCACAGGTTCGTGGAAATCCGTTTTATTCGGCTGCTCTTTTTTTCAGAGTCAAAACGAATTTCAACCTCTATCGAAAAGGTCACCTGTGTTTTTCTTTTAAATAGGGGTTTTGTTGTTTGAGTTTTGTGGGCGGTGTACATGGGGGGATGTTGGAAAAGGGGTGGGGGGATTTTCAGGGCGTGGGTGATGTAAAGAGTACAAAAGGTTGGATGTTCTGAGGTAGAGAATGCTGAAAAACAGGTCGTTTTTGGTAGAACTGCTTTACTCTTGAAAGACAGACGGAGGAGTTTTGCCTGAGGCACTGCTAACTCACTTAAGGTAAAGTTAATTCTGAAATTTTTTTATACGTTATGGGATATAAGAGTAGCGAAAAATATTAAGGTAACATTCTTGGTGTCAACAACCTGAAGGTTGTACTTGAAGGATCAAAAGAAATCATAGCAATGTCAACATTAAACAGCACTGATATACTATTCAGTATGCTAATGAAAACTCACATTTGTGGACGTATGATCTTGAGGATACAAGAGCGCAGAATCATTACTTTAATCATCTTTGTTGATTTAAGTTCATTGTCAACCACGTGAACTGTCTATCCAGATAATTATGTTAGCGGTAGGCAATCAGAGATAGGTACATAATATGATTGAATCTCATATAATAAGCAACACACAGAACAGACTTTGAAATTACATCATCTATTCCTTATAATTATAAGTTAAAAGAAATAAGGTAATCGCATTACCACAATACGAAAAAAACTTGATAATATCTGCATAAGTATAATTTAAATATATAATATGACCCTGTTTTATATTTTGAATGTAACGCTTATAAATATAAAGTATAATCATTTTTGTGAAATATTTTGCAAGAAGGAATACAGAAAAATTTACTCAAAAAGGAGTATTAAGTTATCAAACTATATATCCTGCTAAATAATTCTATAATTTAGCTCAATTATGAATCGAGAAAAATTATTTACGATTCAAATCAGCTCTCCAATTTATTTCTTTTCAAACACATTTCAGTCTTCACACAGATTTAATTATTCGTAATTCTTAGAGCTGGGTATCGACCATAGAGCTGGTTATAACCACGTATTTATAAAACTTATTGCCTGTAATTGTACACCTACTATATTACAGCTCCGTAGTATCGTTATATATCTTTGTTAAAGCTCTAACAGGTAATAAAAGGACCTTCTAGCAGTAAAATAACGGTATTCGAATAAGTTTCGAGTTACAATCCGTCAAACCGTCCACTAAAGGTATCAAATTTCGGGTTCGTTTCGAATTTCCACGCGTTCCGGTAATGTGACCTTCACCAGTTGACCCTTTAACGGGTTGTATCGAGTTTGTAGTAGAGCAACAGCGAACCTAGCTTCGGTTTGCGGAACTAATTTTAAGGCGAGGATGAGAAAATAATTTCGGGAATTAAGAAGGGGAAGATGGGGGCTTAAAGTGGATGAGTGGGTGGTAAATAAGAAGGAGATTGCGGAGTGATTTGGAACAGGTTGCGCAGAAGGGGAAGACCGCAGATGAAAGAGAATAAGGAGGAGCGTGTGGCGAAGATACCGTCTGCCACGAGAGATTTTAAGCTGTTTTTTTTTTCGGGGGATGGAGAAAAAATGAGGAGGGATAATAAACGAGTTAAAAATGAAGAAAATGGGGATTTATGAGGGAGTGAAGTACGTGGGCGGCCGACGAAAAAGGAATTAGTGGGGAAGGAGACTGGAAATCGAATGCAAACAAAATACACAATAGAAGGGACTTCAAAAGGAGAACTCAGAACGGGAAGCTTCATTTTCTTCTTAATTGAGAAAAACATGTACTATTTTCTTCGCGAAGGACTGAGGGGAAGGGATAAAGAAATGGTAGAGAGAATAACATTATGACTAAAAGTAAATTAAGGCATGATGTGGTTGGCTATTGAAAAAAACATAGATAAAGATCAATATTCCTGTATGCTGATTTAGATGTCAAAAGATATTTTTTAAATGTAACTGATGTTTTGCTTTGAATTTTAAAGTGATAAACAAGGAAATTTTTCGCCGACGCAAACATTATGACTGTTAATGAATGTTGATTTATTAAAATCAAACCTATCAATATTAATAGATATGATATATAACGCGAGAAAATATTTCATTATATGGAAATCGAACCGTGAAATTGAACTCGTATTATTTATGACATTTATTGCGTATTAATATTCATTTAAATTAACGCTACTTAACCCGTGAATTCAACTTTTACAAAACAGAGTTGGATGAAAAGATTCCTATAAAACATTCACTTACATAAACATTTGAAATGTTTTTTCAACAACTTAACTATAATTTAGTGTTCATTCAGAGAAAAATGTCCATATATACGCTCATCAATATCTTTTCAATAAAAGATTTTTATCAGCCAACCAAAATTTAAATCACATACTCCAAGTTTATGATAACCAAATTCGGCAAATTTCATGCCACTGCTAACACACACGTCCAACTGTACCACAGTCAATTTAAAAGCACCCCTAATTAACATCACAATTCTTCGAGCAATAATTCACTTAAAATGTAGGACAACTTTGTACACTCATTTGGAAAACTTACACTCGAATATTTACCATATATTTCACGCCCCACTTAAAAAGCTTCAGTCACGTTCTTTCTATATATATATGAAACATCCACACACGTAATTTAATTAATTAATTAAACACGTGCATCGTGGAACCTCGCGAGACGTATCGCTCTGCATATGGGGAATTGGGTAAATGCAGCGCACGTATTCGTCCAATAAGGATCGCGTAATTATGCGGTCGTGTCGTCAAACGTGAAGGTGATGCGGAGGAATTAATTAAAAGGCCGATATTGAAAGAACGCCCCACGTGATCTGCATCCATAAAGAGAGGCACGAGTTTACTTCGGGTCACAGTCACCTATTCCCGAGGGAACGAGCAATTTTAGAAATTCCGCGATTAACATCCCCAACAAGTTTTTAGATTAAGAGCGTAACGCTTCCTGAATTAAGGAATCAACTAATTCGCCGCGATACGTAAGCGGGACGCAATAATTAAATTCGTGAGTGGAAAATAAGTGTGAATGCTAATTGGTTCCGATGATTATTTCGGATACAGCTGAATATTTGAACGTCTTCCTTTGTATGTACCTGTGGTTATTCTATCCCAAGAGGATGGTGAATATTGCCGAGGCAAATTAAAACAATCCTGTGAAAATGTAAAGCCATGGAATTTCCTTTTCTATTTCAGAGTTCTGTTCAAATTTGAAACGAAGAAAGTATGCAACATACCTGGTATTATATAAAAACATCAAATCAACCTTACGTGAAATATAAGTAAACGGTTCATTACTTCCAACACCAACTAATAAACATTCTTACATACAACATTATATGATTAATAAATGGGTCTCTTAAAATAGGAAATTTAAATACATATACTAAATCCTTTAATACTCGAACAGTGTCATTTTAAATAGAATAGAAATAAAATAAAAATTATCAACATACATTTAATCTGTAATTGAGTAGATTTACGCTAAAAATACTAAATTAATATTACGTAAAAATACTATCCTGTTTAAGAAAATATTCATGGTTACGATACCTTAAAAATATAAATTTTCAAATTTTTCATCAAAGGAATATATTATTCAAAATGATATCCTGCTCCTATAATTCTTTTGAAATTTGGCCTTTAACTGAATATTTGCTGATTTCCTTCTCCTTAAATAATGAAATTATATCGATGTTTTCAGTTTTGCAACGCTTTAATCTGCTAATTCCGCCGTAACTTTGTAGTGAGTTACTAAAATGAAAATTGTGGCAAGAGCTCAAGTGCTGTTCTTTGTTTCTAGTTCATTTTTTCAAAGCGATAACTTATTCAAGTAAAACCAGTTACTTTAAACATTTGACATACATGTACGACGCTATATTTTGAGGGTTACTGTAAATAGGCAACAATAATTGAACCTGAATAGAGAACACTCAAGCTTCATTTTCCTTTTTTAATCTGTAATTTTGAAGAAAAAAAGCCAAAAACCCTATTTAAAACAAGTTTCATCGGCTTACTTATCAATTAAAACACAAAATCTTTACAGAGGTAGCGGCATACTTAATTCCGTATGAATCGGGGCTCTCAAAACGGATAGAATACGGCAGTGGCGTAGCACGTAAACTAATCGTGTATTACGCTAATAGAACGCCTTTCCAATCTACGGACTAATTACACGCCGTGCACATTCCGTTTTCAAATCCGAATCATAAAGCCACTTCTATTCTAAGGGATCACACGATGAACGCTTTTGTGCTAATTCCATTCAAATATTCAAGATACGATTCAATTTAACCAACAAAGTATATCCGGAAGATCGTTATCATTTCAGAATTCCCAAAATAGAATTACCTTTAACCTTTGGAATAACATTCAACGATGAAGAGACGAGAGATTCAACGGAAGTGAAGAATAGACGTACAGAATTATCTCGTGCATTCAGGAGGAATTAAGACTTTTATAATTTTGCTGAAACTGTAGAAAAGCTCAAAGTACTTAGATTAAGAGAGATATAAATATCATTCCTCAAATCCTCTTTTTCTAAGGGGAAACGCTGTTTTAGATTCCATTTTTAATTCTTTGACGCGGAATGTAGCACTTATTTATATGCATGAAAGAACGATACGAGCATTTCCATCTATAATATAAGTGTGAATAGTGAATGCTTACAGTTTATTATTTCTCTCTTTAACAACCACTAATTTGTTTTGTAAACATATTTTAACAGTTTTATTTTTGAAACTACATTTTTAAATAATCTTTCATATATCGTCTGATTGTTATTATATATAGTTACAATATAAAAACTCATTATCCAGACTTTAAAACATAATACATTGAGCTCAAAGCTTTAAGTAAGGTATTTATATATATTTACTTTATAAATATTTATATCATCTTCATAAATATCTGAGCACTTTAAAATTGCTTTGTTACTTGGTGGAAAAATTAAAAAAAAACAAATTTCTTAAATTACATTAACGAAAAAATATACAAGATGCCACATTTTTATCGTAAATATATAACTGTAAGCTATAATTACCAGCAGAATAGGTCAATATCATTCCTAAATTTTCTGATTTTATGGGATTAACTACTACGGTAATCAAATAAAAAATAATAATATCTTATTTTCAGATTAAACAAATTCATACACACGCGCATACATTCTTCCACCATTCCTAAACACGAATTCTTCCATTCACCACCTAATTAAGCAACAAACCACTAGATTCCACCCCCTCAATCCCACAAATAAATCAACCGCGATCCCCTAAACACCTCGGCAACCCGCACAACACAAGTACTTCATCTGAATCGGAGACGCAACGTAACGACTTACTAAACTCCGCTTCGATCTCGTTAAGGGGGGAGAACGAACGAACCCCTTACGGACGGGAAAATCACGAGGCCTTGTTCACACAAAGAGATATAAATTCCGAGCCTTAAGCTCCCGCTAATGTTTTTACGGATACCAGGGACCTGGTACGTAAGCCGGGCTTCCGATGTTTTATTCAGGTCACATATACACCCATACACAAACAGGCCCTTCCGTTTGGATGGATCGGCGTTTGGGACGCTCGCTGAGTGGCTCTCAAAGCGAAAGAAGGGTTTCTGGAGTTTACTTCTTCTTACGGAGAGTTGTTCCTCTGTATGCAACGCCGGGAAGTGGTTCTCTTCTCTGTGAAATATGGACGAGGTTCGAGGTATAAAAATTCAACTCCCGTATCCTGTTGGATGTTATGAGATGGTTGGCATGACTGCTTGGGCCGAAAGGGGGGTTTTATATTTATGTATCGAAGGCATCCGTTGCTAGGAGAGACGAGCTCGCGAAGAATACTTGGCTCGGAAAGATTTTCGGAACGGTTTTGGAGGGAAAGATTGCTGATTTATCTTTAAAAAAAGAGAAATTCGCCGAAATACATCACTACTTTAGAAATCCAATTATTATGACAAATGTTCTTTTATGAATTTGAATATTTAACAGCGATAAGATTCATTCGCTCATTCAAACCTAAAATACGAATTTAAGAAGAACTAAATAAATAATACAGTACCTTTAAGAGAAACAAAAGTGTACAAGCCTATACTTGCTTCCTTCTTTGAATGCTTTCATTGTATGCTTACCATGGGTTGATAACTCATATAGAAGATTTCCAGGTATAATAAACGATGTAAGGAGTGGACTTATACGTCCTAATTTAAATAAGCGTTAAAAGTTTCATTATGTTTGCAATTCGTACTTAAATTACCCTTTGTATTCATATTCGACTTTCTAAGGAAGATAAGAGCTTGATAAGAATTGACTTAATTTTCTGAGACCAGGATTAAATTGCAAGATTATTTAGGCGTACCATAAAAAATTATGTACATGAATATGTATTAAAGTCATTAATTTTCGGTATCATCAGTTCTTAGCAATCAGTATAAAAATTACGTAATTACAGCACTACCAACTACTATTTATAGGTAAAGTCTTTACGCTTACTCAATATTTATAGAAGTTTCTCGACACGCTAAAACGTCTTTCTTCTTTAAACCAACACTTCGTAAAGCAGCAATCCTCAGGGTAAACTCGCCTTCTTAAAGCGGCTATTTCTCGCGGAAAATCTATTTTATGAGCGAAAAAATAATTGAGCTATTATGGCCTCCTTACATATATAGAGTTCGTTGACCCTCATATTCCGTACATTCTCTTTAAAATACAATGATATCTGTCTTACGGATTCTAGTAATCTTACATGTAATCTCGTTCTCTCCTTATGGACCAATCAGACTAGAATGGTACGGCTTAGATTTCATCTCGAGTCTCATTGAAATCGTTATTTTCAGACTGTTATATGAACCGTTTAAAATGGATTATAATTCAATAGATCTTTTTGAACCAAAGTGGAATCGCAGGATAATTATATCGAGTTTCGGATTAGTTCAATTCCAGATAATTCCAAGCCTTTGAGAATATTTAAGTTCTTAAATTTACGAAGCGTAGAAAAGCTAAGCTAGTGGAAAAAGAGATAAGAGTCTCTTCTATTATAGAATAGGATTCTGCTGATGTTTTTCAATATTCAGGACTTATCTCAAACTTAATTTAATCAACTACCCATAAAAAAAAAGCTTAGAGTATTATCTCTCAAGTATTGATGAGGATGATCATTGAATTATTAAATCACAAAAATCATGTGAGATATTTAAATTTTAAAAAATCAGCACATCCAATTAATAACGTTTCATCTGTTAGGAAGTTTAATCCATAAAACCGATAGTAGATAGACGTTTCTCGAAAGAGAAGATTAAATCAGCAATTGTACTGATTGGATAGTTAATACCTCATTGCATATGAGGATTAAGATCTAAAATACTGTATAATTCTCAATCGATCGTGATTTTACTAGGAGTTGTACGTAAAGCTTTCCATAGAATATAGCTATAAACGTTCAGTGAAACCAATTCATCATATTATGATCTAATAAATAAATAACATAAAAAGGAATAAATATTTACCAAAATACTCTTATAGATATCTTTGTTCTGAAATCTTATCTTCTAAGATAAATGCATGATTACAAATAGAGAATAATATATATATGTTTATGAGAAAATCAGAATATTAGATGGGATGAAGGATAAGTAGATCCATAAGGTAATATGAATAAGCCAATGGTAAGAATATGGCGTTGAAGATTACAATAGTATATTTACTCCTAAGGATAAAAAAGTTTTAAGACTGATTTCACCGATAAAATTTTACCGTATTAAATTTCTTTCTTATAAATCGGTATTTCAATGCACTGAAACTTATTCCAACTTTATTCACGCTTTTCCGTCCAATCGTGGAGAAGTGTTCGCAGAACTTTTGCCAGAAAAATCGCCATTTATTCGTTCCTTATTTCTCCGGGAGCGGCGCTGCTGCAGACAGCCACATAAAATGGCTTCGAGGATTGTATCGTTATTTGGAATCGTAAAATTTTGGGATGGGGGTGTAAATAGGATGGAATTTACGCAATGGCTGCAGAAATAGAAATCTCCCGAATCTGTTTCTCCTGAGGGACTCGTAAATTGCTTCTGTCAGAGGGCATAAGGTACTTTATTCTCCGCATTATAAGTTTACGTCCAAACTTTACGACATTGCTTCCGTAACTTATTTACCGTCCAATTTCCCGTCTCTTATACGGATTTTGTTCAAATGAGAGCGCATTAATCTTAATCGATGAGAATACTTATGGATTATTTGAAGAAAATACAAGTGTCGTAAAACGCTTTACACTTCCAACAGAAACACTGGATAAAGAATTAAATATATATGTCCACTTTTATTGCTTAAAAATAAAATATTTTAAATTGTATTACTGCGTATAATAATGGATGTTTAAGGTTCCAAATTTGTGTGACATATTTGTGTTGACAAAATCAACAGTTAAGAGAAAAGGAACTATTTTACTTAACTGACTTACTATACTTATAACTGTAGAAATGTATAAGAATTCTCGGACATAGAAAAATATTACATATGACAAAAATAATCATCTATAAGATTATATATAAATGAGAATCAATATAACACTTGCCTGTTGTTAATATGTCTTTTGGGAGGTTCAAAATTTACCTTTCTCACATTAAAAAAATGTACGATGTCTTGTAAAAATAATCTTACTATAGACTATGGAAACGTATATATATCATAGCAATAATACATGACAAATAATCAAAATATGAATTTTTAGTATTAGCAAGAGTGGAATCCTAGAAAAATATATATGATGGATTACTATAGAAGTTATGAGCATTGTTTTATGTGTGACGCTCAATTATTATGAAAAGGGGGTTTAAAAACATTTATACTCTCAGAAGAAATAATTTTGTTATTTTTAATTGAAAAAAACCCAAAATATTTTATAAATCTTTCTTTTAAATCAACTGAATCAACGATAAAAAGACTCTTTCGTAAATAAGCTCTCTAAATATGTACATTGTATACATTCAATTACGGAACATTATTCCGCGCATGCGCACATCACTTTTACGTATCTCAATTCTTTCGCATTACCCAGACAACGATAGAGGGCACAAAGTCGCGGCTCGTAATTCAACTTTTATTGCATCTCGCAGGCGGTGGCCTTAAATCATCCCATCGGAACGGCGAACGGACCGATAAACATACCCAAAAGACGCCATATATAAGGAAACAATTCCTCATTCGCATTCAATTCCTCGGTCGGGATAAAAGACGAAAATATCCGAAACAGCGTCTCGAAACCGAGAAAATTATGCGCCTTAAAAAAATAGAACGAAACTCGCTCTGTGACGTCGTAAAAGAAAAACACACCGGATCAAATTACGACGAAAAAAAATGAAGAACGAGGAAAATGGATACAGAAGTCGTAGTCTGGACTCTGGAGAAAGACGTGGAATCGAAATAAAATACGCGCGCCACCAGCGCCATCACACCCCTTGCGGGAAACAAAAGAATTATATAAAGCACAACCCGATGGTGGTAAAAAAATCGCCAGGGTTTTTATTCTCGGGGATTTTAATGCTGGAGACGGAGCTCGGTGTCAGGCTGAGTGCAGGCACCTTAAGATTTATCGCTCCTGCTGGGAATTTACGGTGGAGTGCCGGGAAGCGCGTGTGTGAAAGGGGTTTTCGAATGAGCAATGGAATAAAAGAAGTGGAAATATCCGAAAGTGAATGAATGGTAACGGTGTTGCATTGAGCATAATAATTGGAAGCCGATAACTTGAGGGGTGAACGATAAAAGCCTAAGTGTGAAAATTTATCGTGGGCTTTTAATAGAGTTTGCTCTTTACAAGTCCTTGGACTGGAAGTTGGGTACAATGAGACTTTTATCGTTTATTTTCTGAGACATACGATACTGTTAATTATCAAGATAGTTTTTCCTACAAACTTAGAGTAAACTGTCCTGATATCAATCTGAATGATAAATGGTGTGAAAGAATGATTCTAATATATGAAGATATTCTTTTCTAATCGATCATTTATTATAGAAATAATTTCTTTTATGTCACTAGAATGTGATATACGTATGTTTCATCCAATTTAATGGCGATTTATATTCTTATATTGTAGAGAATCCATTTTCATGCGTTTGATCTTATATTTTTATTAATCAGTTCGTAATATCATTTCAAAAGCATTTACGTGAAAGCTCATATCATGCGTAAATATAACAATATATACTATTAATTTGATATTAATAATACTTGATTTTCTAAGAAGTAAGTTGAGAAATAAATATCGATTCCAAATTTTAATTACAATATAACAATATCCGTCGGAAGACTAAAAATAAATTATTTAGATAGGTTGATTTAGTTCCTTTTATTTCTAAGAGGCAGTTATGGAAAGGAAATGAAAACTTAAAAAAATCTTAATAATCTAATGGAAATATATTTATCCCTCTAATCGTGAATTTCATATTCCAGAGCAAATTTTTCGGATAATCTATTAGACAACAGTAATAATGTTATTGCCATAATAAATATGAATGGAATTAAGTTCGTTTTTTATTAATGTACCAGTAGCATAATTCTATACTCTGACTTAATCACGGTAATCTATCCAAATCCAATCCACCTTTGGATTATTCACGGCGCACAGCGTTTCTGTGCTATTCCTAAAACCTTATTCCTTACGGTAATCTCTTAATGCATTGATGGATAGTATATATAAGTATCTGTACAAGACAATGGTGCACTTGAATATTTTAATGTTCTCGTTAATCAAGACGCTGATATTTATGAAATACTGAGAATGGAATATTGAGAACAAAGAACGCCTTGAAAAGGTCACACTCATTACATCGTGATTATACCTCATCCGAATTTAAAGGACCACGTATTTTAATCTTTTCTCTTGGCATTTGAACTTCTCAATGAATGAATGAAGGAAGTCTTATTCATTCAGAACATTTAAGAAATGAGGGGATAACTGGAGCCATGAAAGCAGCATTACGAAAAACAATAAGACATTCATTCATAAAAATGTATAAGAATTCCATAATTATGTATGAAATTTAGGGGAAAAAAGAACAAAAATCGTGAATGAAAAATCATTATTTACGCCAAAAATATTTCCATATTGTGCTCACGATACTCGAATTCGTTCATCAACCACACATCCACTCATAGAAGAATGAGTTACAGAAAAATAGAAAGCTAGAGAACAAAAATATGGTTAAAAATCCGTTTTGAAGGTGGTAATACCATTAACCAGAAGGTTATATGCTTTTAAAATTGATGAAATATAATTATAGAATAAATAGTAACGAAAATACGTATGCATTTGGATATTTACGAGAATTATACTTATATATAGCTGATATTTTTCAAACTATATGAGAAAACTTTACTTAAAGATCATATGCGAGGCTTTGGTGTTTACATAATGATCCTTGGTGCGTCAGCTATTACGCTAGGAAATTTGCTAGTCGTTTCAGAGAACACTAAACCACTACCAGCTTACGTGCAGAGTCTATAGAGATTTACGTAGCTCCCATAAAGACCAATTCCTCACACTCTGCATATTCCCGCTAAAGAGCATTCGTGGTTGCTTATGGAAGTGCAAACATCTTGGAGAAACGACACATTTCCGAAACAAACAGGAAGACGCCGACAAACAACCCATCGATCCGAGATCTTCGGGACTTGTTTTGCTTTAAACGGAATTCAAGGACGCCTGTGTACTATATTACATGCTTGTTACGCTTCGGTCACCCCTTTTGGTCACGCCCCCGCATTATTTTGAATTATGCCACCAGAAACCCTTCCCTCGATCCATCCTTATCTCCTTCCGAACATTTATTCTACCAATCTGTCCCGAAAAATCTCTCTTCTCCGCCATAACTGACTCTTTTTCCATCTCTACTCAACTCCGAAGGTCTTTCCACGCATTTGTTACGTGACGTATCTGATCTTCTACTGTTTCTTATCTTCTTTGCCCAACTTTTCCACTTTACCCTGCTCTTTCAGCAGCGCTCCTCCTGGTCCTCCTGGATGGATGGATGCTGGGGTTGTTAATCTTGCAAACTCTATTCCGTCCTTGTTAACTTAATGGCTGAGGGAATACGTAGTTACCTTTTCTAGGCGCGCGTTAATCAATGTGAAGGTTCTGCACGTTTATCGTGTGAGATAAAAAGGATTGGATGTGGATGTCAGTGGATGCTGACGTGATGTTTATGGAAGACGGGAACTTAATAATTATCAGATTCTATGCAAAAAAAC
This sequence comes from Pantala flavescens, assembly GCA_020796165.1. Taxonomy (NCBI): domain Eukaryota; kingdom Metazoa; phylum Arthropoda; class Insecta; order Odonata; family Libellulidae; genus Pantala; species Pantala flavescens. Next base: position 13,560,040 of record CM036887.1, read on the forward strand.
TGTTATAAAATCACGAGAGTTAGTTCTCAGATAAATAAGAAGAAAAGTGATGAAATGGATAAAGAAATTGTTCTTTGTGAAAAATTTTACACAATGATACTAAATTAACAGTTTTCAAATATACTTTATTCTTCATAACAGTAACATTCATGACAATCTTATTAAATACAGAGAGATTTAGAGATTCATTCTCTCTATCTAATAAATAATCATTGATTCACATGTTATGATAATATATCCGTTATCAGGTAAGTCGTGAACTTTAATATTAAGAATACGTGTTATTTATTTCCCTAATTTAATTGCAAAATAAATCACTAATGTAGAAATTTTGTTGTCCATACACTTAATTGCTTCTCCAATAAATTTAAAATACTGGCAATTACTAACAAAGAATTTAGATCCCTATACACTACAATCGTAAAGCTTAGCTTTCTATAAATATTTTCTCATACTGAAACTATGACACTTCATATATTGTGATAAAATTTAATGGAATTTAAAGATCTAGCTTAATGCTTTCCTTGATTAAAACAAAGTTCGTTACTTGAACAATAACTGGGTGACATTCATATAGTTACCAATGGAATGATATATATTTCCTATCAACATTTATGCTCATATTGCACTTAATATAAATTGTCTTAATACACATTCCACTCTAAGAGTGAACCTTTAACATTCGTGCACATACTTCCGCATACTCGGAATGCCACTAACCGGATTTCAAATTTCAATTTCCACGACTCTAAGATATTTTCGCATCCATTCAGTTTACGACTTCGCATATTATTCTTCCATTCATATTTTCCCTATTATTCCATAATGTTCCCCTCCAAAGTTTCTCCAATTCCGACTCCCACGTATTTTTCCTTTCATTTTTCTCACTCGGCCTTCTTTTGAGGAGGCGTTATTTTTCTTCCGGGAATTATGGGAAAAAGGCGCCATATCTCCGATATCTTACGCACAATAAACGTTTTCCGCGCCCATTTTATTCCCCTCAAAAAGTTTCTCCATTCTGGAATCTTGAGACTACAGTTTCTATCTTTCGATGGACACAAACATGGGACAGACGCTGAGGTTATATCTTTAGGATGGTGTGTGTGTGGTTTTTGGGTGTACGATTGAGACATAATAAACCTCACGATTCAATTGAAGTTGACTACTGGAGTTATACAGCTGTTTTTTATTTTTCATTAATCTTCATATCAATTCTTGTCTATTTCTAATTTTTCACCTTTTGTCGTGTAGATCAAGGCTATGAAACACACATAATATGTAATCCATTCTGTCATTCATCTCTTTGAGACTGCTATAAAATATAAATTAACGTATATATTATTTGAAAATTTTCTATGATTATTGTATCATGATATTGTTGACATTTTAAACGAAGTAATTTTTGTTTCCCTTTGAAAACCTTACGTACTGGATGAGAAGGTAACTTAATATAAACCTTAATGATCTGGTATTACTGACCATTAAGTTTATTATTATATTTTACTACCTTTACAAATTCAAATAAACTGATCTCGAAAAGTGAATGAGATGTAATATATTGACCAGGAAAGAAAGCCTTAAGATGTAAACCTAATTACTCGTTATGATCACTAAAATTATAGGAGTAGAACCTTCAGCTCATCATAGCAAATCACTCTGTAAATTTTAATCGTGCCTTTTAATGGAAGGAAGGTTAGCTAAGATGACAATTAGATAGAGGGGTACCCTGGGACTGAAAGTTGCCTCATTAAAAGACGAGACCATAAATTCACTTTCTTCCGAACCATTAATCCGTTTCCAGTCAGAGAAAGCGGTTTATTTCTCTTCAATGCGTCACCAGTAGTCTCTTTCCCTTTCCTAATCCCGGTTCAAAAATCCGCATCTTTTCCCAGTCGACTGTAAACAAAAGCAAGAACTATGTTCAACGAATTTTTTATACCCTAAATGAGGCTATGGTTGATTGCAATCTTATTGATAGAACTATAGAAGGTTGTATTTCAATCTTATACAGATACCGAATAAATCTTCGTTTCATAAATTAAAATGGTCCTTTTTTTAGGTTTTAGTCCAAATCTATATGGTTTAACATGGGAACTAAAGGTGTAGTAGTATGAACTAGTATTTTTTTTAACGAATGCCTTTTAAATGCTTTTCTTTATCAATTAATAGGTATTGAATTCTAAATTTATTCTCATTCTTAGTTTAAAGGTTTAATTTGATTGAGGGATTTTTATTTGAGGGATCAAAATGAATGTCCCTAAAACGAAAGTATTACCTTATTTTTGAGAATATATTAAACTATGAAACCGCTAAGAATTTTTTAAGGTAAAAGAAAAGATGGATTTTAACTGTTAAAAGTAGTCTAAAACTTTCCTCGTTCAAAAATGTACATTTAAGACGTAAAGTAATGTTTAAGTGTTATTGCCGGTTTGAAAATATAGTTAGCCAGCAAAATGTTTCATTTCGAAATTAGAGAAAATTTTTTATGCTCCAGTATTTATAATTAAATATCCTTTTTAAAGATTAAATTGAATACCAACTACCACAACTATCGAAGCGAAAGACCGTATTGTAAAAAGCAATCACTGCAGTGCATTTAGAAAATTAATACAAACAAAAATATGAGTTTTAAATTTCTATTATTTCTGAACCTTCTTCATCAAAGCAGTATTATTTGTACTGAGCTCAAAGAACCTTTTTATACAAAATAAATAATAAGGAGTACTAAGCTTTAACTCTTTCAAACTTAAAAAGCCTTCTACGATAAACTAAAAATATTTTGATGGCTTATATTCCCATTAATTGAATAACTCCGTCAAGTGCACCAATCAAATGGGTATAAATGAAATATTTCAACTCTGACTGAACGCTTTCTTTCAAGGATTACTTTCATTTCATCAAAATCCATTTTAATTGGAAACTTTCACCGCCAACAAATAGCTCCAATCCCATTCCAATTATTGATTTGAAGACTTCTTTTGTGCTTTTCGTTTTAATTTATCATCAATGAGAGGATTTCAAAATAATTGACACAATTCAGATCAGCAGAAATCATATTCTGAATTAATTGCATGAAGTTATCTATTATTATTATTGACTACTTATTTCGCGAAAGAAACAACGATGAAATTGGGCTCTACTGTAAAACCCATTTTCATTATATGGGAATAGAAAGTTTTTATCGAAATCGAAAAAATATCGATGAGAAGAAAGTAAAAGCTTTGTGTCACTTTCACTATTTCCTATTTTTTTGGCAGTAGCAATTTCATGAAACTATATATTGCAAAGGATAACAACGGCACAGTTCTTGGATCGTAAAACTAATTCCGTGCCATTCATCAATCAAGAACACGTCAATAAAAGTCGCACAATTCAGTATCATTCATCAACTTCGAAAACGTAAAACAATACACCTGAAATTTTTTGCATTACAAATCACTGGACAAATTCACGATCCTAGAAGTATATTATAGCCTCAATAAGCAATACTGTATGTATTTATATTTTATAACTACGACAGACATTTATTATTGAATGTATTCTATCTGGGAAATTATATGTGATTCTTTTTATATTTGAAGTCGAGTAAATAATATCAATCTCAACAGTGTTGAAACTTTATAGTCAGTTTTTGGACAGTCCTACATTTCTTTAGGTAGTAACGTCAAATTTCAATATATTTAACATCCATTAAACAAAGTATTACTTTCTTCTACGTATACCAAAACTAAAATGTGTTAATTAACTACCTACCCATTGTTTACAAACTTATCACAATTTAAGTTAATATAATTTTACAATATAACTTCTACAAACATCACCTATACTTACGAAAAATAATTACAATACTTTAACATATTAAATATATACATAAGCTAAGTATTAACCTTAAAAGTTTGTTAGGTATTTGGTTAAGTCAATATAATAAAATTCTGCTACGATATTTGATATGTCATTGCTTTTTAGTCAATTTAAGTTTGTTTGATTTCTACCCTATTCATGAAAAAAGCGTTCAGAAGCCAGGGATGACCATGGAGAACTCTGAAGGTGGTCATGAAAGTAAATGAAATGGGATCGATAGTGGAGTTGACCAGAGTGGTCACTCGTTGCCTATATTGTGGGCTGAGAGAAAGAAATATATTGGACATGCGGGGGAAGTGAACGTCTGAAAGGACAAGGAAGAGGGGGAATGAAAAGATGAAGATTAATGATTCTTTGCGGAATAAAACGGTTTGGGTCATTAACAATACGAGAGGGATATGGGTCGAGGAAAATACAAATTGCTGTACACAATTTGGTGGACTTGACAACGCGAAATGAGATGTGGCTGTAGTCTTTCGGTATGCTACTTATCAAAAGGATAATAAATCCTGTCAAGAAAAAGAGTAGTTATGAAAATAGATGAAAAGGAACTTTAGAGAATGGGAAAGGATGATGGGTCAAGAGATTTTTACATAAAGTATAGCAATGCTTCTGACATTGAAAAGACATTGGATAAAAAAACGTTATTTAGCTCCAAAATTAAGAAAAATAAACATAACTAAACATACGAATATCCGAATTGAATGTCAAAACTGTCGTGAAAATATGATTCTTATTTAATTATTATTTTTGCTGAAATTTCAATGTAAAGCAATTCAAAGTTATAACAACCTTTCTTTTTTGGTTATTTTATTTTCTTTAATACAAAATTTAAAATAAAATTTGGCATGTTAGAAAATTTTGTCATTAAAATGCTTCTTTAATTATTAATTTTTGTTTATGTGGTTTCTAACTTTGATTGTTTTATTTCTTCATGCAGGAATTTTATCATGAAATAACGTCTCTTCATATTTGTGAATTGAAACCTTTCTTGGTTAAAAAAATCAACCTGAATGAATAGATTGAATTAAGGAAAGTTTATATTTACATCCACTTTTTAAAATTTAATATAATATTTTAAAACAATATATTCACGTTAAATTTCTATATAGTTCTTTAAAATACATTAATAACTTTTTTCTTGGTTGAGAAATAGCACGCAATCTAATCTGTAAAAGCTGTGCTTACGAAACCTCCCTAATTCTACTTTGAAAGAATAGTACAAACATCATTCCAGATGATTTCAAAGAATCGATTAGCAAGAGAAAACTAAACAATTATGGTAGAGACCCAAAAAAGCTCATAACACTGTAGTACTCATAATCAAAAAAAAAACTTCTCCAAATAGAAATTAAGACGTCTGGTGAAGACGACCCAAGCAATTTCCAGGAACCTTTTACAGACAACAGGCTCTTCTTGGTATCCACTGATTCCTTACGGAAGTGCTAGAAGCATCACAAATGTAAGTAAACCTTAGAAGGCTCTCTGCTATTACCCTTGACCCATACAAAGGGCTCACCACACCCAGCGACCCTTTGCCACGACACAGAGGCCTTTAAAATTTACCCTTCCCTGTCATGCGAGGGCTCAAGATCAAATGCCCTCAAAGGTAGACACCCCCACACGAAAAATGGGACCCTCCGCTGTTTAGTCTCCATATTATATCGAGGATCTTTGTCCATTTGGTGAAACATCCAAGGATACCGTTCCCTTCGGCTAAGTAGGAAACGTACCTTGATCATTCTCTAAACCAAATACCCTCTAAATTTATTCAAAATAAATGCGTTTTACATCGAATTTACTATTATTTGGTGAAAAAAATCTGATTTAATATGGAATAAATATCAAGACCAATCTTCAGTAGATGTATTATTAAATTTGAGAAATCGCTAAATACCTTTTGATGCAATTAAACCACAAATACATGCAGCCTACAAGACGGAAAAATTCAACCATTATATGTAATCATCCTGAAATTTTTAATCTCAAATCTAATTGTAAACATTAAATGTATATAATAAAAACCTAAGTGATCGAAGATGTTAATTTTTAATTACTATTTTATGTTCTACGAGACGTATTTTAACATAATTCATGACCTAAAACGATATCTTGTTGAACTGATCCATTTTTTCAGAAGTGAAATAATGTCTATTTTATAATATGTTATTTTTTAATTTATGTATAAATATTTGTCTATAATTTGGATAAAAATTTAATATAATTTATGTTTTTCTTATCCTAAGTGGTATTTTGTCAGGGTTAGAAAAGTCAAAATTAATAGCTCCATTATTTTATCTTGAACTCTGCTTTTCTCAAGATCCTGATACAGTTTTACGAGTGAAAAAAAATTATAATAATATCTTACAGCAAACAGTGCATCATAAGGTGTTTCCCATTTCATCACAACAATCCATTCCCCTTTACTCTTCTCCATCTCATATTTGCTCTGACCAAACGTTAATAACCAATATCGGCTATATCATCCCACACTCTAGCCCAACGTGCATGGCACTTTCTCTATCGGACAGAATCCCTTTAATGCCATTAAATTTCTAATCGTGGAGTTAATATCGGTGGAGATGAAGTGTATTTGCCCTCTCCTTACCTTTCTCACAAGGGCTCTCAACCTGACACCCCCACAGTCTGCCCTCTGGGGGTACAATACACTCATCTCTAACTTCTGACCTTTAGCGATGATGGCCCTACATAGAACGGGTCCATTTGGACTTTCACTTTCGGCGAGTAAGAGAGCTTTCATAATTACTCGAATTCATAATTCATACTACGGAAGTCTTAATATCAAAGACATCAAAATGGACCGACCTGAGTCCGTTATCAAATAAATGCCGTTGAATCTGGAGGAATTAGATTCGATTTTCGTAATTCTTTCATACTGCCGAAAAAGTCGTATTCACATTTCTCTAATGAATGAAAAAATTAATACAAAGTTTGTACATCGTTCATTTACGGTAATCTTTTTTTCCATTTTAAGGAAAGTTTCCTATTGTGTGACTAAAATTTGTACAAAGAAAATGAATGTATTACCAGATTAATTCTATAAAATACGACCTTCAAGGTTAAGGTTTAATGTAACTATAAATTAATTCCAGAAAAACGTGTTAATTCAGCACCTTAAGAAATTCCTATTGAATATCGTGCAATTTTTAAAAAAGTAAATGCCAATTTTCTTAAACGTATGCATTAAACCTAAGAAAAGATATAAAATTCATGAATAAAATTAATAATGAAAATGAAGGACTTTGTTTGATAACATAATACATATATATCTCACTAATAAATTATATTATATACGAAATTTTTTCCTTACTTTGTAAACTAGAAGTTGCATTATTTTTATAGATTTGAAATCCAATTGTTTCGGACATCTTCCCTCCTATGAAATTATACGTAAATTACTAGTAAATAATAACTTTTATTTTCCATTAAGCTCGAAAATTAAATTCAGCATATGTATATATAATTCACTAAATAATATATTTAAAGGTAGTGAATTATACGTTAAAAATTGAACTTCATTCACCTTAATAATCGATCATATTATTGTAACCAAATTTGATAGAGATAAGTTAGTATAATTCAAGCGACAGATCTTGACGTGTGAGGAACCCTCATAAAATACGACATAAAAGAATTCCATCTTGTCGCTTATTAAAATCACGACAAAGGAGACCCAAGGAACGTTGGGATTGGTAATGTTCAACTTTGGACAGGGCTTAAGCGAACGCCATACGTCCCTTTACGTAATCCTGACGGATAAGGGTGCGGGAGAGACGAAACAAATATTCTGCTTAGCAACGGAAATAAATGGATAACAAGAAAGGCAGCATCCGCTAGAAATAAAAGCTCCGAGATAAAAAAGTAGGTATGAGAATGGAATAAAATTATTCGGAGTGGAAGAGGGAAAAGAAAATATTGGGGGAGAGATATGTTAAGAAGATGGATAGAGTGAGCCGTAAAATCGTACGGGGCATAAAAGCGTCGAATGAACTTGTAGGCGCGTAAAAAAGGGATCGCAACGGATGAAGATAAGGTAAATAGAAAGAGGCGGCTAAGAGCAGAAGATGGGAAGGTCATAAAACCAGAGATAAGAATATCGAAAGAAAGTGGGAGAATTTCTCTTGTTTTTATAAATATACGTTTCGTTTATTCTGAAGGATTGTGGAATAGATATGTGAAAAGTCTTGTCGGATCTGGGATAGCCAAGTATGTAGGAGTGTCCGCCTTTTATAGAGGCTGGATTCTTTCAAAGCTGTTAAATATTCCAGATCAAAAAAGTAACTCATGTGGAAACATTTACCATTTCATTTTATATAAATTCGATTATGCGCTATAAATATATTGAGATGAGAAAATACCCCTTACTTTTGGGATATTTTATCCTAATTGATTTAAATTTATAACTTAAATTTTTTTACTTATACGTTTCTGTTAATATTTCCTCCATCATCACACCACTATATTAATAACCGCTTTCTTAATTCATTTCAATAAAGAATTTTGATTTCTAGCAGAAATACGACACGATTTTTTCTAACTTTCTATCGCGCCTTTAAAAACCTAACTCTTCAAGTTAAAGCGATGAATTAAATTAATTTCAAGAATATTCTCGCAATAGTAATAGTCATATTAATTTTATTAAAATATCCTGTGGGAAACCTTTCTCAGATGAGATTCAAAAGAACTGATACATCCATTACCAGGCGCGAGTTAGGTTTACGCCTCAAAGCTATGGTATGAGTACCAAAACAACCTGGATATCCTAGTTGTTAGATTGTTTTCCTTTTTACACATATCAATATTAAATAGAACTATCATAGTTTAAGAATTGATAGCAAAAAACCATGTTGAGAACGCTACAGATAATCTGTTAGCTACTTCGATTTTTAGTCTAGGATTTTTAGTCTAAATTAATTTTGATTCAACATAATTTAAAAAATGAACACTGCTCAAGATCCACCTCACCTACTCTAGAAAGCAACGAAGGTCGACCATAATGAAAGCAAACCTTGATGAAAGGAGGCGAAAGACATCTTGCGTTGAGAGGCGAAATTTATCGACGCCTTTCGTAAGGGTAACGTTTGACGCGTATAATGTCTCAGATAAGGATACAATAAGGGTTCGGGGATAAGCTATCGAGGGAAACTGTAATGAAAGCACCGGCAAGAGGAAGGATGGTGGATCCGTAAGAGAAGCTGTACTCAAGAGAATCAAGATGTGGAGATGAGGAGGAAAAGACGCGATAGAATGCATGGGAAATGTCGAAGAGAAAAACGAAGACTGAAAAATGTCGAAGAAGAAGGTAACATCATTACGAATTCGGAAATAGAGTGCGTTGAGCAATAGAACAAGTGGTCAATTAAGGACTAACGAAGCCTCCGCTTGTCGAAAGATTATCCCTTGTATTTTAGAATGCCTCATTATCTAGTTCTTTGAAATTTTCCCTGCGTTTCGAGAGAGGAAGGGAAAAGATTTTAATGTCCCCAAATTTTTTAGGGTGGTATATAATAATTCTGCGGAATTTGCGCTTCGAAAAACGTCTCTTTTTTGGAACTTTCTGAACATCTCGAATGCTATTACCATCTAACATGAAAGAGTAAATGTAAATCAGTGTCCTCGATTACAAGAGAACACGAGAATACTTTCAAAATTCAACAGACATTAGGTTTTTTATTCAGAATACAAAAATCCCAAGTAGTTCAAAAAATTTTGTCATTCATTTCTCAATTTTATGTTAATCTAGGCTAATATATACGCAAATCAGCGTCTAATGTAATATTATAATTAGAAACCTACATCGTAACAGATGATTAGGATTTAGGGCTCAAGAAAATAGGAAAGATCACGTAACAAGTCAAGTTTCACATTTATAACGACTGCTTTTAAGTTCTTGTAAAGCTGAAACATGTTAAAGGAAAAAATTTATGTAATAATGGAAAGGAAATACAAAAGCATGAATTCTATCCTGATATACGTAATTACTAGGAACACACAAGCTGAAGTATTATTTTAGCTCAAAAAACAATTCAATTTCTTCAGTAAAATAAGAAAAGGCTATATTATCAGAGTTCTTCCAAATGTATTTCTCTGTTTAAAATTCCGATTCTGATCCTTTCTGATTCATTTTCATAATACACTCAATGAGTTATTCATAGAAACTTAAAATTCAATGAGTAATTAAATACGATAATACCTTGTTCCTTATGATTTGAGATAATCTTATCGTTCTTTAGAAATAAATTATTACGAAAAATTTTAGTAGTATTTAAAGCAGCGACTATATTTTACGTTCAATAACCAAAAGGGATATTTTTCGTAAATTTTAAACCAAAAAAGTAATTACAATTTTTCCTTATTTATTAAAATTTACATTCACATTTTTAAGTACCTTTAGCCATACCTATTATATAATAGCATTTAGAAAATAATGGATGGATACTATGTTTAATTTTATAAGTTATCTGAACATCTGTTAATCCAAACACTTCTGCGTTAAACAACACATACAATATATAATGTGATAGACCTATTTCAATTTTTATCCCTTTCATACCCATGCACACTCCTAAATCGAAACATAACTATGAGTAAAAACGTATTTGGCCAAAATCCGTCCTTTACGTACATTTGAATAAGCTCAACACTACCATCAACGTTTGAACGCCCTGTATTCGGGGAATATGAGATAAAAATACGTTCGGAACATTAGATGGACGCGAGAGAGAGTACTCCTCCCCACCAGGGAGGGACACAGCCATGTTGCCTATAATAAAAGGTCACCCTTGAGGCTATCCTTACACCGCTCGACCATCAATTTGGAGGCCATCCTCTGTCCCTCCGCTAAACCCGTTCTCCCCTTTGTTTCTTCGTTTTATTCATCTGTATCGCCCTTAATATTTCTCCTCTTATATCGATACGATGGATTCGCCTTCGCAAATGTACCTAATTTCTCGTTCTCTACCTTCGAATCCTTTCTTATCCCTTCCACTTTTCATCCTTTGTCTTCAAATATCCATATTTCATGAATTCGGGATGATTACTCTTTATTTTTCCTTTCTGCCCTGTTTTCTATCCACGTTTATGCCGTTTCTTTTCTTTCGTTTCCACTCCCTATAAGTCTATACAGCTAACCTATATTTATGTTTACTGAAAGGTTGCCATTAACAAAATGTAAGAGAATAAAATATATTTAAGACAACCTTATATTATTATGAATTCATTATTCCAGAATGAGTACAGTTTATGACAGTGTATGAACTGACGAAGAGGATGAATAAACTAAGATAACGAAATTCGTCTGTTTCAAACGCAAAAACAAAATGGAGAAATTTTGTTCTTGGGTAAGTGACAGTAAGAGACTGGTTGAAAGTCAAGGAAATAGGATATGAACTTCTTTCGATACTATGAAAATTAAAAATTAAAATATAATTCATTTAATTAACTTAACAAATAATTTCGAGGATATATCGTAATCCGTTCATATCAGATAATATTTTAAGTAATGGGTATCATCTATTTTTATCACATATTTAATTTCTTTCACTAATTCATGATATGTGATTCATCAAGTACTTAAAATAAGGTAATGATGAAATATGAGCATATAGGAGTCTTGTATTGTAGAAGACCTAAAAACTTAGCTCCCCGAAGAAGATCAGTTCTAACCTTGTGGACGACATATTATGACTCTCCCTTGTCCACAAGGAAAGCAAAAGTATCTATTACTTGTATAGGATTAAAAAGTAGAGCAATATATGCACAAAAATTTTCTAAAATTCAATGAATAGGTATATGGTTATATAGCATGTAATCGCATGAGAATACACTTACATGATCAATACTCCACGATCAAATACAACAGACGCGAATTCACCAAATCTCATGTTCCAAAACGCATTTACTTATCTTTAAGTAAAACTAAAATAAAAGGTCAAGATCTCAACGTAAAAAAATCGGAAACATATTCGACGTAGAATCAAATTACGAAAAACCTTTTCTAAATTCCGTCTGATTGAAAAAATCTTCGGAAAATTCCCTTTTCCAGTGTAACCTTCGCAGCCGTTGGAACCTTTCGAGATTGCAAACAAGGCCAAGATTAAAAAAGGGACTTTTTAACCTCCGATTCCAATCGAAACGGCAAACAGGGGAAAGTGGAAGGGGCTTTAACGACGTTCGTTTGGAAGGGTTCGCAGTGATTGACAAGGGACACTGCCACGTTCAAATTAAGCCAATCTGCAACGTGTGTCCGAGATTCCAATTTCTCGGAAAGAGGTGCTTGTTATTCAGACACTTCCGTATCGGATCCTCTCCCTTTCGCTTAACGAACGCTTCACGAATATCATCTTCGTCTCACTTCCAACAGATCGACTGAGATATCATGGTCGGTAGACTATATTCAGTGGAATTACATCAACTGTTTCCAATAAGAAATTCATGGTATAAAATCCTGTCTTGCATGAATACATACGATATAATTATTCATCTCTAAACTTTTATAAATTTTCATATAAATAATAATCATATAATAATTGCATTCTAAAAAGGTTACGTTTTCCAGAAATATTTATCTTATATTTTTAAGTGATGTACGATAGATTCTTATTCTTTCAGGCAGTAAGCAACAATGGATATAATCTAGTTTTCAATGTAAATATACTATTTTATTCGGCTATGAATAAAAAAAGTAGCTTGTTTCCATTCTGCTGGTAGTAGTCTTAATATTTCGCATCAATTACAGCCGATTGGAATTATTTCTCTCATAATATAATTTATAAATATTTACTATTTATGAATATATATACATAAATGTATGAACTGTATCTTTATGTAGTTCTATAAGAGATGGAAATCAGTGGATTCAAAAATTCATAAATTAACGAAGATTCTTCCGCTAACTTTCTACATTTTCCTGTAAATCCAATACACCAATTTATCTTACTTATTCAGAAGCATAAATTTCACAGCAATTACAACTATAAAAACCTTTGAAGTATGATTTACTAAGTACTTCTATCCATTTAAGTGAAAGAAATATCATCTCCAGAGAAAACAGGACCCTGGCTGTTGGACTCGGATTGAATACGAAATTTATGTAATATTCGCGATCAAAAACTCGCTATTCATCGTTAGTAGTCGGAATTCATACCTCAAAAAAACCCTTTTATGTGTGCCCACCGAAACATAAAAGTCGAGCATCAATGGTCCAGAAAAAGAAAAACATCTTATTTCATTCCTGGAGGGAAAACTCATAACAATTTAGAAAATATCTCACGGACGAATGGGCAAAGGCCGAAAAGTGAAAGCGACCTGGGGAAAACTGGCGGAAAGGTTAAAGGAAAGAAACAGATAGCCTTGTGAACGGGAAAGGGAAGATAAATCGCAGGTGGACTAAGGAAGTGGGTAAACAGTTTGGGGAAGATCCTTCCTTGGTAACCGGTCACGTATGTACAAGAGCCTGGATATAAGGAGTCAGGGGGTAGGATTTTCGAGAGATACGACTGACAAGAACGTGTTTGGTCGTAGGATAAAAACATATGGGGTGGAGAATAAGGGGAAGGTCCAACCCATTTCGTGGCCTTATGCTAACCCTTGTGGAATAACCATTGAACGTGCTCTTACTCGATCCGTTCACAAATTGTCTCCCCAACAGCAGTTTTGGATAAGCCTCGCTGACTTGTAAACCTCCTGAATCGATTCTAGTGCCTTGTCCTTCCATCTCATTACTCTTTGGAGAAGCATGTCTGAGTATTTTTCCTCGCAATTCAGTGGAAAATGGAGTAAGAATATTGTTTATCATATTTACGAGTCTGGGATGAGGACATAACAGGACTTACGTAGTTGCCAGGAAACATACGTATTCTATCCTTCAGTTAAGAAAAGTACTAGCTGTCCTTATTAGTTAAGATTAGACCGTAAAAAATAGTATAGGTAAATAAGAGGTGTCTCAAGGTCGATTTGATTGCAAATAAATGTCCAAAATAATAATTATATATTTGACAAGAAAATATATCTCAGAATAGAAAATATAGAAATTAATATCTAAATAGATTATTGCAAATATGGATGATAAAATAAATATCTAAATAGAATATTTACAAATATGGAGGGAAACATATCATCTAGTACCATTTGATCTTATAAATTTAGAAGGAAATGATATCTATTGCCGTTGATGGAATTCTAAACTTGATTATAATTTTTAAAAAAAGAATAAATCAAATTCGAAAAAATGCACGTATTCAATAGGATATTCGCATAGAATTTACGTAAAATTAATTTGTTGGAAAACTATTATTAAATTAACTTATCATAATAAAAACAGGTTAATTTTCTGACGATTCAACAACATATCCATAGTTCTATTTTAACTCGTAAAAGATTACGATTTCCCAAATCTAACACAGCTTATAAATGAACCAGAAGAATCCGTTTGAAAAGGAAAAAGGTAGAAAAATTACAAAAATGACAACCAGCATATTGAAAATTACAGATATAACACAGAATTATAAAAAAGATTTTAAAACTAGGAAAGTTAGATATGTGATAACGACTAAAATAAACCTGCGTGTTTGAAAAGAAGCAAGTCTGGGGCTGAAAACGTTCTAAGGCACAGACTATTTGGCGGACGGTCTTCATTCGTTTCTTTATTTTCTCAAAGTCATTGAACTCGTTCTTCTAGTTATAATTCAGTTGTGTGTATGCTCTGAATGTATGCGGCACGCGACTCAAATGTGGTCTGGTTCTCCTTTTGAACGTGCGGCCTTTGCATGATTATGGGGCACTCCTAGCATAGATAAATACCAGAAGAGCCTAAGGAAAGGGATTAATGCATTAAAGAAAGCACGTGGATAGGTTTCAAATGTTCCGCAGAGAATTAGTGATGAATTATATCTCTATGCTCACTCATCTCTCATGATGGGAAAATCGGCTTATGTTTGTCATAATTGTAATGCCCGATATTAGCTATACATACAGTACACGTAGTATAGAGAAATGTATTGAGGCATTTTAATGTATTTATAATATGCTTAACATGGCTAAATAAACATCTGAAATGGTTCCTATCTGTTGTATATTACCTTCTATTATACACTAAAAATCAGGTATAAATAATCTTTCAAAAAATATAGAAGAGGCATGCAGTCATAAAATAAAATTTTTAGATCGATAAACAACGAAAAATTTAAAGTAACTATACGTTTGTTGAGCATAAAGATAAGAAAGAAAAATAAAGTCGAATTAAGTCCGCAGAGACAAAAAATAAATTCAAATTAAAAACAGGAATTGTTTAATACCATTGCGGCCTTCTTTAAGGCAAAGATTTTAGGAAAGAAGGAACTACAGAAACAGAATAAATCGCCCTGTATCTTCACTTTTGCTGAGAATGATCGAAGAAAAGAATACGGCAGAATACTGTTTTAGTTGTACCCTCTAACTATAACCTCTAAAATAACACGAAGTTACATGTTAAATTTTTGTAATTGATTAGCCCTATTCTAGATGACGTTAAGACCTGGGCACCATTTGCATATAATATATAAATAAATTAAACTTAGCGATGAAAAATCGAAAAACAATGAAAATTTAGAATAAAAATGAAAATGAAAAAATATTTCCCATTCTTTAAGTTACATTCAAATTTAACAGTCAACAGTTATATATTCGATAATATTTCGATAAAAATTGTTACGTTACACGTAATAACGTTATAATATTATAATATTTTAATACATCTTTTATATATTACATATAAAGTAAGAAGGGAAATGATTCTGACACACACAAAATGCATGAATAAACCGTATAGATGAAAAAAATTATCCGTAAAAAACGTTCATATACAGCACATTTAAGGGCAAAAACCCAAAAATTACAAAAATACACTTCCAATCCCAACGATAGAAGTAATTCAGAGAAAGTGGGAGATATGGCTTAGGCATTTGTCTTGGGGTTTCCGTCCGAGGAATTAAAAGTGATGAGAAAGGGAAGGAAAAGACAGATGAATAAAGAAAATGAAAGAGGAAAACGAGAGAAGGTGCAAGGGGATGCGCAAAGAAAGGGAAATGGACTTTTGATGACAAAAGAGCAAATGGGTTGTGAGTAATTGAAGGGACTACTTGAATGATAAGGGGGCAATTTAGATGTGGGCATCGCAGATAGGACGATGAATACAATAGCAAGATGTAATGAAGGTGATATTCCGAATTAATCTTTCTCGTAGATGAAGTTTATTTAATCACTGAAATTTAATTTTGTGAATTTTAGATTTTGGAAAAGGAAAGGTGGATTTCATTGGTGAGATTAGCTATAAATAAAACTACAGCCAACAGCAAATACTATACCCAGAATAATGTAAAAACGTACATAGAAAATGGAATTAAATGTTTGAGTGCTACAAGAGAGAAAAATGCCTTGGTTATTAAAGTTACACTAAGTAAAAGAAATATCCTGGTATAAAATTCACTAAAATAGTGATAAAATACAAGATAACATAGATTATTGTATCAAAAAGGTTGATGGAATGAATTGAAAACACATAAAATATACAAAACAACACAAAATTATTTGGATGAATAGGTTGAATAGATAAATGATTAAGTTCATCGAATAAAATTCAGCCCTGGAATATGAGTGTTTTAAAACTGACGCAGTAAATACGAGAAGAATTTACCAATAACATTACGAATTATGTTATTATGTAAGTCTGGTCCATATAATTATGGTTACGAGTTATGTATAGCTTGAAATTTCAAATTTTACACGAGGAAAATCTTAATTAAAAAGTAGGAATACCAATCATTCCTGGGCATAAAATACACATTTCTTTCATTATTAACGAGATACAATATTTTCAAAACCAATTCAACCAAATTCTAGCCATGGGATTGTAATACTTTGTAATATCATCTTTCAGTCGTACAACACTATTCTTAAATCTTCAGAGATATCTAGCGTAATGCTACAAATACTATTTTACATGCTATCATCACGAACGCATAAAAGTACAAACAAACAGAACAGATTTGTGTTGGTCTCTTCAAGCTTAACGTAATGTTTGAATTCTTCAGATAAAACGTGTAGATAAATAATAACCACGTATATTTGCTCGTGCATTTTTAAACGAAAGAGAGCTCCAATTCGTTCGCAAATTTATCGCTCACATTCCGACGACAATTTGCAAAAAAGCAACACGAACGAGGTTGAAACCCTAACGGAAAGATTTCCCTCAGGACGCAAAACAAACATTTCCCTCTCGACGAATTTTCCACGGATCACGCATTGCTGAATCGAAAGCGCTTTTCCGCAACTTAAACAAACGCGGAAAAATTCGCAAAATTTCTCTCGCTAATTTTTTTAAAAGATTCGCGAGCTATTAAAAAATCCCGCGGCGTCGTAGCCGTCATCGCCGGGAATATTTTTGGGTCGCGACGGCGAAAAATTAACCAGAATCGCAGAAAACGATGTGACGAACTTGCAGTTGGAGCGAATAAAGATTTTCGCGAATGGAACTTCGTGCAAAAAATGTGGGATGGAGTGAGAGGTAATTATTGCGCTGGAGAATGAAGAATGTCTCCCAGCGAAACTTGGAAACTGTGAGTGGAATACCGAAAATAATGAGAATGGAAAAGGGAAATAATTTCGCTTTGCGACCTTGAAAGGAATCCAATCCACGCATGCAAAATTCAGGGAAAATGCGCCTCTCATATATATACCTCCTTTCTCCTTAAATCTCCTCTTCTGCCCTGAAACGCTTTCCTTTGATGAAGTCAATAAGAATCTCGTGCCAAGTCTGGTTTTAAAGAATGAGTCGAAACTTATTTGCACGTTGGTGAAAACAGTAGAGAATCTTGCCAATCTACTACTTCTTTTTTCAATTGTGAATAGACTTTAAGTCTTAAATTACAAATTAAGAAAAGAATTTGAAATAATTAATCAATTAGATGGATGCGTTTTTACCTCTATAAATGGATCTTATCATGTAATTAAAAATTCAAAAATGTTCTTAACTATATACATGCCTTCTTGTACGTAAGAATATGTTTCGTATACCGAAGAATATGAATAAAATACATAATTCAAAGTGGTGTTTCCATGGGAGTTGGCACAGAATTTATTCTTTGGATAAGATTCTTTAAATTTTCGTTTTTAGACAGATATTTTGGCCTTGAAGAATTAACAGTCAATTCTTGCATTGGAATAATAACAAACCAGCAAAAAATAACAGTTACCTAAATAGTTGGAGATCTAATTTATTGTACCTCTACAAAAAATGTCTCCTCAGCGCATTCTTTGTATTTACATACGAATATCTCCACCTACAATTCATAACAAAACCCTTTCACTTAAGCCTCCATCACCTCTAACGAATGATGTACGCACCAAAATTCATTTACGCTCCCTCATCACACCTAAGCGCCCCTCACCTGGAGAAGAACAAAAGAAACTCGCGTACCGAAAACCCAAACAATTGCCGAACGCAGTGACAAGTAATATTCGACCCGATCCGCCTTGAAGTATACCGCCACTCAAAGCGTCGAAACAAAAGCAGATCGTAGCCCGTACTCAGGTGGGGAAGGGAAAGAGAGCAGAGATCAACGATTGCTTGGATACGGATTGGACGGAACGCGTTTATCACCGTCGTCGCTAGATTGGAGGTGGAAAACAAAGAAGATCCGCGAGAGAGTGAAAGGGGGCGCGAGGGCGCCACCATTTGGAGCCGCGGCGGATTTGAGAAACCCAATCTCGGGTTTTACGAGGAGCGGAGGCGTGGCGTAAACAATCGAGCGGAGAAAGTGATGAGAGGGAGAAGATGTACGAGTTGATGTGAAATGCGCTCGGGATAATGGGGGAAACAGCAGAAGGGGCCCGGAAACAATGGGAGAAAAAAGTGAAAGTGGAATAACAAAGGACTATCGGGGTAAAAATGTCGGGGAAACATATCGATGGGATCCGACAAAGTGTTTGGAGAACAATGCGGAAAAATTAACTGAAAAATGAGAGGCGGGTTGACGATTCGATACGTTTTTTTCCGTGGCTCTTTTGGCTGTATCGTGTGAAAAAACGAGGGGTTTATTTATGAAAAATGGCTCCCGTGAAACTGGAATGGGTGGCAAGAGAACAATCGAGTAATTTTTAAAAAAAGATGAGAGATATTTAGATGGGCCATTGAAGAGTTTTAAGCCGATCTTGTGTCAAGGGGGTTTTTGAAAAGAGCCTTGATGAAGGGCGTATATAAAAAATATCGTATAAATCGGTTGTGTGGATTAGGCACTGGAGCACCCACCTTCAAAACATTCATGTAAAGCAGGTATGGTATTGTACTCGTTCACAAAAAGTGCTTTTGTCTCGTATAACAAACCCTCCAGAGATCAGATGCTTTTTTGCCATGTTTTGGGTTTATAAAAGAGTCGTTCTAGATAGTTTTTAGATAAATTAGTTCTTTAATTATCAAATTTGAATAGGGTGAGAAAATTTGTATTAACTTAGAAAATATCTTTCTCTAACATGACAAACGTTTTGAGTTAAAAATTGTTAATATTTGACAAGAGTTATTTTATAAAGCACATACTGCAACCGTAATTACTCACGAAATGAATACCTAATCAAATTGCATGGGAAATGAAATACTCACTTATAAAGAAATTATGAATTTGAAATAATTTCCACCAAATTATCTATTTTGTAGAATCATACCATGCTCCTGTACAATATTATTAAAAGATTACAATGTTAAATTACAATTTAAGATATTTTATGACAAAATTCATAATTGATCGTTAATAAATAATTCCTAGTAAAATTTTAATTCCACTCTTTACTGTTGATAAAACCGACATAACTATCTAAAAAATTAAGAAAAGCTGAAAATTGTTAATGGATAATTTTCTTCAATTTTTAAGCACAATATCCTATAATTTAAAACGGATTCCTGTAAAATATATCATGGAATCTTTGCTGCAAAATTTAGTGAAATATGTGTATGCTTTCAAAAGTTTTCTGATCGGTACAGCGTCGCGTTACTCTAATATTTTTTTCAAATAAGCCCTCTGCTTCATAAATATGTCCTTCTGATCAACTTTCAATCTCCAACTATATACTCCACGTCTACACCAACCTCCACAAAAAGCACTTTTACAAAAGTTTGTTAACAACGATACAATCCCTCGTAAAAGGTCCAGAAGATCGGACAGAAAGATACAACAAACGAAAGATACACGAGTTTCCGTGGAATCCCATCGAAACACAGAAAGATAATCAGATGAACGCCGGTTTATGAAAGAAAGAAAGGAGATTTGGATAGACAAAGACACTTTGAAACGGGAAAGTTATGGAAAAGTACTCGAGGAAAGAACGAAAGAGGATTTCGGGAGATGAAACGTTCCCAAATAACGAGAAGGTCCTTGGGGCAGGAGACATTGTGAAAGTGGATTGAATTATTCGGAGACGAGTAGACAAAAGGGATGGGAATTATATCACACACGCAGTCCGGGTCTCTGTGAGTAATGGACGAGGAAAACTTGAACTAGGACGACTACGGATCGTGTAATTCGAAGAGGAAACGGCTGGAGAAAGCGCAATTAGAACGTGGAGGCGAAACGTTGCGAACGAGTGTGCAATTCATAGTTTTTGATTCGCGCACTGTTTGGCAGACGTCAAGAAATCGCGGAGTCCTTAATTGGAAAAGTAGGCCGAGGAAGAAAACCGTGAAAGAAGTCCATTAACTTTTAATCCAGAAACTTTTGCTCCGTTTAGAAATGTCCGGCGAGTTGCTCGTTATTTTGCTAAATTTGGAGCTCGCGTCCGAACAGCTCCACTTTACTAATAACGATAATCCTACGATCCGTAGTGACTCAAAGACGTGAAGGTCGACCTCTGACCTTCAACGCGCCGTGAGATGGAACCTGTGAGTGGTGAAACGGATGTCCTTGAGTTACGCGAATATCTGCTTTATTTTTAGCTCGAAAGAGGAAACTAATTAATGTTGTCTCTGAAAAGGAAGAGGCATTTCTTGAGTCGATCTTTGAGTCATCTTCAGCGAACATCAAAGACGGTGAATAAAGGAAGAGTCATCAATTTATCTCAGTCGAAATTAGATAAGAAAATTATGATGTAGCTCCCTTAATCCTTGATCTTAAGTTCTGAAATGACTTTTGAAGCCGCTAATTATTTCCAAAAACTACGAATTTTGTAACCGATGTTCGGGATGATGTGAAAAATGACTTTGATATAGACGAAGCCATACAACTATTTCCATATTCTCAAATCTTAGCTTGGATTAGGAAACTCAAAATCAAAGAGGTTTTCAGAAAATTTTGAAATTTCTGTAAAAGACAAAAATATAGCTTTCGTGCACCTTGAAGTAATAGATCAAAATATTCTTTCTTCATCAATATCAACCAGGATATGATCATATAATATTAAAATCTACTAATAACGTGATACTAATATTTGCTTCATTTTGTTTCACTTCGTTCTCTAGTGAATGTAACGCACACTTACATCCTAATTTGATAGTCAACTGATATTATACTAAAAAAATTTAACATAAAATTCTTAGCGATCATTTCTCTTTATTACGTTAGAAAACGTGGCATAGTATTCTAAATAATTTAAAAGCTTTTCCTCCTTTTCCCCGTTTTAGTATTCAAAAAGGAAATTATCATCAGATAGTAGTAAACGCGATCAGCGTTTAACCATTGTAGGATGTAGAAAAGTCTTGAGCATTTCGTATGGATTTATAAAATATTAAAATTAAACTTAAATCCGTTATTAAACTATAGCATGAATTCTAAACTAAAATTATATCGTATGAATACGTATATATAGGCATGAATTTTGCGTCAATAATCAGAGTATACATTGAATCAATATTTACGCCAAAGGTCTTCTGTTTAACAGAAAACCAATTCTAAACTGCAGTAGTAAAATAACGAGAGGGAAGTAACAAGGCTGATGATAGCTAACGGAGGTTAAACGAGGAGCCTTTCACCTAGCATACATCAGTGACAAGGGCTGCAGTAGGAACATACACAGTGGACATGGGATGGCCATTCGATTTGGATACAAAGTAGAACCTAAGGTCAC
The DNA here is from genome assembly GCA_020796165.1 of Pantala flavescens. Classification (NCBI taxonomy): domain Eukaryota; kingdom Metazoa; phylum Arthropoda; class Insecta; order Odonata; family Libellulidae; genus Pantala; species Pantala flavescens. Next base: position 13,582,006 of record CM036887.1, read on the forward strand.
CGAATGTTCTCTTCTGTTTACGCACATAACAGTTAAAGCTCCATTTAACGGACTGTTGTTTCTATAGCTTCGGTGAAGTTGGTTAAGCACAGGATGGGAGAAGATGCATCACCCGTTACTTAATCACTTTTAAACTGAATGGTGAATGGTAAATTTCCTAAACAAGAATTCTAGAACTGCGTAGCATGTACAATTAAGTGTATTTTAGACAAAATCTATTAACTAGGTAAGTAATGGTAGATTATGTTTTAAGGTAATTTAACGAATTTAAAATTATCTAATATCTGTATTAGAATTTAAAATATTTTAGTTTATACCATATATCCTATTTCTTAAGGTAAATTTCTGTTAGTAAGGCGAGGTATTTTTCCTTTTATTTTTGCACGTTTTGGAAAGACCGATTAACCAATTCGTAAACAATAAAATTATGAATCATAGCTTTAATAGCGTGCTATTGATTATATATATATATCAGTTATTACAGCTAAATCCTTATAACACAAATATTTTTAGTAATTCAAAAGCTATGATTTATTGACTATGAATATATTGATCCTACGGAATAATATATTTATCTACACGTTTTGTTTCATGGAATAAATCTAAAATCGAAAAAATCTCATATCTAAAATAAAAATGATCATTGATAAGCTGGAACTATAATCTCAAATATACCTAATACTACTTCATCAAGTAAATTAGCAAACGATTTTATTCCCAAACCTAAACCCAAATTATAGTTAGTTTAGATTAAATTTAATAATGCGTAGAACTACGTTAATTTTTAATTTCAACCACATGAACGAGAAATTACATAGCCTACCACATCCCATGCAGTTCCATTTCCTAATATTCCAAATTGAATTAAAAAAAAAACTTTAATCCTCTTAGAATCTACCCTAAGTTATACTTATCGCGGTAATGGAATAATTCGGAGATAAGGAGAAAGGGGGTAGTGTATGGTGCCAGGAAGGCGTGGGGATGTAGAAGCCAGACAATCCTTTATCCCCATTTCCAAAATAAATCCTTCCTCGGCTGTGGGATCTTTTCCAGCGATTCTACCCCTTCCCCTTTTCATCTTACGTAAAACCCTTCGTTTCCCCTCTCTTTCATTCACATTCCTTGTCTTTTGTCATCCAATCGTTTCGCCCAAAGGACCTCACTTTCTGCACTGGGACTACCATCCCATCTTCAATTCCTCTAATTCTTATTCCGGCGCGCATTTGAAGGGTACCGATTCTACGTCATCGTCTGAATAAAAAGGAGAGTGATTTGAGCTCGTTTCTGCGAATATCTCCATCTAATTAAGGCGCAGAGCAGGAATTGGGTTGAGATGGGAGGCAGTCCTGACTTTCTGCACCAATGCATCACGTCTCTCCCTCCGAAATATACCCTTAAGAGGGAGGAGTCCCTGATGTAGGAATATACTTCAGCAATGATTACAGTTCGTGGAATACAGAGCGACTGGAATATTAGCTAACTGAGTATGAAAGCTTTCATCTGATTAAATTTCGCTAATCCATCTAAATATATCTATATATTATATCTATATAGCTAAAAAAATATTAAATCTTCATTAAATATCTCGCGGTATAATTTTGATATTAATCTATTCAAATACTTGGAAATTCATTACTCTAGGGTAATTTGAGCTTAAAGATTTTATTTGTCGTATTTATAGCAATCAAATTTAAATTTGCATTAAGTTTTCTACTCTAGTTGTGGAGATTGTGAAATCATTCAGAATATTAAAAAAGCGATACAGGTATGTTACGGTTTTTAAAATAAATCTAGATGAAATTTCTTGGATACGATAAATATTAAACAGTGATTCATTTTGCTAAATTATCCTACTGCATACAAATATATATTTGTACAATTCTGACTTCATAGTTAAAAATAATCTTTGTGATATTTTTTTCATTTTGGAGTTATTCATAGCATCTTACTTCTAAATTTCTTCTACCATGGTATAGTTAATTTACGAATTAAAATTCAATATAACTGCAATTAATTTATTCGAAATATAAAAACTAATTCAAAGAGCCCGAATGGAAGTTTTTAACGATACTCTCAGTAATTCTATTGTTATCTGATACGCATTAATCTAAGACTTCAATTTGTTAGGAGAAGTTTGCAGTTCCAGGAATCGTTCCAATTAAATCCTTTCCTGTTTGTAGTTTCACTTTAAATTAAACTACCGATTGTCTGATAGATTTGTAATTACAAGTGGCACCTTAAAGGAAAGACTCTTTGAACTCCACAAAACGTGCCTCTGAAATACGATCTTCTCTTATAACCAGAATTACCAAACAAACTTATAATTAAAATATCCTCCCGGAAATGAATTGCTTCTGAAAATTTAGAGAATAAAATCGGCATTATTGGTCTTATAAGATATTTAATTATACATCACCTTAATGTCTTTCCTATTTAACAATAAAATTAAAAGTTTTTCAAGAATTAAATGTTCTAAAAAGCTATGATTCATCATATAATTGTCTGCATATAATTTTAGTGTATATGTTTATATTGCGGTTTGATACAATAATTCTTAAGAGTACGTCATTTCTATTTCCATTTAAATCATTATAGATTTTTAACTTATACTTTAATCTTCATTCACGAATTCGATTACTGTCTCGAAAAATACGTTTAAAGGTATTCTAATGATCTTCTTTCGATATAAAAATAGATAATCTCATTATTTTTAGTATATTTCGCTAGAAAATAATAGTATCATTTTGGATGCTTTACAGAAAATGCTAAAATTTTACACCTTTAATGTTCTGTGCATAATATTAAAACCGAATGAAACAAGGATACCTCACGATATTAGGATATGTGATGTAGATACCTCACATTTACAATAAGGTACACAGGTTTCATCTGCTTCATTCCCATTAACCACTTTGAAAAGCCCTTTCTCTATCCTGGAGCAAAGGTAAAGCAAAAGGTAAAAGATGGGAAAGGAGACCTTGCTAGTGATCTCTTTTCATTTATGTATCCACCTTTGATTCCCGTATTCCCATTTTAATCCTTTACAAAATTTCCTCGTTCCGATTTCCATAAAGTGCCTTCGCAGCCTTTTTGATTGGATCGCAGTTGATTTGAGAGAAAGGGATACTATTTGAACGAGCTGGATCCTTTTGCCCGATCCCCGTTGGTTACTCTTCCTTCATGTAGCCATCAAACTCTTATTTCTGACGATTCACATCTATATTCGGTTCGTATTAAACAAGCAATTCCATCAATCCAGAAAATTTCCATCTGTAAGTCTCTTTTTCCACTCATGAAAGAGTGAGGGAATTTTAAATTAATTCTATTAAACATTGCTCCCCTTGATGTATGCTTTTTTCTTCAGCGACAGCAAAAATTATTTATCTTTCGTATTAATTCGTACTGTTAATATTCATTTTATATGGGACTATTTGACGATGACTAAACTATTCAAGATATTTTAGAACTCTTAGTATCAATCTCTAAATCAGTGATGCGTAAAAATAAATTAGAAAATGGGTAAGAGTTGTATTGAATACTGACAAATATAGAAAAATAAGATTCATAATCATAAAAAGTATTCGTAATTTTACTAAAGCATTGAAAATTGTGTATATAAATGTATAATAGCTAGGAATAATTCTTTTAATCGCCCTGAAATCGGTAAAAATAAATTTAAAGCGAGAACAGAAGAATTTTATAGTATGCTTTAAACAAAAAGGGGTATATTTTAGATATAAATTAATATATTAATTAGAGTAAAAAAGAAACTATTTTGCAAAGAATCACTAAGGGCAAAGTATGATTAAGTGAAACCTATGCATCATACGTAAATGTTTACGAAATATGTAAATAATTCAAGGAAAGTATTGAATGCAAAAGTTTCATCAATATTTTCATTAATACGAAATGAACAGTTCTCGCTGAACCAAGCTAATAGTCTAAAATGGTCATCATGAACGACTAGGCAGAAATAAACGACGTGCTTACATTAATTTAAACCCCTAAATAAATATGCACAGCACGTAATTCTCTCGTGGATTCCCAATAAACGAAAGGATAAAACTTGACATGAAGGGTTGAAAAAAGACTGAAATGGAAGAATCCGACCATTAGTTGAGGCCCTCTTGCGGGGATTTAAGTGTTAACATTCGCTCGGCTGTTTCTTTCGCTCTTCATATTGACTCGGGAGGTAAACGAACTGTTGAAGCGATATCCTGGCAAATACCTCAGTTGAAAGTGGCAGGTTGATTGGCGGCTGAACGAACGAGTAAGAATTGAGCGAAAATAGCATGCTCGATGTGGACAGAGTCTCTGGAGAAAGGGTTCGTATTTAAAGGGTGACTGTTACGAGAAAAAATATACACCGCTACAATTTGTACGTTCTGTTTACATTTAGGTCGGAACAAACAAGGAAACTCGTTCTCTCTCTTTTGTATTCAAAGAAACGAGGAAAAATATAATAGAAGTGTGGTGTTATAAACGAAAAGAATTTCCAATAATAAAATAACTATAGAAGAAGAATGATCAAAGGTTGTAATATGTTAATCTTGTTCCCGACCACGCTTTATTTTCTTTTGTTAAAAAAGAGACGTCAAATATTTGTTGTACCTATACCTAATTTATTCCATTAATCTGGGAAATCCTGCTATTAATATAGTTAACAGCGAATATTACATTTGTAATGATATTACGAAATTTAATTTCATTTAACCCATTATAGACCCTAAATTTCGTAAATCTTTTCGGACATCTACAATAGTCGTGCTTCTTTTTATCAATAAGGATTAAAAAAGAATTAAAACTGGAAATTAAAGGAATAAATCTCCCAAAAGCATCACTTTAAACATTTTTTACGTACAAAATTAACGAAAAAGTTAGTTGTACCACGTCAAAAACAAAGAAGATAAGAAATATATGCAGCTTCTATAATAAACACACTGCTTATAACCTAAAAACATATCCTTCACTTCCTTCTCATGAACTAACTCCATCCCTAAAATTTTTCTCAAGAAAAAAATTCATATAATCATCATCTACTCCCCACAAAAATCGGAAGACAACATTCGGAAACACCGATCAATAATTCAACAATTCATTCCCTTTAATAGAAAAAAACCTAGCCTCAAAAAAAAAAAAAAAAAACAAGAGAACAGTAGAACCCGCCTCATTTCAAATTCCGCACTGGATTGGTAGGTGATGAGAGTGTTAGACTCTGTACTATCAAAGGAGAGACGTAAGAATAGAGTCCGTCAAACCATCCTCGTTACCTGTAGCTCCTTCACCCACTACCTTTCGATGGAATCAGGTCACTGCACATTCCCAAAGAATCCAATGATGCTAAATCACTAATGCCAATTCTCGTATTTGGACTTGAGAAAACGTCGTTAGCCGTGGATGAGAATGGAAGAGGCTGTCTTGAGAGAGAGAGAACTGGTCCAGTTTCAGACGGGAGATGCATCGGATGGAAAAAGCGGGCAAATGCCGAGGCTTCCGCGAAGGATATTGGAATGAATCTTTCAGCAGGAAGTAAATTGGAACATTTCATCGCCGAGGCCGTTCCGATTGAATCTTCTTCTTCCCTGCCTCCGGAATGTATACAGACCTTCCTTCCGAGGCCTATTCTTATCGTAAGAATCTACAATGCTGCCTTTACTTCGGAGAATTCCCGCGATGTAGGTTAACTCCTGACTACATTTCCTCACCGATGTAGAGGAGTGCTTCCAATCGACCGACATCACGGCGCTATTCGTGTGTGTGCAGTATATGTTAACCTTGAAACGCGAAATTTTTATACAAGTTTCAATATTTCATGGCTTTAGCTCCTCCTTCTATGAATAATTTCGTATAAATAGCTGTGTGGAAAATAAATTTTACCTCCAAGGGGTTTTTTGATGATGTTTAAGGAAGAATCAATAGGTTTCAATCAGCGTTTTTAGAGGTGCAGACTCAAAGTGCAGCTCTCGCAAACTCTAAAACACACATATCATTCAGCATTATCATTAAATTTAACCAGTAAAAATAATTAAAATGCTCATCTCAGGTTTTTGATAGTTACATATCCCTTATATTAGGCTTAATATATGTAACTATTCGAAAAAAATTAGATGAAACGAATTTAAAGGTTAAACAATTGGGGTTTCTCATGGCATCCTGACGATTATGCAACCCAACGTCCATAACAACCTTACTGGTTGCATAACGCTTAACCTGCAGGGGCTGATCGCTGACTTGAATATTCGATAGCATACCTCGAAGAGTGAACATTATTTCTTCTTTAATTTACACTAGAATCTAAATATTTGAATGAAAGGACTGAATGTAAAAATTTTCCAATAAATTTGTACATAGAGTATTAAATATACTCACAAAAACACACTAAACATGGATCACATAAATGCAAATTATCATTCGATTTGCATCAAAGAATTTAACTACAATGATGCCACTGCTGAATATTGCCATATTCTAAGGTATAAAAAGAAGATACGATACTTATAAACAATAGTAACTTTCCCAGAAAAGGATAATTCTCAAGAAAGGATTTTCAGAAATACGAAAAACAGCAAAACTCATGCGTACTCTTCCCTCTTCTTCAAGATTCTCTTCCGTATCACTTCCAAGTTCTCTCTTCTCTTTGGTTCTCAGCTCATTTCTCTCTTCTAAAAAGCCCTCTTCCTTATCTCCGTTCTCGCTCCATTCCTCTTTCCACCGAAACACTTTCCTTCTCCATCCATCTTCCATTCTTTCATCAATCCACTCAACGCCTTACTTCCATCAATGTTTACTTGTTTTCCCTCCTTCGTCTCCATTTATACTCCTTCCTACTTCTCTTCCGTGTTTGCTTTTACTGCTGCCCATTAACCTTTGATTCCACATTGAAAGCGTGTGATAACAAATGCAGCAGAGTGTTGGTCTCAAGGCGTCCCATGAGTGGGCGAATTATAAGAGCAGTAAAACAAGTTATACATACTCCAATATTTTGAATGCATATATATTTGTTACATACATATGAATGCATGTTACCGTGAATATAGATAAGGTTTAAAATTGAAAATTCACCGCTCTATTTAAGAGATATGTTACAAATAGACGTTGTAATTCTGATATAGGAATTGAAGTATCTGTATTTCATATGTGGTTATGAAACGGGTATATTTAAAAGTTACTTTAATAAATTGAGTCTGAAGTAGTAGGCTGCCAAACGAATTATTTATGAAGCTATTATCTGTTGATTAGAATTTGTGACTTTTTGAAAAGACATACGTCAAAATCAGATTTTCCTGACTAACCAACTTCGAGCAGTAGATTGGGATTTATGTCTCTAGTTCAATAAGTTACCATTACTGAAAGGTTTGAATTTCTCTTATAGAATACAACTGAGGCTGATCCGAGAAATTTGTCGACGACTAAGTGATTAAAATACATGAATTCAAGCAGATACTTAGGAGATAGAAGTCTTAGTTTGAAAATCCAGAAAATATTTTTTATACCCAACTATACTTGTGAGGGAGGCAGAGCAGAAAATAACCTACTAGTTAAAGAGTTTTGCACCAACTAAAATCTCGCTTATTTCCCATTCATATCAATGTCTGAATTAAAATTTAAACTAATATTTAAACTTTTTAAGCACTAGGAATTCCATTTAGTCTAAGAATAAAAATGGCTAGAAGATAAGTCCAATGAAACAAATCATATATGTTGATTTTCATAGCTGCTTAAATTTGATCGAATACAAAATTATGGTAGAAATTCTCAATCTTAACAATAGCCTATTAAAAATAGAAATATACCGAAAATAATGACATGCGTATAAAGGAATCATATTACAGAACCGCTTATAAAAACTCATTTTTAAATACCGTTCTATCATATATATGAATTAAGCTTCAAAATAATAATAAGTTCTAAATTGTAACTATTCATTTAACAGAAACATCGTAATATTAACTATGAATCCTCAACATGGACTGACCTCACGAAACCTACCTCCGTTGGAAACTTAAAGCCAGATCACATACCGAATGCACAGAGCAACTGATATGAATACAGCATCGTTTTGGTGGAATTTTTTCGTACAAATTTCAGTTTGCGATATCTCGCAGCTAGATGTTCTGCATACTAATTCTGCAACTCTATCCTCTAACGGCATCGGATACACCCTCTGAAATTTTTTCCAGGCATAAAAGAGAAGTCTATGGAATAACTATTCCACACGGAACTCAGGACTACAACAGCGTTTTTTCAATTCGTCCAACGGTGCAACTACGTCATAATTCATCGTCTATGTAGACATCATCATTTATATGTCACCTAACGGCACCCATAGCTTACCGCAGATTTTACAAAGATAACTTGGAGATGATAAAAAGAACTTCCTCGACCCGGATGTGCGAGAGAAATATGAAAAGGGGATGTTGACCCACGGATTGAAATTAGTCGGCGTTGCGAACCCGTGGGAAATGTGATATCAAAATGAATGGTATCTCTCTTTTTTGGGAGTATTTCTCCTTGCTTTTCTCTCGTGGATTGATGAAAAATAGAATACGTGATACACATACCTAGTGCGTGATTTTTTCATTCCACCTGCATCAAGACAGGCGGAAAATTGAGATTTTTTTAATGTATTCGTAAATAACGTTTATTTATGTGATGCAGTAGACATATTTTTCGTACCTTCCTTGTAAAAGAATCTCTTATACATTTAAATAAACATTATTACCACCTTTGTTCTCATTCACACTCGTGGATGAATATTTGCTTTTTATGTATTACATCTCTTGAATCCGAAAGAATAATGATAGAATGGATTTTCCATGAAATGATCACAATTAATTACTTAATATTGATATCATGAATAATGAAGATCCATAAAAATCGCTATTAAAAGCCATATATAAATTCTGATTTTTACATATGAATTTTGAAGATTGAAATGAATTCTTAAATTATAAATTAAAGGCGGAGTAGAAATTTATTTCGTAGAATCCATGCGATACATTGATAATTTATACTTATCGATAATTATATAAGAACAATAGTATGGATAAAGCAGATCTAACTATTTGAAACTAAGTATAGCTTGATTGTTTGAATAAAATTATTGCTTACTTATAAAAATTAAGATCCTAACGTGATGAACATGAGCGGAAAGATAGCTCATCATGGAAATACACTATCGCAACCAAAATATATCATGGGAACAAGGAATATGAAAATCTTTGGCTAAAAAGGTAGATGGACATGAATATATATGACGTAGCATACGTTGTAGCAACTTCTCCATTTTGGGAAAATGTAGGCCGAAAATAAAACAGTGAAGAATTCCAAGCAACCTCATCCTTTCTATATAGTGCGCACGTGGTATGGATTCTACATTCCTTAAAACCTTCTAATCTTGCCTCCTCCAAAATTCTATAAAAAATTCCATCAGAATGACGGATTCCTTGGAGAAGAATTCATTCTCCGAGAACAGAGCCTATTCTTAACCAGCGCTATGAACGCATGTGTTCATTCGGGTGCACCAATCACTCTTTATCATCCCAATACACGCTAATGTATGTAAATATGCTTGTGGGTACTGAGGTGCCTCTAGCACTATGAACGCACAAATGCATTTCTACTTTCCTTGTTCCGTAATGAACTCACATTTCATCGTATCTCATTACAGACTTCGAAATGATTCAACGGAATGAAAACTACATGGATTAAATGCTTCGTTTGGACTTAGAATGCATGGTCTTTCGAAGACCAATACTTCCTCTAAATATTAAACAGATTAGTTTTCTCAACTGCTGGGAGTCTGACGATGGGTTTGCCGTAACCTTGAATCCAAATGAATTACATTCAGCACTTATTTGCTCTGTTTTCGGGTAATAAAATAGGGGACAGTCCAATGTATACTGTGTTTAGAACGAAACCTATACTATATGAATACTAAGAGCAAAACCTTAAGTATTTTCAGCAACCATAATTAGAATGGAGCTAGAAATTCGATAGATCTCAATATTTTTTCTCAATTTGTCCCTCAATATCTAAAATATTTAGTTTAATTTTATACTATATTACATATATATTATCTATTATTTTTCGTCACAATAGTTTACGTAAAAATCTTATACCCATAATAAATATAGAAGAAAATACTAAAAATAAAACGTAAAGCCCCATCTGAAAATGGAACGAACTATAAAGTACAGAGATTCAAAAATTTTACGAAGAATACTAGCGTCTTTAGCACAAATTGGAAAAAGTAATGCTTTAAAAATCCTCGTATTTATTTTCCATGAAACGCCAGCCAAGGCTAACGAAAAAATAGCCTTAAAGTTGGAACAATAGGAGTCGTTCTGTAGTCGACAAAAGAATCTGCAGATCCTTATGGTTAACGCTTCCACATTGTTCTAGGAACCGTGAACTGAGGACGCGTTGGCCCGCGGGGATGAGTGCAACATCCTCGGATGGTCTGAGGATTCCTTCAGACGAATAAAATAGTCGGAATTTCTCGCCAAAATGCTACTTCCCGCTGCACTTGCTTTTTATATCGCCATCGTAGTATATACCCACTCTCCTTGAATTCGTCCATCTTCAATTCCTCGCTTTAGCTCCTCACAAAGGCGCTATTGTATACTACTTTCCTTCTTAAGCTAGAGTGCAATCTGTTTTCCACATGACTTCTTTTCTTTAGTTTTCACTTTCCTTTTAATTTCACTTTTTTCCATTGCTCCGGTTGTTTTCCTTTAAGAAAGTCCAATTTCAATTCTAGAGGATTTAAAATCGATATTTATCTTTTTGTGAGAGTCAATTAATTTTGAAGAACCGTTTTTTCATCGGTTATCTTCAAATATTTCTGCTTCCTTTTACTGCTGGGGCAACTCCTAAATATTTTAAGGGCTTGTATAACTCTTAATTCAAGAACATTTTATCTTAATGAGTCTGAAATAACTAGAGATTCAATTTTGTAATTAAGTAATGATCTATTCCTTAATCACATGTTTCTCAAGAAAAAATTCCGTTATATCTTATTTTATTTATTTAAAATTTAAATCACGTTTCACTAAGAATATCGGTGCATTTACAGGTTCTGAATTGTATATAATTATGAAAGCGAATTTAATATTAAACTTTTTTATATGTTCTTGGAATTATCAGCATTAATTTTTATTTGATAGAATCATGCTCACCAATACATTAATGAAACAGCTATGATAATTTTTTCGGTTTAGTTTGACTTTAAGTCACTATAAAACCATGATGAATATTGTGGATATCTGAATATTTCCTCTTAAAAATGGTCAACAATTCACAAAATACGAAAGTACAATAGATTAAAGATCTATCTCGCATATTATCTTTCGGTCAAAATTAATTATGAAACGCTTTCTTTCACAAGAAGAGATCAGAAATATCTTTCTATTTTTATTATATGAAAATATTCATTTCAACTACTAATGTGTTCCCATTATAATGTTTAACTGATACTTCATTCCTGTAGTAGTTAAGGCATTGATTTTACTTCAGGTAATTACATATTTATATGTGATTGATATCAATATCATTAAGAGAGAATCTATAATAAGTATTGGACATTGATTTTATTTCTATTACATTATGGATATAGAGCCGATCTAGTTTAGAGATCTAGAACGATCTGCACTATTCTGGAAGATTCGGCTCATCTCTCTTTTCCTCGTAGCAATCACCATGAATCGAAGGACCATCTCCCAATCAATCGCATTTCCTGCTGCGTAATTTGCTCCCATTTCCTCTCCTTCGATCTCTTCTATTATCACTCCACCCTTTTCCTTATAAGAACGAGCTCACCAATGTATAAGATATTGTATACAAGTCTTTTTTGCTGAAATAAATTTTTTGAATATACTTACAATGAAGTAGAATTAAATTAATTCGAAACTTTAGGTAGCATAAATGAATTCAATAATCTTTAAGTATACGAATATCAATATTTACCACATGATGAAATTAAATTTTCAAGTTAAGAAATGTATATTTTTTGTTGTACATCACTGTTCTATTTATTATAAATGTATTAATAAATGTACATATGCCGAATATCTTTATATATAATAATAATGTATTAAAAATATCTATCTGTAATAATTCCAAGCTAAATTCTAAAATTCTTAAACTTTATTATTGTGGACTAGAAATAATTCGCATCAATATAGAAAAAGACTCCTTAACTACTACATTCACAAAAGTTTCTTTTTTATCATATAAATTTCAAAAAATTAGTTTGATTTTCTCCAGGAATAAAATCTTCTATATTTGGTTCGTACTGATAAAAAGGAAATGAATTTAACTGTACAATTTCGTTGAATGAAGAGACTCATTGGCTTAAATTTAATTATTTGTGTCCTAAATCACAGATTATACTCTATAATAAACTAAAAGTTAATGTTGCTGGGTAATTTTAAATATTTTCTGCTTAATTAAAATATATAAATATAAATATGCAGGTGAAAGTATATAATATGAATATTTATGTAATAGGAGCGTAATACAAAAATGGTAATTATTCCAGGTTGATCTTAATTAAATTAATCCTTAAAATTCCCATTCCAAATTCTCTCTCCGATTACAAAGAGCACAGTCTTTAATTCTCTGTATCTGTATCCTATAGGCTATAGCATGGCTCGAATTGAACCGTTCAGCTTAAAGGAGTATTTCCCACGCGATAAACTCGTTTTTCCCATCTTCGAACTGCTGCTTCCATAACTTCCCCCTCGGCTGACCATATCTCCTATTGCATGTCATTTCCTCTAAGGCCCTTTTATGAATGGACCAATACGGAATTCCCATACACATCCGATTCCATCTCTACCCTCTATCCATTTGTTCCAATCTTAGATTATCCTTAACCGCCGCTTCTACAGAGTTACTTTCTCTCTTCCAAAGATGGTACCAAATTTTCTCCTTGTACAATTCCATTTCCTCACTGCATTGCATTAACTTTCCATTCCGCTCATATGATCATGTTTTTCTGATCTTATAAATCTATACTTTGTCTTTATCACTTGTCGTTTAGCAGGAAGTACTAATAATTCATTCAAGATGTTATCGAAAGAAGAAACCAAAGCAGTTCAATTCTGTTTGCTTCTCTCTAATGCTGAACTCTCTTTCTAAATTTTCTCTTTTTCTAGCTTAACATTTTCCTTTTTTTTACATGAATACCATTCGTTATGATGTAAATTTTTCCTTAAGTTTTTACATGAATACCATTCGTTATAATGAACATTTTACTATATATCACACGATTGTGCTCTAATTAATTTCTAAGATTTGGCTCACGTGAAGGTTAACATTACTTCCTAATTGTATGAGTATGCTGAAGCTACTTTAGTAAACATTTTCTATCTCATAAGTAACAGAGGAAAGAATAAAAAGCTTAAGAATCACTTTCATTAATTCACATTTCAGTTCAGAGATTTTACATTCCTATTATACCTAAAACTCAATAAAAATTTGATGGAAAATATAACAAATAATGAATAAATAGAGTATATTATAATTCATTGTGTGAAAAATTTTCATTGTTATTCATTCATAATTATTATATTCACATACATGAGAACTGTTTTAAACTGTTGATTGAATTATGATCAATTGTTCTTAAATCCTTTGTTTATAAATCAATCTTAAATAGTCATGACCTTTAAAGCTCGAGTTTTTTTGTCTTTCATTTCAAATTCCCTCATTTTACTTCACCTTCCTCTTTTCCAATGCAATCATCCCCACAACATCATCTCCACTCATAACACAACCTAAACCAATCCAAAATTACTCTTTTTAAAACCCATCTTAATCCCCACTTTAAGTACATTTACCTTCCTTGGATCCTATCCCCGTTATAATTCCCTCTTCCTTCACCCCCCTTTCCCACGCATGCAATCCCCTTTCACTGACCACACGCATCCCCCACACTTTTATTTCCTTCCCTCGGCACTCCATTCTATTCCCATTCTTTCCCTTCGCCCACTTCATCACCACCCCTCTTCCTATTCCCGCCGGGAGGGTCCGCCACCGTCTCCTTGGGCCCAAATCCGGAGTGCGGGAGTGGGAGGAGCAGGTCCCGGGAAAGTTGTCGCAGAATAGGGGAAAGTGGTCTGGGTGAAGAGGATTATGGGAGTAAAGGGAGAAATTATGAGAAGGGAGTACAAAAGGGAGAAGGTGGGAAAGTAAGAGACGAATGTAGCTCCAGGGGCTTTGGGAATTCGTCGCAAATTACCCAAAAGTGCGCGAATATCACGAGCGGGTAATTTGGCAGACGATGCGGGAAAACTCCGTAATGCGTTATTCCGTTTACGGGGTTTAAGTTGTGGTTAGCGTAAGTTTGGCCGAAGACTGTTTAGGGCTGTTGTCGATTAAAGTGGTGTGAGATGCCAATACGTTCGCGAGGAATGGGGTTCGATTTTAACTGAGTTACCTTTTTAAGGGATAAGAACATATCATTTATAAAGTTATTCGCAGTATTCGCAGTGGACTATTTTCTTGCTAAAAGAATAAAGTTCTCTTGATCAATATAGGTTGATACGTTTGCGTGAAAATCAAAAAAATATCAGATGAATCTAGACAAAACAAATTCATGCTATAAAATATGAACTTTTGCGCTTGAGTTTCTCAGAATAAAATCTCCTATAATTCTAATTATAGAGATGCCGATTTCGTTGAGGTTTCATAAAAATGAAGTTCATAGTTCATATTCATGTCAATAAAAAAGTTAAATTTATTATCCTTGAATGTTTGTTTACGAAACAAAAATTTTATTAAGAACTTGAACTTCAGAACACATTGAAATGTATTATTCACTTCTTCAAACAAAGAGAAAAATTAAAAATAATCTTTGATTAAAATAATTCTGTGACTAATCACCTTCTACTATCAAATATATTAATAATTATAGCTCGATATTTTACAGCAATTCCTTCTCTATTTAATTCGTATAAAATTCTTGAATAATTCTTCTTCTTGGTACCTAATTGTTCTATCAAATAATATAAATACACAATAAAGTACTCAAGCCATAATCAAACTATACAAATATTACTCCAAATATCTAAAAGAAATCATGCGAACAACCAATCCCCCGATATAATACACATAAAAAATTAGAGAAAGAAAGCGTACGCTACGAAGTACTTACCCCAACGAGACGAACAGATAAAGGCACTACACACGCGTCAATAGGTTCGCAGAGGAGGGCGACTTTAAAAGCGGTGAAAGTAAACATCCCGAGACGTAGTAAAAAAGGACCCAAAACCACAAGGTTATACGAGGAAAAGAGGACTGGGGATGTAAGGCAAAATACGAGGGAAACCTTTCCTTTCTGCGAATGCAAGAATGGGATAAGGGGACAAAGGAAAAGCTGGGAGAGAGATCAGCTGACAGTTTTGCGGAGGAAAATTCGGAGAAATTTGAGGGATTGGAGAATTACGAAGGGTTACGAAGGAGATTTGGAGAATGGAGATTATGGGAAAGGCGAGGTCTTGCCGCTCAAAGTTAAGGCTCAGGGACTTTTTTTTTTGCTCTGCCAATTCCTTTTGGTGAAGATGCTCGCTGCAAGTCAGATGAAAGCTTTTTGAGGTCAAGTGGATATACCGAAAAAAGCATCCCTTATATTTTCCCAGCTTTACGGTTACCCAAGGTTTATTACGTAAAATCGTTGCAGTTTCCTTTTCGGACGAATCTAATTTCTGTCCCTGCTAATAAGCTCACGGGATATTTAAAAGTTTACGAAAATAAAATAATGACTACAAATTCAAATTTAAATATTGATAAAAAAGTTTATTAAATATATTTATGATTAAAATTATTACGAAAAAATAGGAATCAAATGTGTACAACTTTCACATATATTTTGGTATTAAAAACTATGCTGACTATATTATACCTATAATAAATACGCCTAAATTAAATGCGTTATCCATATTCTTTCACGTATTCAACACATATATGTATATACCTCCTTTTTGTTAATTTAAAGATGAATTAAAACCCATCGTTAGAAGTGTTTCAATATCGTTTCTACAAATATGAATGTTGACTTTGAATTCTTTATCTTTCTTTAAAAAGACTATAATTTCGTCATATCTTAAAAAACCATAACCTACCTATCGGAAAACTATATTCTCAGCTGCCCAAAACCGTTTAAAGGTATCAGTTTTCCCCTTCACTTGATGTATGGAATCATGAATAGAAATGAAATGCTTATATTATTCAATCCATCCATCTCAACAGACAAATGTCGTTATCATTTCCATATTTCACTTCTACGTGTATCTTTATGGAATCATTTGTTTAACCCTCTTACTGCCAGCGGGCCGATATATCGGCCCTCGCTGGTTGTGCGAAAACTGCCAGCGGGCCGATATATCGGCCCGACTTATTAGACACTATTTATTTCGTGATTGTGACCATTTCAACGGCTGCCGTCTCATTTAATACACATGTGCTGTATCTCTACTGCTTACTATATCTAACTGATATGGTTTCACCTTACCTTGCGATACATTTTGATATTTTACAGTGATCTTTCCTCGTTAATTCGTCCGGATATTTTCGTTACTTCGGGCCAGCGTCATCCTGCACAGTATTATCTTTCGTGTTTGTCGCAAGTCGTGCTGAACTGTTTTCTTGTGGCTCTAAGTATTTGTTTTAGAGTGTCAGTTTCCAGCTAGATAAGTAAATATTCTTTTTTGGCCCGCCTATTTTTATATAAGCAAAACCGAGATATGCAACCCGGATCTTCAGAGACATACCCCAAAAAAACTTATAAAATTGCCAAATGAAAAAGAAAAGAACTGTCGTATGTGTAGTGAAAGAGAAAAAAGGAATAAAATAAAGAAAAAGATGCAGAACTGTGTGTGGAAAATGCAAAAAAGGACTTCTTGGTGAATGCTTCCATAAGCATAAGTGCGATAGCTGATGGGACCGTGAGTGTAGAGTCAGATAAAATATTTTATATCTCTGGCAAAAATAGTTTTATCACTATTAAACTTTACCACGGGTGAGAAAACTAAATAATATCAAAAACTATTATAATTTTATTCCACTTATATAATATTTTATACATCACAAAGTGAAAAAAACGGAGAATTTTGGGTTTTTACATATATTATAATTACTTTGTTATTATTTTTCTTTATGAAAATTTAAGTAAACCCCCATAATCCATCTATGGTTCTAAACTATAAATATATCTTTAGCATTGGGAAAAAATCTAGATGAATTAAATAAAGTTTAGTAGCTGAAATAATTTAGAATCTGAAATCCTTCATATTCCGGAAAATAGCCCTGGCAGTCTTCGCACATCCCACCCGAAATGGGCTGGCAGTAAAAGGGTTAATATCACGCATGAAATTCTATTCATCCGTATATAATACATTTAGCAATATTATTTTCTATAGAAATGTATATGATTACACTCTTATCCTCTTGCTATAATTTTCTGTTAATTTATAATCATAATTTTTATTCATTAATGATATTTTTCGTGTTTACACTAAAATAAAACTATATACAGAATTCAATCTTTATATGAAAATTTAAAGTACATTAAGGATCAATTTTAACTAAATTTAATCGCCCCAGGGACCTGAAGACGAATCTTTAAAAAAATATTCAAGGATCCAGTAATTTTCTATGATTTTCAAAGTAAAAGTTGCTATAAAAAAGATTGATATAAATTTTAATTATTTTTAATATCGCATCTACTTTTTAATTTATTAAATATACAATTACAATCAATACTATGCAAAATAAGAGTATACAGTTTAAATGGAAGGCCAAACTTCGACCTAATTATTTGCAATTATAATTTTTCTTTTTATCATATGAAATAGAACTCCCGCTATGTTCGTTTTCGATCAAATTAATGCATCAAAGTATCGGAATATAAACATTCATCATGCACAAATATACTAGTACAGCCTTTCGTTGTATCTATGCGAACACTCCCTCATCAATAATTACCACAACCTTTCAGTCTACTCTCGCTGTAGCGCCATCCTCTTCTCCTTGTACCCAACCGACTGCTTCTCCCCTATTTTAATATTCGTCCCAACATTTGGGTCAATTTTCCCATCCCATCTATAGAGGCGCATCCTGCAATCAATCAGTTGCCACCGCCTTTTCTTTTTTCTTTTCAGCGTCCTCATAAACTACCACTAGAAATGCTCCTCTACACTTTAGTTGATGCATAAACATCTCCAGCGAGAGGGTGAAAAAAGTGTGTCTCCGTGGATGTTGCTTTTGGACCCCTTTGTTTCAGCTCATGCTCCGCGAGAGGCGCTGTATGCGACCCACTTTCTTTCCAGCTTTCATCCCTTGCAGTCTGGACTACGAAAAACCGATAAACTTGCATATTTTTCTGCAAAAGAAATCCGCGCCAAATTGCAGCACTCTGAGAAATTTTTGGGTTCCTACTAAGTCTTTCGCTAACCCGCAAAATAATCCTTCTGCCTTTAGAGTTTCAAACGCGTGATGCAGGAGTATGGTTATCTTAATTCGTAAATATTCCGTAAATAAAATAACCGTCTAAAATTTAAATGTCACGAATATAATATTGTCATATTTACATATACATAATGTAGTATAGCATATACGTAGTATAGTATGTAGTTTTCATACATATAATATTTATGTATGTATGCATATAATTCGAATTAATCGATAAATCTTTTGCTTTAGTCATCGTATCGGTGATTATTGGTTACGGATATTTTAATTCTCAGAATGATGAATGACATACCTTATTGCAAGAACTGTATCTTGTTCACCCCCATTATGTAATATATTATCCATAGACTTAGAGTAAAATTTAATTAATGTATAACCATAGAATGTAATTCATGTAGGCATGAAAATGAATGTTTCAGTAGTTCTACGTAATTCTAATGGGCTAGGCTACTTAACCTGAATTATAAAACTCTATCAATTACGAAACCGAGAGGATAAGCCACTAATCGAATTTTGACTATAAAAGGATCGAATACAACTTTCCGTTCATGAATTTCAAAGAAAAAATACCATAATTTGTACAGGAAATATATTTAGTTAATTTGTACAAAGAAATTTCCTTATAATTCTCATTATAATAATAGCTTCCAGATAACCATTCGTCGCCGAGTTGACACTACTGAAAGACTGTCAACAGACGTACCAAAATAAAAAATAAATGGTAAAATCATAAGTGCATTAGACACTTATTTGAAAAACTAAAACAATTAAGATGAAACACTAAGAAAAGTAACCAACAAATCTACTGATATCTACAAATGCACCAAGATAAATGGAACCACGTACGATTTATGCTTTCGTAATTTGTCAGAACGTGTTTATATAAATACGCAATATTTGACTGCCAAATTCCGGCATTTAAGCATACTAATGTATCTCGATTCGTCACGTACCATCTACCATCAGCCACCCATCCTCTTGGGTCAACCACACCCAGCTTGGTTACTCTCTCTGCACATCCTGCGGGTGCATAGGAATGCAAACGGACATCCGGAAGCGATAGCATCCCCTGCCTTCGATCGCGTGTTGGGGTGACTCCGGGAACACGCCCCCTGATTCTTCCCGCGGTATCGAAGCCGGAATGGTCGATAATCATTCCGAGAGAACTCCCCGGGCACCTCGCCATTGTTTCTTCCCATTGTCACGTCAGTCCGTGAACGCCATATATGAAGACGCCCTGCAGACGTCTTCTACCTGTCTCGACACCTCTCCTCTACATTAAACTCACTGTCACATTAAGGTGATTTCTCAGATCTATGTGCTCCTCCTCAGAGGTTTTATCTAACCTTTATTCCAATATTTTAAGGCTCTTCCATATTTTCTATACGATTGCCATTCCACCCTGCGGTAATTCTATATGGACCTCAATATTGGTATTCGTTTATTTAATATCTTTTCGTTATTACAATAGCCACGTAAAAATCTAGCAATTAATTAAAAAGGTGTACATTTCGCGTATTTAGGGAGACTTTAATTTAAATAGCTTCCTAAAGAATTAAAATTCCGCTCAAAATATTAATCCTACAATAAAATTTCAATGAGTCGCCTATGTGAAAAAATGTTAATAAAAATACGTTAGAATCTTATATTATTAAGCATAATTTGTGTTCTCGAGGAACGGTGTTATAAAAAGTGTTATTATTCAATATAAATAAGAAAAATAATATTATGACAATAAATAATCTGACACTTTTAATTCAACTGTTAAAATTACAATTTTCTGAAATAAATTAAGTGATCAGTTAATCTTTTTCTCTCTAGTAGAGCGCTTTATATTTAGATAGTGTTTCTTCCCCTGACACTAATCAACCGCGTAAACATGACAAAGCTTGACCGTTAACATAGTATAGAGCTTTCGTTCTTATCAGTACACATCACTCACTAGTTAGCTATACTCACCAGAGCAGCTCTCTAGATATCGATGTATGTTACGAGATGTTATAGATACGAGAATGCTTGCGTTGCTGAGATTACGTATCAGTGTATCGCAACTATAAATACGACACAACGCAGGATTTGAGAGATTCTACTAATTTGCTTCACGTAGTATTGGTTACAAGCAATACTGATTTATGATAAGCAATACATGCAAAATTGATTATTATAATTTTGCTTCGAGATGGAAGACATTGATTGTATAGAAAATCTGACAGCATCTAGACATTCTTACGGCGTATCGTTGACAATTATTAAGCTAGCTTATCTAACACTGAAGATCCTATCGTTATTCTCTCGTTATAGGGCTACATCCTCCCTGGTTAAACCACCCCTTATTCCTTTCCATGAACCAACCTCCACACACTCACCGTTTTCGGTCTCGATGGGAAAAGTGTCTTTTTATTCCTTTGCTGACAGGATGTGACACAGTTCCCATTGTTTCCAAACCAGAGGGTATTTTTGTCTTTCTAGATGAATAAGTAATGAGAGATCGATTTTTATGATCTCCTTCCCGACTCCGTAAGAAGATTACGTGGCTGCACGAGTTATTTTTGGATCGTGGAGAGGATGTGATGAGATCATCCCGGAATTATTCACCTTATTACAATGTCGCGGATGGAAATTTCCTCTCCCACACGTTCACGGAATAAATTGCGAATTTTTCTTTAGTGAAGGACGTGTATGTGGAACGAGGCGAGCATCTTTTTAAACGCTCAAGATTCTATTTACGATGCAAAACATCCGAGAAGGAGATGAGTGAGGTTTCGCTAGAACAGATTGCTACAGAGTCTATAGTCTATATCTGGAGTTTTTTTACAAACGTTTCTGGTTGTTATTCACTTAAAATTACCGTTGAATGTAATTTTTGTCAAAAAAAGTGATTTAAATAATTAAATAAACTTTCTAATTATACACTAATTTGCTATCTTACCATAAATTACGAAAATAATCACATTAAAAGCAAATTAATGTAGAAAAGGAACAGTTTTGTACCTCCACACATCTTGGGAACTTGTCACAACGATAAATCCTTCGCATATACTTGTATATGAGAGTATCTATATTATTATGGCCTTGTACGGAGTAACATCTTCCCTAATGCAGTACAAGTATTTATAACTTAGTATATAGAAAGATATATTGTTCTTAAGATAAGTACTTCAATTCAGAAATTAACACTTATAGCTCAGTACATGCAAAGATATAACGTTCTTACGTATTAGTATTAATGCTAATAAATAAATTATTATAATAAATAAATTATTTGATAACAGTAAAAATCAAAATAAAGCAAGTCGATCCTAAAAAAGAATGATAAACTGGAAGCAAATTTTCAATAGACATTTTGAATAAATATTTTTTCTCGGAGGCAATAATTTGTTCATTATGAACTAAAAATGCTAAGCTATTCGAAAGGAAAACAGTCCAAAAGCAGGTGTAGAATGTTACAAAATACAAAAGTAAAAGCAGACGAAAGGGACAGAGACGGACTGGTAACAATCACCACGAACGCTGCAGTATGTTGGACGCTAAGGTATCTCTTAGGTTGGGTGAAAGGAGCACTTTCGCCTGATACATGCCTAGGATGCCAAGAGCCCGTGCACAGAAACAGAGAAGATCTGTTGATTGTGTTCCTACGAACGTGTGTGTGTGCGTGAAATGGAAGATACGCTTAGGAGACAAACCCTAAAGCCACAGTTAAAGAGGCACTTCGAACAAAACTTACTTATCACGAAAACCAACATTTTAAACTGACATCACAGATTTGAAAATAACGAATCAAAGGTAAAAACATAGTTGGTTCAGTTCTATGATACATTATATAATAATAATTCTTCAATTGTACATACATATATGGTAATAAATGCAAGGGAAACTTTATTAATTTACGTGACTCTCAATGGTAAAGAAAAACGTCACTGTGCTGTTAAAAATTAGAATTCAGTAAATTTATTCAAATACTGAGGAACGTATATGGCATATAATTATATTAATGTATTCATTTTATCTATTTTTTAAACAAAAAATTTATATATTCTCCAGACCTAATAGATAGCGCGAAATATGAATTATACGAAAACCGTCAAATTCAATTCATCGAATCAAAAAATCTTCAAAAAGCAATTCTTTCTATTTTCGTACATGCTAGATTTAGAGACTAAGACTTAGTTGTAATTGGTAGAAATTATTGAATATATCTTCTATTTACATATATATCGATTATTAATCCCATTGTATTCTACCAATTTGTGAGTTAAGTTACATATTCGCATTGCTAAACCCGTAAAAATAATGATTCGAGAGACGTCTAATTAACGTGAAACGAAGCAAGCAGGAACATGTTTGCGTTTTGTTTAGCATTAAACTTAATGTATATTAACGACCAGTTTTTCTAAAGTATTTATCGAGCAATTTCCGCTAATCCTTGAAGCATAAATGCTAATTGCACGAAACACAAATAGAAGCGATTCCCTAAAACCTTAACGCTACGTTTACCTAAACATTCCACAGAAATTTTACCAAACATCGCTTGCGTTAAATTATACCTCTTTGTCACGACCATGGAAGCGTTAACACAATATGAGCCTTGTAATTGAGGCACTCGTTTGCACGACCTACTGACAATAAATTAAGCTCTCGTCTATTGTTATTTCTTCTCCTTTTTCCCTGGATACCACCTTATCAGCCTTAAATGTTATCATTATCGCGTCATGGAATAGGAATGTGAATGCAATTGCAGCTGCAGAATGCAGTTGGACTACAGATATCGCGGAGTTGATGATTTGAATGGGTAAAGAGCGAGATATCATAGATTGAGAGCGACTACATTGTGCTGCATTGTTTTAGAACCCTTTGAGATAGTGTAAGGGTAGCAGGCCAAATGCTAAAGTAGGGCATAAGTGACGTGGTTAGTTATCTGAGAAATTTATTCCGGTAATTTAAATACATTGAAATTGGCTTGATGAAAAATTAATGCCCAATCGTAATAAGCTAGAAATTTGAATTTATATTTTGTTGCTTTATTGAAGATTAAGATTGTATGAAATATTTCGCTCAGTAATTTAGAGATTATAACTCTTTTTCCAAAAGTTTTCAGTCAATATAAATCTAGAAATAGGAATAGGTAGGCAGAATTATCATATCTCATTTGAAAAAAATATAAGCTCAAATCTTATATATAATAATCATTAAAAGATTACGTTTATTTCACTTCTATGAAATTTTGGCAGCGTTTAAATTCCATCCTCTAAAAATGCTAGTGATCTCTTAACACATTGATAATAAACCTTGAAAGCATAATAATTCTAGCCCAAATATTTAATTCTACAGATTCCTTAAAAAGGTAACCTATTGAAGTAATAGTAAATATTTCACTCAGACAAATATTTCTAATAATATACGGAGCATATCAATTATGCTGAATATAAGGCAGTCCGAATGTCGAGCGTGAATACCATTATTTATTAACCACTATTTGTTATAATTTTCGTTTCTATCCTATTCACAATTGCCTATTAAAATCAAAAATTTTAGTACTCACCTAATATTCCCAACCGGAAGTTGATGGTGACCACGATGACATGTCCGTATGACGCCAGAGCACTTCCGTCGTACGGGTTACCAGCATTCCACTCGAAGGATTCACCGTGCACGTAAACTATCACTGCGTAAGGAGGTCCTTTGCCTTCTGCAACAGATACAAACAGAATGCAGTTGAGAAACACAGCTCTTCAAGCAACATAAATGTACAGAGAAAATTAAAGAGTAACAATATATCGCAAGATTAGAACGTAAGGTTTTCTGAATATACGTTTTCTTCACTTCTACTTGATTTTAACAAATGATGGTGAATTTTGTATTTTAGAGAAGGTAAGGCATACTGTCAATGTGGATTTAATCCATGTTACGAATAAGGTTAAACACTATACCATTAAGAGATAATATTTCTAAGATTTAATTAAATAATAAAAATATCAAACACGCCTTGGTAGCTTATATCGTGTTTGAGTCGGATATTAAAAAGAACCAAAACGAAGACTAAAAGATAAAAATCTATTCCCTGAAACAGCAAACCACGATAAGAGATATGCCAATAAATATAGTTTAACGTAGATAAAGATCATATATGTATATTTTACAATAATGTCTCATATTAAAGATTTACGATAAGTTTGATTTACAAAGATACTATACATAAATATCAAAGAAGGGTTTTTATTTGGTGTAAATAGTTAATTGTTTATTGTTTAACAAATTTATAATATAAAAAGACCATTTTCTCTCTCGTAAGCCACAATAAAATACATTCATGCGATGAATACGTGTCCACGAATACCTGATTGTAGTAGACAGGAAGCGGATAATAATAGGCTAATAAATACAATAGCCAAGTGCGTCGGGTCATACTGCAGAATGCAAATATGTGGCAATCCGTGCATATCATAAATTTATTTTACGGGACATTTAACCGTGGACAGATTATATGGATGGAACGGCCAATTTGAGCCGGATATCTGCAATATCGCAATTTATCGCCGCCAGATTAAACGCAAATACTATATAATGGATTCCGTGAATTTGGAAACAAGATCGGGTCGGCCATATTGAACAATTTTACGACACCCACTTCCCGCTGGTGCTTCCAGATATTGTCTTAACTATATTCATCGTCACCAACAAAAACTTTTCATATCTCTGATATCGGATTTTAAAGATTCATCTCAGGTTCGCTTCCGAGAAATTTTTCTCTGTTCCCCTTTCTGAGCATCCATTATTTCCTTTCCTGGAATTTTGCACTCAAATTTTTGGGATCAATTTTCCCCTTTTCAAAACTTCCTTACATTTTCTCATTTCCAATTAAGTTGACGTCTTTTATAAAAAAATTTGCAATCACATAAAAATTACGAAATTTTCCTGATACGAGGAATGAGAGATTATGTTTATGTTATTATTTCCTCTCGTCCCGCTCTTCATTTACATCCCATTATCTGTAAAATTTAAGTTTCGAATTTATCGTAATTCTTAGAAGATATTAGAAGTTGAAGGTAAAACAAATTTGCGTATATAAATTTATTCTTCCTGAAATTATGACAAAATAAAGAAAGAAATTATTATATAACTACGGTTATATTTCGAAGGAAGCGAAAATTGATACAATGATTGACCTTGATTATTATATGCGGAGTTGAATTTCTCTATAAATTCTCGTGTTCATAAAAATTCAACATTGGTTTAATGGACATTAGCTCTATATCCAGGTATGGTTAAATTGATTATGATTCCATGAATGCTGTTTTCACCGAACTTCGAAGAAAATACTTACATAATTCATCTATAAACTTCGTACGAACACGTGCAGATAAAGGTATCTTGGAAAATTATTAACGAACTCTAAACATAAAAACTTTTCCTCCACAACAGAAATCATGACTATATAATAATTAAAAACTAATAGAAGAATGAAAACAATTAAAATTCTAATAAAATATTGAACATGAGCCTTCATTATATTACTTACCATCATTAAATTAAAACAAAAACAAATCGATATCAAATGATTCTTAATTTTAATTAGTAATTATGAAATTGCTTTTATAAACGTTGAGGGTTAATTTACAAAAGACATATTGCATAAAAATCGGAAGCCTGACTTTGGAGTTGAAACTAGAAAAGTATCTCTGTTTAAACAAAACCATTTTATACTTTATGATAAGTAAAACATACTTTACATCCGCCACAATACCCATTCAAACGTTATTCCAATACATTTTGGGACTTTGGGAATTTCGAATTTAACTCCTTTTAGATGGAATTTTCACATTTTAAAGAATTGCAGCTGGTAGCAACTAGCGTTGCCGATGTTTTTTAATTGACGAGACCCAGACATCTCTAGCGGGGGAGAGGATGCATCTTTAGGTGTGGCGAAGAGCGTGATCGTCCCAATTGGGAGCGAGCCAAGATCTATTTGGACTGAATTCCAGCCACCGGACGCCCCCACTATGCAGATCCGTGGATTGTCCCACATTCGCCGGATGAGCCTAAATCCAGGAGCCTTAATCGTCGCTAATTTGAAAATAACACCGCTGTTGAAGCATTACAATATTGCTCTCCGTTAAAATGGACGTATATCGGAGAATGGATGTGAAATTTAATCGGAAACATAGTTTTACCAGAGCATAAAAACAAGAAATTGTGAAAATGATACCAACTCATCCGTTTTATATCCACGTAAATATATCTGTAACGGTGCAGTTAAGTTGGAAAATTAGTGGCAATTGAATTCAGAATTTTTTAATCGATATCATTTGTGTACATGTAATGATGTGTACGTAATAATGAGCAGTAAAACCATAATCATCTATTTTTTAGATGGAGTGGTATGTCATTGAGAGGAATCTACTAAGTATTTGCCTAAAATGTTCTTTTTCATTGAAGTACAATGATACTTATTAAAATAAACTCTATATGAGAACCATTTCTAATCCAAACATCGTTATAAACGTAATGTTCGTTTATTTGTTCACTCTTGTGTGGAATTAATTTAGATAATGCAAAGAATAAAGAGTAAGCAACGCTTCAAAACCATATGTCACTATTGAAACAATAGAAACATATTATTTCCAATCAACTAATTGCTTTAATAAAAATAAAACCTGTGCATATTTGTAGCCTACTAAGTGTATTTTCAACTGGATCTATTACTCAGATCATTGAACAATCGAAATTTCCATTAATTACGCCAAAAATCTATAAAATTAAACATTACAAGTTCGAGAACATCGATCTACATTAAACCTCCGCATTCCAAACTAATATTAATCACGAACCAACCTTTGACTGAGCAACTACCAATTATACCCTTCACGAATCCACTACCAAGTTAATTATTCGGAGCTGAATTACATTCCATCACGAAGCAACACCATTTGCGGAGGAGAAAGGAGTATCTATCATTCGGATTGCGAAGCGTAAATCCCGCAGCATCTTTGGTCCTCTATAAATCTGAGGAACATATTGATAAACAGTATGGCCGTCAGAGATAATAGTGAAGGCTCGGGGAAGACACGAGATAGATAAGAGTTCGGCACAGGAAAAATGTATGGAAAGAAAAAATACGAAACAAAAGTGTGTTCCCGTGGGAAATCTGAAAGGTTCCGGCGGCGAGTGTGTTTCCAAGGCAATAAAAACAGAGGTGAGGCATTGATAAACACAAAGCGAAAAACTCTCGCGGATTAAAGGAAAGTATAAAATGAGTGTCGTCATCTAGACTGGTGTGGAAACTCGGATTTTCGAGACGTCGGATCGAATTCCGATAATTGCTTAGCAACGCCATAAAATCAATGGGATGTTAGTTAAAGAGATTCTCCTTTGATAAGAACGTGGTGAAATTTTGATTTCCTACAGGAATCTGCAAGTCAAGTGTCGAAAGAAGGAATTGGACTTGTCGATTATACATCGATTCCAGCTTACAGAACTTTCCCGTAATTTAACATCTCTGTTTTATACCATCAAACCAGTAACCTATCCAACACAACGATTAATGATTATTAAAATCTAATTGTAAGTCGGTTAATTTCAACTTTCAACTTAAGAATTAGTTCTACGTACTTCATTTTTTGTTTTATATACTAAATAATAAACAGTACCTTCCTTCACTGCTGCAAAACATGATTATCTTCAACTGAAGTACTATTAAATTTAACATGTATATATTAGTATAAAACTTATATTTCAAACAGATGTTATGCAATTACGACTTTAAAAGTTGTGTGTGAGTTTCGTAAGGCTCAGAAAATTTCACATCATACTAATCATGTAATATCATATCATATTTATGCCATCATTTTCAGGAAATTTTACATAAAAAACTGATTAATTTAGGGTTACTCGTTAAGTTTAATAAGCCGTAAATAGTTAATAAACACTTTGAACGTAATCTAAATGTGAAAATCCACATAGAAATCACAGTCCTTAAAAGACAAAGATGTTGACTAACGTGAATCACGTACGATGAATCACAGTCTAAGAATATTATAAATAACGCCTTGAAGCTGTAGACTGCGGTCGATACTTAATCACGATACCCAATCGTGCTTTTGAAGGACACGCGTGTTTTGCAAATCTGGCGCCGTGTGCTTGTGCAGTCTCAATTTGTTGCTGAGAACATCGTTAACTCTTTCAAATCCCTAATTGGATGATATATCCTCTAACAGAACCTCCTGAAACTCAATTGAGATGTGTTACACCTGTTCGTTTAGACAAGTTGGGCGAATGAACTTTCAAATAGTCCCTTGCACCCATACATAAATATCGGTTTCTAGCAATAAATAAATAATATAATTAATAAATTATTATCAGTGCCGTAACCTTTATTTTCTTATCTGATCTTTTCCCTAAAAATGATAAACACTTAGAGTAATAGTAATAATTGTGCCGTTATATGGTATGAGCTAATTGTATTAAAAATTTGAGTGCTGTACTTAAGATATCTTTTAATATAAAATATGAGATTGAACGGCATTTATATTCTCCTTATGAAATGAAAACGTCAAAGCCATAAAGGAAAGTAAAGGTTTGAAAAGGCTTGTTCGGTATATATAACAAATATCTGAAAAATCAAAATATAAAGATTCGAAAGAACGGATATAAAGTTGTAAAACACACCATTATATAGTATGATCTTGTGTTCACGTGTTGCCGTAGAATAATTGAAATTCTTAAATCTTCTCCTAAATTCGGTAATGATTTGTTTTCTTAGGATAATAATAATAATAACTTCACTAAGGTGAAGGTAAAAAGAAGCGAATCACACGAAGGGTCTAAAAAATCTGAAGTCCACAGATGGATTCGGTGAGGGACATGACGAATCAAGAAGTGAGTTCTGAAAGCTTTTTCTTAGGGTTTCGAAAGTGCTTCTTAAAGACTTACGATAAATGATGGACTTTTAATCAAGAGCTAACTTGTCAGATACTTAGATTTCATAAAATATAACCTCCACACTTCACTAAAAATAATTCTCCGTAGATTTTTCTAAAAACCCTCTCATCTTTATAGATTATAATAAGCCTCAATTTTTATTACATATTTTCAAACTCATGACTGAATACACTTTCCATTGCAATTGCAATTTTATTTAATTTAGATATTTCAAAAAGTATCAGTGTTATACTCTTATACCATAAATTTTCTAAAGTCATGGAATAAGTCATAAAATACATCTTAAATAAATGATAACGTACCATAAGATCCACTAACTTTTGGAACTATTTCTGATAGTAATGTTCTGTACTATCATTTCGACTGAACTAATTCAATCATAGAACACATTAAAAAATATTAATACCCTTACTGCAGAACTACACTTGATGTTTCACCAATTAACACAATAATTATTTGTCACACTTCCATCATGATTATAACATTCGAATGAAAATATATATGTGCATAATTTTACACATCATTAACATACAGTAAAATGTAACAAAGGATAATTTACATCATTAACTGTTCAATGGTAAATCGTTACATATATAACTGAAAATAATCTCAATAAACGTATAAATTACACTAATTTCCCTCGACAAAAAACTCAAATACAGTGCAAAGAACCATCCTTCCTAGCTAACATATAAACAAAAACCCAAACTAGTAACACTCTATTATAAAAACCCTGGAAATATTAACCCAGCCAAGCAATATTTCCCGCCGTCATCTTCATCAAAGCTAATTTATTTTTCGCTAGCACCATTCGGTGTCAGCCTTCCATCACTCATTGTGAGGGTCAAAGATTGTTTTGGTCGTGAAAGAAACTCCCCAGGGGGTTTGAGCAACACACAGCGCGTCAGGGACATTCAAGGTTATGGCTAAACTATATCTCTGAGGCACTGCTCCCAGATTTTCCCTTCCTCTGCCGTGTCACACGCAGAAAGGACTGTGACAGGGAACGGATTTAATTTATGGACGGGACTGTGCAAGCACATGAAAACTTTCGGTCGCAAACAATGGTATAGTATCCTCAAGTGTTCTATTACCACGCATTGTGTCTAGATGTATTTAGAGTACTTATCGAGTCATTTTTTACGGTTATTTATGGATGCCGTGGGTTACTTTTTCACATATTTCCGTGGATTCTACCTCGTATTCAGGGACTGGTTTCCTATTGCGTTGGTTTTCTATCCATCTAGTATTAGAGATTATTCTCGTAAAATCTATCACATTGTAGTTTTTCCTACATCCGAACTTTATAATCATTAGTTGATTAACGTGAATGAGCAAAAGGTATCTATGAAAATCACGTGATATCCACGGAAGAATAGACCTATAAACTAACTTTAAATTTCTGAGTATAAATAAATGCTGTATATATTTTATTATGGCATTCATGAATAACTAAATCACATTTTGAACACACATATAAACAACGGAAACATTAATTACGTGAACCAAAAACGATTTCTTCTCGTTACATTCATTTTAAGAAGATTTCCTAATCGCAACTTTTGTTATTTTATTTTGTAAATTACTGGTGATGTGTAATGTAATAATCATATACGTGAGAATTGTCATCTGAATATTTACTAATCATTTAATGCTTTTGTCAATGAAATGGACTCTTTAGATACAAAAACGAACACACAGCTTATGTGAATTCATTATCTTGAACTTATCACATAAATTTACTTCGAAATAAAAAACGTCATTCGCCCTATAAAAGCACAACTTCGATGCTCCGTTAAACTATGCTAACGTTAAACTTTGATCTATCCGAAAAGCCATCTCTAGGCAAGGCTGTCACACAAAGGACATACATAAAAATAATCAAAGGAAAATATCCCCTTAACAACCAACCTTGTTTAGACATCTTTAGTTTAAAACCTCATTGAAAACCATGTATTTATTTAAATACATACGAAACATTTACATAATCTACGTTCAATTTTATTGCTTACGTATAACTTAAAAGGTGTTAGGGACGAATTAGTGTGGAAGGAAAATGGGTTACGAGTTTCACCAAAGGACCATAGTGGGGCATCACACGCTATTTGATGTACTAGAGGAAGGAACGAGTATACTGAACTTGATTTTGCGTTCCTGGCTTTTGAGCTGTGAGACTTCTCCGAAAGGCTCTGGAAAGGAATTAGAGGTCAAGGTGTGTTTCCGAGTAATGGGAACCGAAGAAGTAAGAGGCATGGAACACCGTTGTTGTGAGATTCCACAAAGTAAAATTGGAGAAGGAACGCTATCTAATGGGTCTTTTTATAGATCCTCCAAAGGAACCTAATAGGAAAGAAGAACAAAGTTTAGTTGTTTGGAAGCTTTCAGGGCAATGTCACGTTGTTCTAAAGGAAGGCATCTTTTACCCCCAAAAACTCTCGTTCACTTCAATGGACTTGCATACAAAGTTCCTAAGATTCAAAGCCATCACGGAAATGCCCCTAAGTACGTACCTACGTGCGGTAGTGTCCCATTATTCAAATTCAAAAGAATCTGTCAAAGAAGGAAGCGGGACAAGAAAGGAATAAAAGCCTTTGAAAATTGGGAGAGTGTGAATGGTTTTTTTTTTTCGCATTCCTTTGTACACAGTTTTGTTTCGTTCTTTCGAAATCGACGTGTTCTATAAATATCGCGAAAATATTGCTTCAAAGTCGTTTTCAGATATTCCGAAGAACTTTTTGAGTTCAGAGGTAAAAGAAAAATTTCAAGAGTTAGTAAACATTGGCGTTTTTCTTTATTAGTTATTTTATTAATCTGAAATGCTCATGAATACGCTAAGAGGAAATTGATAAACACGCAACTATCATCCATATATTTTTATATCGTGTTTAATTATTTATAACTAAATTGTTTAGAAAATAAAAAGCTTAATCTTTTCAGAAGATAAGAAAATTTAAATAGCTATACTGTGAAAACGATATGCATATTATTCCAATGAAAGAGATCAATTTGGCCTTTTTTTAATAAATTTTGCTATGGAAAAGACACTTATTACAATTATTATTTATCAATTTCCTTAAGTTTACTCCGTCTTTAATCATATTTTTAAAAAATTCTTTGCAATGAAAACTATTATTTTCTATAATACCTCGATTATAATTAAGTTTGAAGATATTTACTCCTTAATCAGGATCAAAAAATATTTTTCATAAATAATGTTGCGATTCATAATTTACCTTTTTAGTTAACCTTGGCTTCTTAACTGCAAACTTAAATAGTTTTCATAAAATATCTATTGTGACAGTCTTGCCTTATCAACCCTAATCATTAATTAAAATTTTCCATCAGATTACAAAATCATTTCAGCATTAAAACTCTTTCCCTTGTGCCAATAAATGTTAACAAAACGTATTTTATTGCTATACCATTCGTTTCCAATAGGAACTTCGCCTATTAACACAACCTAATATGTATTTGAGAGGTCATGTCGTCATCAAAAGCTGTCAAAAAATTTGTTAATGCAAAATTTACCGTACACACGTGTATAAATACCAAACTCACCCAAACTTTAATCACGTATATCTTTAATGAAGTTTTAATTGTGACGTATTCATCCTCAGGAAGATTTTACAAGCACATACTGACGAAGACACGACGCCTAAACCTCCTCAATCCAAATTCACGCCTTTTAATTATTCCGTGTGTTTGTTGCATAAATTGTGACCGCTTTCGCTAAAAAAGCGAGCGCAGGAGATTCATAAAATCCGGGGAAGCACTTGAAGAGTTGGGTCAAGGAGACAAAAGACATGAGAAATGCAAGTTCACTTTTCGGACGTCACCTCGAAGAGGCGATGATAGTCGATTCCGCATTGCGGAATGAACCGCCTCTTTTGTTTTTTTTTTCAAGGTAAAGCACTACGAAAATATATAAACTATTTTTAAAATATTTTTTCGTCGTGTACTGAGTGGTAGCATGTGCACAAGGCGTTAAGGAGGGGTTTTTATTTACCCCAAAATGCATTGACCTGAGTGCTGATTTACGGTCCGCCCATGACTGCACGGACGGGACATTTTTCATGCCTTTTCCATAGGGCGTCGAACCGTATTTTTTCCCTTCCGGTTCCTCGTTCTGGTTGCATGTAAACGGGGGATCTCGGCTCATTTCCGGTTCGTACCGAAACTTCCGCGATCAAACCGGTTCGTAAAATTCTTTAGCAATATAACAAGTTGTACATTTGTAGCGAGTTTGAAAGTAATATCTAAGATCAATCTATCCGATTCAACCTGAATTTAGAGAGTGAAACAGACCAGAATATTTTGAACAATTTATGAATAATAATTCAGAGTAATTAATATATGCATTCAGATGTCAACACTTAGGTGCAACTTCAATGCTTTAATTGATAGATATAAATCGCTTATAAATAGTCATCGTTTATAGAATTCTGTTTGCATGAAGAGCTTCAATGATTTTAAAAGCTCAGTTACTCCTATGCGAAAATAACTTTTATCTGAATTAAAGCTGAAATGACGGTACGTACGGTAGCTGCAGTACGGTCCGATTTGGCAAATCGCTGAGATTTAATGTGCCTAATTAGATAACGATGAAAATCGGATTGCCTGTAGTTTCCATAGAGCATTCGCTAATTTTTCATCTCTAAATATCGGATAAAAATGATGGATACGCTTGAAACTGCAGCTGTTACTATACACTGCGAACGAAATGCCTTTAATATATCCTACGATTAAAGGTTAAAAATGAATCTTTCATTTATAATGACAGCAAACCCGAGATAGGTGATAGTATGACATATATCGTAGTGAGATAATAGGACACGAATTGCTTAAATTCTTCTAATAATAGCACAGAACTGAAGTGAGTAAAGCCATCTGCCCCGCTAAAGTTTTCAGTTTTTATTCGAATTTCTAGCTCTCTCAATAATGGCCTGTAATTCAATCAAATAACATTCAGCAGAGTTAAATTTCATTGATCTATAATGTGCCGGAATGAAATTTCGAAATATGAAAGTTCGACTTAAAAAAACTGCAATCAAAACAGACTGAATCGTACGTGTAACACCATGACCTTTCTCTTATTCCATCTTTACCAAACGATCGACACCAAATTAAAAACTCCATCGAGATCAAACGTGACTGTACGCTTAGCAAACATGTTATGCTTCTGGACCTAGCTATAAATACACCGTTTATTACGTGCATTTGCTATGAACCCGCGAGCGTTTATGCATATGATTATGTCTCTCGTGAATCTGTACAAAATCCTCCGTACTAAACGACGCATTTTAAAACGGGAAACCATTTATAGAATGCACCAACCTGTCCATTAACACACGACCCATTTAATCCAGCGCGATGCACTATTAATCCTGATAAATACGCCCTTAAAATAATTCCGACTCGTCTGCGGGATCGTGCAGTTGCATGGAAACGAAAAACAAATCATTCTCGCGAAACATTACTTCCGTTTGAACCGTCGCTCCGTCGGATACAAACAACGGGTCGTGAAAAACTTTACGCCAGGAATTCAGCGGTAGCGACACCAAAAATCAAAGGAAAAATTAACGCTCGTCCTTCGAAGTCTACGTAGACGGATGTAGACATCCAACACATCCCTTTGTCTGCTGCAAAAACCACGCAACGACGTAATGACCGACATTTTGCGCGGGAAAAATGAGGTCATAATGAGAGTGGAACTTGGCCGAGAGGGATTGTGGGTGGGCTTCGATGTATTGGGGACGACATCCCGCGGTTCGCGTCGTAAATGACGCGAAGAAAAACCGGCAAGAAAAAGGACCCCGGCGTTGTGTAGTCTCCCGGCGACGACAGCGCCCCCTCCCGGCGACTTCCAACCCCCCTTCCGAAGCTCTCCTTTAGTCTGATGACACGGCTCGGGTGTCTTCAATCTAGGGCGAATATGCTCCAGATAAAGAACGAATAGGAGCAAGGAATTTACACTTTACGTGTCCCCCGACGTTCCCTTCGTTACAAACGCGGCGTGCCATAAAAAAAGGTATTTCTATGCATTATATTACGTCCCGCCCTTGGCGCAGGGTCAGGTATTGGGGCCGTTTGAAGAGGAAACCTTTAAAATAGCTTGCGATCGACCGGATTCCGCGGTCTGACGTCACCGGATCCGAGGTGTTCCACAGGGTTCATTGCTGTCACCGTTCGAATTCCGGTTTTGCCCCCTTGAGATGGATCGAGTGGTCTTCCACCCACGCGTCGCTCTTTTGATACGTTTCCTTCCCTTTTTTTTAAGCAGGAGAAAGGAGGAGGAATTCTCATTTTGGGATCCTTAAAAAATTGAGGTTTTTACAATCCTTTGATGTGAATGGAGAGGGACTGCGGGGTTGTGAATTTATGGTTGCTTCTGACTCTTATTAAAATTGTAATTTACGTATTCTGAGCTGCTTGTCGAGGAGAAGGGATGGAAAAAGCGCGGTGAAGGTTACTTTATATAAGAGAGAGTATTTTTAAACTTCCAATAAATTCAGATTTAAAGGCTTGTTTACTACCTTACACTTGAAGCGAAGATATTGACTAAAATAGGAATGAAATGTGCAAAAAAGTGAATGTATGAGGAATCCCAAGCGTTATGTAGTTTTTTCATAAGGATCTATGGCGCAATAATGAGCTATATTAAATAGGCATTTCATCATCATTTAGTCGATCTTACCAAAGGGAATACATTCAAAATCCTTATAACGTAATCTATACAATATTTAATACTCTTCGCAAAAAAGGTTACCGATTTATTTATTATTACTTTATTATTTCATTCTAAAGTAAATTTTAAAAGTGGTATTTTTAAGCAGCAACATTTATTAGCCACAAGATTATGAGAAAAGCCAGATGCATACACGGCAGGTCTACAACGTTGGTTTACTAACTCCTCTAGGATGGTAAGATGAGGAGGGATACGAATCAAGCAACTAATCTAAACTTGGCCGAAACTAACAGCTACGGACCGCATTTCTTTATTAGCCACCCTTCATACCACACCAGAGTGGTTTAGGTTAACCCCATCCTCAACGGACGTACAAGCCACAGTGAAGTTATTATCTTATTGGTTTGATTAATTTTAGTGATGATTATATTAAAATATTCAAGGTTACTTAACTGATTAATATTAAGAACAATAATCACATTATGACATTTATCACATTTAACAAAATAGCTGTCCTTGTAGAATCTCTATATTTACAAACATCGTTTCAATCTTTTTTAAAGCGGAATTGAAGACAATTATATAATTCTTTCATTGAATATACACTTTGACAAGGCATGCTATCAAATAATGTAGTTTTTCCGTTACACTTCATACACTTCGTCATAAACAAAAATCGTTCTTCAGATGTTAAAATGAGGAGAAATATTTCCTTTTTATATTAAAATAATATTCAAATTATTCTTATTACTATATTAATTTTTCAAAATATATTTATACTTTACTTAACGCTGTTCCAAATTTCATTATTTTAGCAAAAATGAGAATCAGATTTATTATTATTACTTTTAAAATTCTCTAGTCGTTTTTCCAGTTAATTTAAATCAATTTGAAAGGTTATTTCATGCATAATCCCTCTGTACGTGTATCGATATTAATCGTCCTAAGCACTATCCATGAAGTTTTAACCATATTACTTAAAAACAAAAAGTCAAAATCTCATTGGCAGGGTCTTGTGAGTCAAAAAGCCAAGCAATAAACCTTTATAGAGGATCTTGCACTTTTCTGAGAGCAGGTTACTGCTTATCTACTCCTTGAAAAATCGATTTGCGAGAGTCCGTTCGTTGTGAAAGGAAGGAACGCATCGTGGCCATCCTTCTTTGTCACGCCATTGGCCTCAGCCGGTGATTTTTTCATCCCACCCAAGTGCTTGCACTCCATCATTTAACGGTCGAGACGCAATTTTTCTTTCGGAAAGAGACTCTTGTGGCTGATAAATATTCAATCGTTAGCACGTTTCTTCCCTTTGAGGAAACTCGATGGATTCCGTGGTCTTCCAGAGGACACGTTAAAGCCCTTCTGTGCAATCCCCATTTCAAAGCTGAACGTGCCTTAGGCCGCGAAAATTAGGTTAAAGTTACCATTAAACTAATTACGCCTCCTTTTTGGAGAAAGACGTATGTTTTCTCATTTCCCGTTGCGAAGTAATTCCGGTTTATTTGAATTAAAACGTTCTTGAACGTACGTGACTGATTTGAAGCTCATTTGATTAACGAGGCGATCCGTTTGGAAGATCCTAATTTAATTAAGGTCGAATTGGATATTGGGATGCCTAAAGCGATATTCCCGGAAAAAAGACGCGTTGAGATTCTACTGTTTATGGATCAGAGATGTGAGTTTCGGGATTATTCTTTTATTACCAATCAAGCCTATAGTTTTGCATTCAATCAAGGTTTTGGCAAATAAACAGAATACTTAAAAGTCTTAACATTGATGAGTAATATATATTATTGATATAATAGATTATTTACTGTTAAAGCGTAGCACATTATTTATGGGTTATATTGAACAGACTACTTGTTCTAATTAATACCCTAAGTGTACTAAGTTAACACCTAATAGTATTTCATTTTAATTGCTATTAATTCTACGGTTTATCTTTAATAGGATTAATATGATTTTCCATGAAAGAAAAAAGTTTTTTATAATCTACGGATTTAGAGCAGAATTGAGTAATAGACCAATCGTAAGTTGCTACATACTATTCGAAGATGACCTGTGATGTTGCAAAATCTACTTATACCACAACTGCGATTAGTGTGTGTAGGCTGCAAAAGATATTTGACTAGGAAATAATTTGGTAGCTAACCAAGCTTTATGATTTTAATCCTTAAACTTCTGTTAGGAGAACCTTAATTCAGGAAATAAAATATTATCCTAATAAGAAATCATAAAAGTCAAATGTCAGACAATATTCTACATTTTCGTCGTCTCTTTGTCCTTTCTTTCAATAGAAATTTTCTCTATGATATATTAATTATGAAAAGGAAATGACTCATGTTACAGAGTTACTACCGAATAATTGATACTCTGAGAGTAAGATTTAATATATAAGAACAAATAAATACAATAAATCTACTACTCATATATTGAATCATATAACATGGAATTTAGCTCATTCCATGAATCATTCATAACATCAACCATAAACGAGATGCTAACCTGAGAGCAATGAAAGTATATGTGGGGCCTAATGGTGTTCATGCTTCCTCAGACGCAGAATCCCCTTTGTGTTCGGCCCTCAAAAGTAAATGAAATTCAGAAGTGAAGTGTTTCCCTCAAAACAAGGTAGAGTCGGAATTGGCCTCCCATTGTTAGAGAGAATCACATTTGGATCTAAGGGGGGAGTAAGTGGTGGTAAAATGCCTGTGGGAATTCACAACTGGGAGGTTGTGGTTATTGTGATTAATTTGGGGAATTAATGTGAATTACTTAGATAGATGGAGGGCTTTTGTAATATTTTGTACGACCTCAAAAATATCAAAGATAAGTTATATTTACGGACATAAACATAGAAAATTCTTTCATTTAAACTGTACAAAAATCTTTGTGGATTTCATATAAATGTAGATTTTAAGATTGATTTCATATTGAAAACAATATACAGTCAAAAAATATCTTCAAATTTGATTTAAAAGCAAACGTCTAAAGAATTCAAATCTATTTATTCACATTTCAGATGTACTCTAACACGTACTTAAAAATGATAGGTTGATATGATTTAAATTTAAGCGATATTGTATATTTAGTTATTAACAGTTATATTTAATTATTTATAATTTAATTTATATTTAATTGAATCGGAATCACAACACAAGAATAAGATTGCAGTTTTAACAAATTTTATTGCAATTGAACACTCTTAATCAAGTTAAGAGCAGACAGTTTATATTTAATAAAAATAGAACAAAGATTTAAACCTAACTAAATACCTATTGTAACTATCAGAAATTAAACCAAAATTGGTGTAAACCTAGAGAAAATCAATATTTGTTCTTTTCGGGAAATTTTTTCCTCTCCAACTCATTCGGATATGAACAATGTGACCGTTGGATAAACAACAAGAGCGCTTGGATTTTCAATTGGCCACCGTCAGATGCAGACTGGAAAATAGATAGATAAGAAACTTAATCGAATGCTACGCCTGTCTCTGCCGAATAGAAAAAAGATGAAGCGTACGGAAGAGTACACTGATACGGTCTTCTTGGAAGTGCATGAACTGAACTAGAATCCCATCTTTTTTTTAGTAATCTTCCTTGGACGTTCCATGATAGGGAAAAGAAAATCCAAGCAATTCCGTAAAAGAAGCCATAAAAATGTTTGGGATGAATGGTCAAGATCTCTGAATTGTAAATATTTCAAGCTGTTACCATGAAATGGCTTAGTAGAGCAGAACGAAGCCCTAGATACGACATATATAATTTATTTGTAAGGAAATGCTTTTATTTTTATTGAGAACGTAAACAAACTACATCGATACAGTGAATAACAAGAATGAATAAATAAATCCGTTCTGAATTTGGAGTAACGAATAAATAAACAAAGCTTTCCTGAATTTCGTAAATGTTATAATAATACATTACATTTTATTTAAAATTTAATAGATAATGAAGAAAAATCTCGAGAATATAAGAAAGAATACATGAAAATGGAACATCAAAAATAAAATCTGTGTAACTCAAAAAATAAAACAAAGAACAGTAAATTTTAATGCTAATCATGAGAAATTTGAAATGAAGAATGAAAAATAAAATATAACATTTTCTTGAATTAACTAGGTTGTAATTATTTTTATTACAATAAATTTCACTAATCAAATTGTTGTATAAAGAAGCAATTGATTGTTAAATTATTTCATCATACAGTAATTATAATATAGCTAGTGTTCCGTTGAACGAGATACTAACGAGTACTATTAACGAGATTTCTCATATTATCAGTCTATCAGAACCACATCCATTATCCCTAATTAATACAGAGGCTTTACCAAACCGTCTATAAGAACATCGCCATCAAAGCACAGAAGCAAAACAAATCGACTTAGATGGATGGCTTCTACAACACGTCTACGTGGCAATATGTCCAGATTCTATAGATTGCTTCATCTTTCTGTCCTAATCGAACCTTTTTCATGGGATAAAAGGGAGATATAAGAAGCGATGTCCAAACACTTCGTTGGAGACGCTAGGAATGGGAAGTCTGATCCATTCCGATAGCTTCCCATTGTCCAGCCGCGTCTTTATAGGATTGCTTCAGATTGAATCTCCTGGATTGAGACGAGAAAAGTAATCCTATGGACTATTTGTCAACGTCTTCATGGTCTGCGAATGCCTTCAAATCGTATTGTGGCGTTTTTTAGACTGACAAAAGAGCTATTTTCCGAAAGATGGGCTTAAAACTCTATATAAACATCCATTGAAGCGTAAGGTTATCAACTGTCTTCATAGTTTATAAATTTCTCCAATGTTCGGTCTGTATTATATGTATTGTATTCTACTTTGTCAATAATTTTTAGATGGCCTCTGGGAAATAATTTAACGTACCATATAATGGAGGGAAGAATAACTTTTAAAAGTTATCATGGAGTTGTGTCAAATGAGGAAA
The DNA here is from genome assembly GCA_020796165.1 of Pantala flavescens. NCBI lineage: Eukaryota > Metazoa > Arthropoda > Insecta > Odonata > Libellulidae > Pantala > Pantala flavescens. Next base: position 13,623,044 of record CM036887.1, read on the forward strand.
AAGTATGAATTGAACCCTAAACGGAATATAATACCGTTCAATTTCACGGAATCGTAAAATTGAGAAATCAAAAAAATGTGCTTTATATGTACTTTAAATTCAAGAGATCGATCAATTTTTGAAAAATATACACTGCCTCCAATCAATCTTTAATTAAGCTTTTTAATCGATAAATATAAAACTATCACGTTCATCTACGACATCTTGACGACAGCAAATCATTCACTGATAAAAATTCTTGTATTAGAACATAAAACGTGTTCTACTTTATTCCATTCATGAAATCAAAACAAAAAATACATCGTGCTTGTTAATCAAAATAAACGCATTATATTCAAAATCCTCATCCAATTATATGATTAGATAATAGTTATAAACAACTTTTAGTACACAAACCATTAAAGCTAACTCTTGAAACTCTACGAGTATTTAAGTACTTGGAACATTAAAGGCAATAAAAGTTGACATGAATGGATAGGAAAGATATTACGATATGAAAGTGTGTAATAAACATATCGATAAGTTAGTCATAAAAATTCTTACAATAAGGAAATCATAAAAATAATTATTTGCTGGTAAATTTTAAAAATTTCTGGGATATAGCTGAGACAATTTTGTTTATATCGGACCCAGTCAGGATTCGAAACCATGACTGTGTTCATATCAGGCAAATTAGCTTCATGAAAGCTATCTTGGATCGACATTTCTTTTCCCATTATACACACATGAACCTCTATCAGGTACGAGCTCCCTCACATGTCAAAATTATCCACAATTATCGGTTTGGCAGACTCCGATGAACTCGTTCATTTCGATCGATTACATTCCCCTCCCACGTTGTTTTCCTGCGAAGAGTTGCTCTATAAAAACCTTTATCGAAAATCTTTGTTTTCACTCTGGTTTGTTCCATCACAGAGACGCTTCGTTATCATAATGTATCCCGATGGCTCGTTAGAATGTAACGTAGACTTCCCTGAGGACTATTGGACGACAGCCAAACAATGAACGATATTTACCCACGCTTTTGGTATAATTAGATTTCTACAGTTTGAAATCGAGTAAGGATATTTCGCTCGATAGAATATCCTATTGTGAACAGTACGCCTGTGGTAATATCAGCTCTAAAATTATCTCGAACCATATCGAATAATCGCATTATATAGCTACAAAAATAGTAATTCGCCTTTATCCAGCATGCAAATATTATCTGATTAGTTTCCCTTAACAACATTCAGTGCGATCACGAGATCCGATGCTGGTGTAATACCAATGGTCCTTTTTTAATACAGATAGCGTATACAGAAATAGAGATATCTTGTTTGAAATTGTGTTTAACAAATAAAGCCTGAATCAATTTTTTTTATGTACATCGTGAAATGAAATTTTTCGATCAACAGTACGTTTTTCTCAGTACTGCTAGGGTTCGAGAATGTTAATGTACTATGCATACGTTGCTGTTTATAGGAAAGGATTTTGTATTACTTAGCACGTTAAAGCGTGCGCTTTTTCACTTCTGTTCAATTTTGTTGCTGTTTATTTTTAGAACGCAATAATATACTAAATGAATATCGACGTAATAGCGTATCTTTAGGTTTAAAACTTCTTCACGTTTAACATCATCTAATGTAGTTCAGAGTTTTAACATTAACTTATATTAATAGAAAATAAATAGCATTGATGAAGCATTAAATTTCACTCCTATCTTTTCAAGAAAACAAATTTTGTGCAAAAAGTGATTTTGTGCATTTACTCAGAAATATAACGTTACTATATGTATGTTGTGAAGAATAATTTACAAAAATATATTTAAGCATTAATATTTTCAAGAAAATTACGTATTTCGACTGTTTTACGGAAATAGGTCCTTTTTACATATTTATGATACATTTAATTGCAGAATTGTATGTGCTTCCCCAACTCAACGCCCTTCTACTTCGGCGAGGACAATTTATTTCGTAGTTTCTTTACCTTCACTCTGCAAATACGTAGGAATTTCTACCTGAAACACCACTTCCTCGTAGAAGCAATTTAAGGAAATTCTGCAATGCAAACTACACGGGGAGGCTCCAAAAAGCAGAAGAAACATTCAGAAAGGTGCTTGTTTAATATTAGAGCTTAATATATCTCGAGGAATAATTTACGCTACACGGGAAAGCAAAGCTTTCGGGAACTCGCGAAGACGGACTTTCTTTTGCGAAAGCTTTTGTGTATTCTCGGTAATTAATTTTACACGGTTTTCTTCGCCTCGGCGAAGTTATCTTTGGAACGCAGTAATCAAAAGTTCCTTTCACTTATTTTAATCTCCCGAAAGTTGTCTCATCTCGAACAAAGAGGAAGTGGATTAATTTTAGGCAGTTTGCGGCACGAGAGAGAGAGAGAGAATACTCGAGATTAGCAATTTGAAAGAGCTTTCGCTAAATGCTTGTAGATACTCCCTCTATTAGAAAGTTCATACGCTCTCTCTCCGAAGTTGGAAAAGTGTGAACCGAGAATTTCTCTAATGTTCGGCAATTTCCCTTTCGCTACAATACCGCTAAACACTGTTTTGTAGCAGTTTCGACAGCCTATTGCCTTTGATTCCGTATTAACTTCGTATCCTTCTGCTAAATGTTCCATTTAGTGCCTTGGTTTTATAATTAGAACACCTTAGGGTTATTTATATTGTACCATAGTTCTATATATGCAACATTTATTCTTAAAGAAAAATTAATTCTTTTCGATACGAAATGATAATTCAATGAAAGATTTTTCTAAGATTTATCCATTGAACTCGTTCGAAATCGACTTGGATATAATGTACATTAAATTTTCTATCAAATGGCAAAATATATAACTGGAACAAAGCATTTATATATTTCGCTTAAATTCCTTTGCTTGCAATGATATTTTATGTTATTTATGGTATCCATATATTATTTACGTTATGATATGACGTTTCCCTATTCAATATACAACGGTTAACTTTGGAGAAATTCGTAACGTATGATTCAACATTCATGTTCTTAAATCATTATACAATTTAGACCTAGTATCTTTAAATTTGAAAGCTTTAAAGGGAATATTTAAGATGAAATTATTCGTACTATATCGATCAAATATTCAATAGATTTGAATAGATGAAAACGTAACTCCAATAATCCAGCAACGAGTATATAATCCTATAAAATTAACGAATCAATTCTGTGGAATAAATTGAAAGATCATACTTTTAAATTTCTCAAATCGTAAATATACAAAGATTGATAAATTAAAACAATTAAACCAAGTTTTCATTATGTTGCACGCACACATAACATTTGTGATATGTAATATTCGAATAATTTATACTATCAAAAACGAATTTAAACGAACTAATCATCGATTTATAAAATGATTCCGTTAAAAAAAGACTTGAATACGAGTCGTGTGATAAATTGCTCGGACTGGCTACTTCACGATGATGAATCTTCATTTAACGAGCTTGAAATGCTAAATAAATTATATTACTGTAGAGGAATTACCTCTCATATTTTAGATATTTCTCCGAGAAGAATCGCTTCCACTCGCATTTATTTCTTTTAAGAGGTCAAATGTTAATTACGAGGATGATAAATAACGGAGAATGTTTCATTCGTGACGAAAAAAACACGGGAATAAATCATGGAAAGGTTTTGTCCTTCTGGAAATCGAGAGCCGTTTATTTACACTAAAGACACGGCTGAGTTTTTCAGGTCTCCCGGTTTATTTAGCAACTACAAGTGAAAAAATATATCAATGCAAACAACGGGCTCTTTTTTTCGCTTCATGAAAGATTCCTTTCGTTTAATTCATTTCGGATTTTTCAAGGAAAGTCTGGATTTTTCTTAAATTCCACTGAGATTTCTCTCAATTTGAAGCATTTCAGAGTCTTAAGAATCAAAAGGAAGACTTATGCTATACTTATGCTATAAAATATAATTTCAGTGCTAAAATCAAGGGGTTTATTTAGGATAATATAAATAGTCTATGATAAATTCCTGAATAGTAAATAATTAACATATCCCATACAATATGACACCCATTTTAGCCTTACTTTTAGTAAGAGTCAACCGAATGAGTTCATGTATCAATTTCGAAAATTATAATGCTGGTAATTTAAAAAATATTTTAATAAAAATATATTTGATATATTTATGTCTTTGGCATTGCTCTATACTTTTAATTGAAAAATATGATCCCTTCGATAAATAGAATGAAAACAGGAGAACAGGGAATAGAGGAGGTATATTTTTAATGGGCAAATTGTTTATATTGAAAAAAAAAAATCATTGGATCTAGAGTGGTAAGCTCTATATATTTCTTTAAAAACTCAATGACTCTTCCTGAATATGAAAACCACTCCCTCATCCATCTTCTTTCATCGCAAAAATTTTAAATGTATCTCTTACAACCAGATTTGATAGATTTTAAGTAAACAGGGGATATCGAAAAGCAATTACGAAATTCTCTGAAAGGGAATGACTAAAAATACCTTGATTTTAAAATTGTGCAGTATATTTAATCGTAGGAAAATGCTCTTCTAATGAAATTCTTTTAACAATACAATTAAGATTTCTAAAATAAAAATTTTACTGATGAATATAATTTTTTCATAGCTCTGTATATTGTGAATAATTAATGCTAGTAAATTCTATAATAATAGTTCGTTTTCGTATTAGTTTACGTAATTCATATTTCAAATTTCAGTACCTTAATCAAAAATATTTTACGAACATCCACGTTTATTCTACGAGTTTAAATACCGCAATATTCTTCAAATCTCCTCTTCATTTCCAAGCGAAAGAATAAAATTTACGTAAGCCGCAAAGACCGATCCGTCAATGCGTCCCCACTTAAGGCATACAGTGAGAGAAAGAAAACATTTCGGGTCACAAAGTGACGAGCGATCCCCGCAATTGCGAGTAGCGCACGGCCATTAGTTCGCATCGCGTTTAAGTCAGGAGTCAATGATCTCCGGTCGAGAAGAAAAACGAAATTGAATCAAGGGCTTCGTTAAATTAAACAGCGTGCGATTTTTTATGGGTCCCTTCGGATAGTTAAGAAAGGTCGGAGGATTTAGCTCTCCAAGAAGCATCCAATAAAGGCGAGATTAAAAGAAAGGTCGGTAGGAAACCCCGCTGAGACAGATACAAAGAGGAAAGGGAAAACTAAGGGATGCTGGGGTCGATTGGTGACGTCATCGTGGGATTTCCTAGGAAAAGAATTGGTCTTCTTGAGAACCTTAGCATGATTTCATTTGCTATTAACTGTAGGCTATATCTAATGCTGATTTTAAGAAGATTGTTATTTCAGGAAATACAGGTTAACATATTGAATATACATGTATATAAAAGATCTTTTTCCATTATATTTACGGTAGATAATTCTCAGTTGTAATTACCAGTTGTATACCTATAATCGAGCCATCCAAATAATAAATAAAATGATAATTTACTATTTTTTTAGCAATTTATTATGACGTTTCCACAAAATCACTAAATTTTATGTTCATTTAATAGATTGTTCGTCATAAATATGGATCACGTTTAATTTTATTGATCAAGGAAATATAAACTTCGTACTTTTTCTAATATAATTAAAATACTTGGGAATAATTTTAATACAATATTTTTAGATATGATTAACTTCTACCGAATATCACCATACGACTTCTTTCAATTCTTTTGTAAATTAAAAGCTAAACCAAATTCGCTTAGAAGTTGAAATAAAAAGAAAGAAACGTTCTGAATTCGAATAAATTGCATTATTAAGATCTTAATTCAAAGATTGGGACCTATTTTAACCCTCATTCACATCAGTTTCATCCCCTTTTGATACGATTTTATGGAGCCTTTATTTCTCTACAGATGACAACGCCAATTACCTTTTATTATACTCGTAATTAAATTCAGTATCCTGAATAAAAATATATCCAAATTATGGTAATAATCTTCCTTAAAATAAAGGACAAACTTTTGAACGAATTCCTTTACATTTCATTCTTGACATCGCTCCATCATTACATGCTTTCCTGGTTTCCAACACAATCAAATCCGATTATTCAATTTAAATTCTGCTGCTGTTCACTTGGTTTGCTATTCTTTGGCGACAACAAAAGTACAAACATGGAAAACGAGACTGGCAATCGAGCCCAAAAGATTCAATACAATCCTATTGGAGAGGCATTGTGTAGCTAGTTATTTGTGGTCGAATTAAATCGTTCCTATTGCTAGCGCACAAAATGGGCTGCAAAATAGCATTGAAGAATTAAAATTTCCCTGAATTGAATTTCGGATGAAACTGAGGAATCTGGAAAACAAAGACATAAAGAGCTGAGTAATGCTGTACGTCTCTTTGTCATCAAGAAACTCATTTCCTCGTAGTCTCATTCACTGACCGTAATTCCATTCAGCACGTGAAGAGATTCGTAATGAATTCATTTCGGTGATGAATGCCTTTTTGCCTTAATAATTCTCTGGAAAATATCTCTGCGAAATTAATAGATGTGCTCCTCTATGCCATTTCTTGTGAAACACAATATACGAATCAACTTTTATTCTTTGACCTATGATGCCATGCCATCCCTTAACATTAAAGTCTACTTTGAACATATATCAATGTCTATTTTTATTCAATAGAAGGTAACTTTATTATTCCTCCCACGGTAGTCAAAAATATTGTCAGAAAAACCAACTTTTATATATTCAACAATATTCAACAACTTAATATATATTGTCCAATCCATATGTGTTTTGTGTCCTATAAATACATAGAACTGTTTTCATTACTCTCTGTTTTTATATATAATCTGCTAAATTTCTCTGTTATTTCTCATATTTTTATTAACATAAACGGCTATATTCATCCTATAAATCGAATAATAAAAGTCCATAAGAAAAACGTTCGTGATCATTGAAATGTCAAGTTCTTCCTATATCGTAAGTTGATATTTAGAGTACTTTATTTGATCGCTACATTTGAGTGTTTGAAAAATACTTAATGTTGCTTAATATCGGCTTTTTATATTAGCGGTAGTTTATTCCAGAATTATTTTAAAAAGTGAAGTTAGTTCTTTCCTTTCTTAATTCCAAAGCCACAATGATTCGTGCGTAAAACACATACGTAATTCTCATGTATAAATTTTGTTATATACCTTATTATTCACTGTAGAGCGATAGATTTGCCATAACTGAGTACATTCATTCGTCAAAACCTCTGATATATTAAAAGCTTAAAACTGAATGAACATATAATTAGATTAAATACAATACTGAACCAAAAAGCCTAGATAAACCACACTTGACAAACAGGATATATAACTACACGAATTCATCTTCAAAGGCAAGAGAGATCCACTCCCTCGTAGAACGTAAATTCTGAGAAAAACACACTTTTCCGTAATCTACGTCGCTCGTAGCTCATGCGAAACTCTTCAGTAGTTTACGGTCCGCAATTAAAACACGCACCAATTATGCCACGCAAATTAAATTACTAAGCCTCGCTATCCCTTGTTTGTGTAATTGCCAAAATGGCGACCGAATAATCTCTAGCATCTCCCAATTGCTCATTCGTATTGCTAATTTAAGGCCCCAGCGGATTCGCATCCACCGCAGAGAATTCCCACCTGCGACCACTTTCACTCTCTTTTCGCCAAATGCAATTTCCTAGCAATTTTCCGAAACCGGGATTTCCGGAAATGTGGCAACCAAATCGGATGATTCGGTGAATCTAAGATTAAATCATTATGCACGGAAAATAACGAACGCTTTAAAGGGATTTTGAATGGTGTAAGAGTTACAGATGAACCGATTTTGGAAGGGTGTTTAAATGGCAAGCACGCACGTTGGTGTACATGCTGAATACTATATTCAACAGGAGATATGACGAAAATAATAAATTTATATATATTTAAAGCTTCAATACTTTTGTTTGACTGAGCTTGGACCTATAAAGGATATGCAGTAGTCAATAGAAAACCGAGAAAATATTCTAAAGCCTATTCCTTTTTATGAAATTGTCTCTCAGTGATAGATGTGATATAATACTTTTTAATAAGGCAGTCATGAAATACATTCCTTATACAATATTACTTTATATTCATTAATAATTTATCAAAGTTTTCACTTGTTCACAAATTTTGCTATAAAAATATGTAAGTTTCAATGTGAAATTGAATTTTGGGTGAAGTAACACTTTGAAAATTACTTAATTCAACTAATCCAGACACATATAACTTTCATTTTTTAAAGCTTTACATTTAAGATACTTATCTTAAAGTGCTAGATCATCACCTTTAGAAGTGATATTTCTTCCTATTACAAGTAAATACCTTTAAATCTCTCGATAAAAACATAAATTGAAAACTTTCATCACAATTAAAAACTATGAGAATCTTACTTTTTATAATTATACTTTTCTAAGTATTATGATTACTTTTTTGCTGTCTATGAAATACTCCCTAATAATTCTACACATTTATTACTAGAGTTAATAGATCATCTCAACGAATCTGGAACCAAATCCATCGAGATAATCACAAACTCAAAGAAAACAACTGAAGACATAATTATACATCCCACCACATTCAGAGGTCTTGAAAAAAATAATCAACAGAAACCTGAAGAAAATACGAACTGAATACCGTAGCACATTATCCAGCACCGGATGAAATCTACGCGTGAAACAAAGCACACATGAGGGGCATCGACCGGGAAAAAACTTCGACCCAACTTCACGGAGCACCAACCCGTGAACCCGCGTGTGCATCCTGTCTACGGATGTGCAAATTTCGTAAATGAATGCAAAATAAAAGGGTGTGCAACGTGCGCTGGTGTGACGCCCTAATAAGGCAGTGCGGTAATTGAACTGAAGGCGTGAGAACCGGGTTCAAGAGCACGGCAGTCGGTTTCCAACATCGATCTCTTTTCAGAGTAGTTTCCCTCGTCTGCCCACGCTGTCCCCGGCTATCGTATGCAATTTCGCCGGCTCAACCTGGGGCCCTGACCCCTCCTACGTATCCCATGGAAACTGTCTCCTCACTTAGGCTGTGTCAGTCAAGAGCAAACGGTGTCGGAGTGAAATGAAACGGCCACGTCCTAACTTTCTAAGGGTTAAAGGTTTTAATGATGAAGATCGTGCTTTTCCTTAGGATGCCACTTTCTCATTCGTACAAATAGCTATCCCGAATCCGCATTACGAATTGAAATGCTAATATCGCTGTATTTTCAGGAATATAAATATAATTTACGTAAGAAATCATTCCTTCTTCTATGGTAATAAAATTTAAATACTAGCAAGTACGCACTATCTCATAAAAATGCAAATAATATGGATATTCAAGAAATATTTTTGTTACGTGAATAATATGGAACGAATTCCATACCTAATCAATATTCAATCTTTATAGCTTGATTTAAATAGAGGACGGATATGCAGAAAAACGTTTTGACTAAAGATTATTATTCTCAAGCTTGAATCGATTATGTTCGTAAGAACATATTCTTTTAATTTCAGAGGAAAAAATGCCAACTTTAAGACCAAATATTATTTTAAATACATTGATATATGGTTTTAATCTAGAGACCATCGGTTGTTTTTAATCTATAAAGAATTTTTATTATATTATTATTAAAACGTCTAAAATTACTGATCAAAGAGAATATCAACTGTCAACCTAAATTCCTCCTTAATTTTCACATTCAAATTGAATGTGAAAATTAATCATACAAAGAATATCATTGAAGATTCTTAAACATTCCTTTGTGAGACAATTATAATTATTTGTATCGCTTTAGAGCACCATTTAGTCTCTTAATACGTGTTATATATACGATAAAAATGACAATATATATTACTGCGTTAAATTTTACAAATGGCTTTTATATTTTGAATTTTGTGAGTACCTTACTAAATATTTCATAGCTTATGCATGTCCTCCAAACATTAGCAAAAATACCACCACCATATTTTAAAGCGAATTAAAAAAATCCCAATTTTCGTTATTCATTTTCTGTTCTGTGATTCCAGACCCCATCTGATATCTTTTCCATCCCCATCTCACACTGAGGCAAATTCGTATCAGTCAGATAATCCAAAATCCCTGTCGTGTCAGAAAACCAGGAGATGAGGGTTGGATGAGGCACTCATAATTCAGGGTTTCTGCTTCACCATTAGCGAAATTACGTTTTATATGCTGAAGGATTCAAATACAACTCGCTTTTCATCCATTCTGCGAAATAATACCTGTAAGGAGGGTTAATTAACCTGTCAAAATGTACGACAAAAATTTGCGATTTCTTCATTTGGATGTATGAAAAGATGTCATACGCATTAACTTATACTTTTGACGCTTCATTTACTGTCAGCATTACGTATGTTACCCTTTGGGGCTACATTATTCGTTCATATAACTGATTTACTACTTTATGAATCAAAGGATAACGTATATTGGAATTGTTGTGTTTCCGCATATTAAAATTCGCTAATATTTCATGTTTAAATTGCTGTAATTTTCCGAGCTTACGTGGACGTACTTGTAATCGTTAAGTATAATATTCGCAGATTTATATCTCAATTTATAATCATAGATTTATTTTACAAATAATTTCATAGCTATCTTCCTGTCACCGCATTTGGTCTGTGCAAAAATTTATGCAGAATTATCAATTACAGATAATATCATTCCTAATTTATTTCACAAATCTGCAATAAACATCTCCTATTTCATCCAAATCCAACACATATGGGTCAAATTAAGTATTGATTATTAAAAAAGCCATTATATCGAATTAAAAACCAAAGATATTAATTTACAAAAAAATAATCGGTAATCAACCGCAGACTCAATAATGTTTGAGTCATAAATATACGAGATTTATATTGAAATCGTTTTCCATGCCAAAAAGAACTTAAAATGATATGCAAAATTTAAGTAGGTAAAAAACCTTTGACTTTATGACTGTATTCAGATCATATTGATTGACATGGAGTCCGTTATAAATATATACTTATTTAATCAACCATAAATATTATCAAAATACAAATTATGGTATTTATAGTGTGTAGTATGGAAAAATCTCAGGATGCACTATTAGTATAGTATATATATTAATGAAATATCATATTTATCTGAAGTATTAAAATATTGGAAAATATTTAATTGCATTTTTGGCATAATAGCATATTATATAAGAATCACTAGATAGTGTTTAAAAATAAAACTGCTGTACAAAATAGAAGTATATATAGAACTATACAATCATATTTTTCTTTTGTAGAGGTACCAAAACTGTCAAATAAAAAAGAAAACATGAAGACAAGCAACAACAAAACAAGAACCAGAAAAGACGAAATCGTCATGCATTATGATGAATCGTTCAATTACATCCACGGAGTCGTCAGATATTATTGGCACAGGAATAGCGAAAGGTATTCCAGTAAATGTAATCACTTTGGATGAATCCTTTGATAAGCGATGGTCCTCAAAATTGAACGTAAATCAGTGAGGAATTATGGATCGTGCAATCAACGCCAAATGATTAAATAACCTTTTAGAAGTATGATTAGCGCTGAAATGAGATATGGACGCACTTAATCGGTGCGTACCAATCGAGATTTGATCTGTATCGCTCTCATGAATCGGTTAAAAGGTCATTTGCGAATCAGATCTATTGATTAGAGAGATTGGTGTTTTTGCTGAGTACCTTGCCTTAATACCAAAGTACCTCATTGCATAACATTCTCCTAGTATTCATTCTAAATGCTACCTAGAATTCAGGTCTCTTTAGCCATGTTTTTTAATGAAAATTTTATTTTTCGATAAACGTATTTATTATAAATTTTATTACAACATATACGTTTTATGATCGTTGAAAATTAATTTAATCCTGAAATGCATCGGGGTAATAATGAATGTAATTGATTCGAGCCGAGGAATAGTACTTATTGACATTCACCAGAGTTATTTCAGCCGTAAAATATACAATTATACCCTCCAAATCAATTCATTATCGTAACATTCAATATCTACCGAACTGTGTCCTTGTTGATTGAGAACAATTGACATAAGCAGGATTTCTCTTATAGCATTAAAAGGTGTTTACTGAGCTAAAAATATTTTGCATTTCTCTGCAAGTTCGTATAATTTTGATTTTATTAGTTATTTTCATTTAAAGCTAAAGGATATTACGTTATACACATAATATATATTTTGGAACATCAGTTAAGAGTTATTCATACAACTATGGAAGTAATCCTGTTCTAAAAAATAGTTAGGATAATGATTCTTTATGTTTTGTTATTAACTGAAATTTTTGTTTTTCTTTTAATTCTATCGAATAAAGATCAAAGCGTTCTTTTTATCTATCCTGGCAAAGAAAGAAAAGTAATTAAGCCTAATTATTTAAGAACTAATACATTAAAAATATAAATCTACCATCTGAAATTCAATAGTTTCTTTGTGTATTTATCTTACGCCTTTCTATGAATATGTTCCTCCAATTTCAATCCTTTACGATAAAATACCAAGCAAGCATTTCTCGGTATACACAAATGAAATAATGTCGAAGAACCTAATTAGTATAAACCCCGCCTTCTCGAGGAATAAGATCGCGTCGCGGCGCAACACGTATTTCAACACCAATGTAATCGCTATTGAAAGGGAATTCATCCATCCGATATCGCTAAAATCCTAATCGGCGATAATCGAAGGGGGATCGAGGTCTGTGAGATAACGCCTTCGCTTAGATCGATAAGTGGTGAGTTAATGAGCCGTACGTGCCTTTGAGGGAGAAAGCGCGCCTTCTGGGAGCCGCCTGAGTAAACCCTTTGACGAACGCAAACAAGAGAAAGGGGGGGGTTTTCACTTTTTACCGCTTTTATAAAAACCCCTATTCAATTAAGGCGCCCCCTGAAGGCGGACTTAGGATTCGCGATGGAATTAGGATAAACACGGCGGCTGAGTGCAAATGGCGTACACAGGCGTCTTGAATGTCAATCATGTTTGCCGTGAGTGGGAGGAGGTACTTCCTTAGAACGGCTGTCATCAGGTGAATGTGATGCCGTTGAGTTTAGTGCTGTGGATAAAACTCGTAGAGTCGATCTTCGTGGAGGACTGTTGAGGATTGAAGGCATTGGTGGCTTCTACGTATTCATGGCACATCGATATCAATCGAATTTCATTCATAGCGAATTGAAATTCGTTTATAGCTGTACATATTGTTAGATATTAAAAGTGCAAGGTTTAGTCCCACATTAAATGAAGACGAGAACAAAAGAATGTGGAAAATTATAAAACTACAGAATTTAAAACCCTAGCTCTGTTCCTAAGGGCTATACGTATCTATGGCTTCATTTTCGAATGCAAATGCTTTGTTAAAGATATAAGAAAGCGTTTCTTTTCTCATAACCATCTATTAAGTACTTCCTATTAAAACGGAATAGATTAACAGTCAAATATTTTACAAACGACATTGTTTTTTACGTAAAATACGCTCGTATTATATAAATTTAATAAAAGAATTCTGTGTTGGTGAATGACGCAGAGAAAAGAACAATCCTTAAAATTCATCAAAAACTTTGCATTAAAATATATGTTGTGGTTGCGATGTTTTTAAAAGATTACGCAGAAATGAACATTATTGAAATAACTGCAAAACTGAAGACTTTAACAAGATGAATCAAACTTAATGCCATAATAAATAGGATACTGTAAAGATTTCAATTCGTATTTTTGTGTTATAATCATCATTGCTTCGAAAAAAACAAAGATAAGAAGAAGTCATTCCATATTCAAACATTTCAAAGAAAGAAATTCAACCTTTCTAACTTCAAACCCTCATAGTACATAGCTCCATTTTAACATAATTTTACTTCCAAGAAATCCACCTTCTCTACAATCATCCAAACCATACTTTTGTATGAATCTTATGGTGCGAACTCTGACTCGTCCTTTGTGACATTTGCGCCTTCTTGCAGAACTTGCGAACAATAATAAATCACTCGTTCTCTTATCTTGGCTTCCCGACGTCGGCCATCAATATAAGACCGCGTCTGTCTCCTTCCCGCATACACTACTTCTAACCCATTTCCTCTTACGCCGAACTTTCTCGTCTTTCCCTCACGGCCACTGCTTCCGTTCCCAACGCTTTATGAATGTGGGCTTTATCTCCCCTTTGGAACTGTTTCCGCTGTCCCTATCGGAACAACGGTTCAACTATACCCACTGCATTTATATACTCGAACGCTGTTCATAAATAGGAGTTCCGTGGAGGGACGAACGGTTTTCGCTTTTGGCTCGGAAAATCGCCATCTCCGTTTAAAACAGATGCCTTTCTAATTCAAAATGCGTGTCAGTATTTAATGGTTAAGAAATAATTCATAAAAAAATGGTAAATTTTCGCATTTAAATCGACTTAATGCATAACATATAACTGTGAAAATATACGATAGAGACAATTATATATTTGAATATCCATTTTTCAATTAAAAAAATAAATCGGGATTTAAGAAAACTTCACGTAATTCTTGTCGAATTATTAGCAGTAAAATATACGTTGAAAGTTTGTTTCTCTTCCTGTCAAGTATAAGGTGTTTTAGTCTATACTTATATACGACTTATTCTGCATATATATTCTATATAAGGTTATTAAACAAAAATCCGTGCATTACAAGACAAATACGTTCTTTAATGATAAACGTAAGAGCATAGCATGTGTGGAAAATAAGAAACGCAACATAAAGTAAAAATATTACCCTTCAAATTTCATTTACTTGGAACATCCACTCAACTTTATGCACATGAACCTTTTAAACTTATAAAATTTGTGTATTATGAACATATTATAACGTATCACAACCTACTACACGTGAAATTCATTCTGTATGAAGTATTTGGACGGTTGATTTCTGTTTCACATGTTAGTTCGTTGATGTGGTGAATAGGTGAATTCTGAAAGGCGGGAAATTTCCTTTACTCCGCACCGACTTGGCAGTGTTTCGGAAGTTATTACAGAGGCCACACAAAAGGGTACCAGGGTATACTAAGGCCCTGGGGCTATTGGAACGTACTCTCTCTCTTTCTCTCAACAAGTATTCATGGCCAATTAAATAATTTTACGTAGGAGTTGAATAATAACTTCGTAATCCCTATTTAGAATTGACTATGTGCACTGTCCGTGACAAAGGAAGATTGAAGAAAAATATCTTGATAAAATTGAAATTTAAGAAATATCACCTTGTTAAGAGCTAAATCGAATTTTTAACGATCAGTTAGTTGTGGTGCTTCTATGAAAATAACAATCTATAACTCTTCTCAATTATTAAAGAGAGTAAAATATTGTTTTAGCTCAAATAGGTCAAATCAATACTTTTAACAAATTATGTTCTTTGAAGCTTTTTATGAGATAATAGGTTCTAGATACAATTAAAAGATTCTACTTTCAACACTTGATGAACATAAAATATGAATGACTTAATCTCATTATTCATGATTCTATGTGTGAATAGCTCCAATACGACAAACCTCGAAAGGAATATTTTACAAGAAAATTGATATGTCTCAATCTATAATGATTTTGATGGTTGACGAATTTAAAGCAAAATAAAAAACTTATAACTGCTTGGCACTACGATATTCGAGTCTAATGTAAGATGGGGATTCGTAGCCCCAATCCCAATACAAAGTCGAATATTACTACCAATAATATTATCACATCCATGCATTCATAATATCATTAGAAAAATTAGCTACGAATTACTTGAGAAAACCGAAATTTTTATATGTAAAATTCAACAAATCACTGTCACTTTCTTTGCAAATCACTAATGGCATTGATGTTTGTTCCAGAGTGAATGATTCCTGTACTTTCTCCGCTTCGAGCAAATTGAATTTGACACGAAAATCTCTCTATCGTAACAACAATTGTGATTCGTAAGGAAGCTTTTCAAACCTATCAAATTTCGAATAGGGAATGTTAACAAGAAATGTACTCACGACAGATTCAGCAAATTTCACAAAGCACTCTGGACATGCCTTGAGGCAAGGAACGAGGTAAAATGAGATAAATAAATCCTTTCTGCTGTCATTAGCTTACGAAATTTCTCTTTAAACCTCTAATGAGGGCTGAGCCGCTCTACACAAATCAGCTTCAGGAGTTTTTCCGTAATAGAATATTATTTTAAGTTGAATAAGACACTATGGTGCTATTAATGATATGATCTTATAGCATTATACATCTCCATTTCGCAAGATTTTCAAAGTTAAAAGCTTTTCTAACCATAATTGGAAGAAGTATATCAAAAATGAAATCCTTACAGCTATCTAAAACAACTTGAGAACCCTAATTTAAGCGAACTTCCATTCAAACTATAAAAAAGCATTAAATAAAATTAACAGTATACAAAATTTTTCGTTCTATTTAAAGGAAACACGAACTTACGCTCAAACAAGTTCCACAAATTAAAGCAAAAGCAATAGAAAAATATGCAGCAATGATAATTATTCAAATTAATTAGGGTGCAAATAAAACTAATTTGAATTAGCTTAGCATGTCGTTCCAGGAAGTAGAAGGATATTAATTAATGTTTGGATTTAACGCAATTAGCCCTTTTTCATTTATTTGATATGGTATTCAGTAGTAATATAGCTGCATGAAATTTTAAAATCCTACATAATTGACTAATTGAATTATAACTTCTACTTTCCAGTAGGTTTAAAAATTGGGATAGAAATATTTATTTCTAAAAAATTTATGAAGAATAGAGTTCTATAATTTAATACGAACGTAATACAAAAATATTTATCTATTTAAATAACTGCTATATTTATAAATTATTATCTTATATAATTTTCTATCATTGTTAAATTATGATTACGTTATCCCTTTATGATCATGGAAGAATTTAAATCATTTTTATTACTTTCAATAGCTCTAAATTTTAACGACACCCTGTGATTATCCATTCATTTGAGAACTACCGAAATCCGTCCATCACATCTTAATCACAGCACCAAAAAATAGTGAATTTTAAACAAATCGCTGCAAATTATGGATCTAACTTGACCTTTCCTTTCCAAATCCTTTCGAAATTATCATTTTGGAGGAATTTTTTCAATAACAATATTTCACTTAATCTGAATCCCAATATTTGCACAATGCTTATTAATATTTATATTGAAATGAGGGTCATTGACTCTTGCTAAGTCATTATAATGAGCCTATTCATCGTGGTGAATAAATATATCTAAATATTTTAATATCTCCCAAACCTTTAAATGTCAACGTAGCTCTATAAAATTAATATTTTCAGAGATGAGAACGTTAAAAAATAACCCGGAAATAGGAAATTTAATAACGTAGAGTGCATTTACTCCCACAGTGCCTCATGAGGAGTTTATTTAATTTCTTGTATTAAAATATACCTTTAATTTGAGCAATTTGAACTCGAATATTCTAAGAAGCAAATGTATATGTCTTGGAATTAATAAGAATAAAAGGCTAAGTGTAGGGATATTTTATTTCTTGATACTTAACTCAAATTAAGTTTCTTACTTCCTTTGAATATCCCAAATAGAACAAAAACTAATTATTACGATATATGAATATCATTATAAGGTTATTTTATGGAATAAGGGTAAAAAGATAGTTTGAATCTTAAAAGATGTAAAATATTCAGCAATTTATGCCTGAAAATAACTTTAATTTGAATAACAAAATACCAAAGCATGAAATTTAATTTTTTCCTAGCATCAGGGCTTCTTTTTCACCATACTGAACGTATTTTTCAAAAATCGACAATCCATCAGATTTATCATGATGTATCTAATCAAAGGTTTCTTTTCATATCCCAATTATGGAGAGTATAACTAATGTTCCTTTATCTTATACGTTCAAAGTCAGAAATAAATATTGCCTTATTTCCACTGAATTCAGTATATACTCAGCACATATACAATACTCATTCAAAAATACCTACCTATAATACATAAAAATGCCATAAACTGTATAGGAACATACATGTCAGCAAAGTTTAATTCCGGTCGCCATGGGAGCTATACAGCCCTTCATTGTTGGCCAATATAATTTCTTCGCGGGCACATTTATCAGATCAGGATTCGTATGACAAGTGCAGATAGATTGCCTTTGGTGCAAACGCTTCCCATAGAAACCCAACCGATTCGATAATTGATTTCGGGAGAAATAACAGGTTTCCGCTGTGCAGATTTTTTTCCTTTCCCCTGAAGATATAAACCGACGCTCGATTACGAATTTTTCTTTGCCCTTTTTGTTCCTTCGTTTCATTTTCAAAATCCTTCTCTGAGAAGAGATCTTTTTTCATTTTTTCCCGGAAAAGCTGGTTCGGCGGCATTTCTGCAAGTGATCGATACGAAAGACTCTTTGTACGGATGCTTTCCTTGAGAAGAAGGGTTCGGTCGATGAGGAAATTACGGAACCACATTTTTCGTACTTCTTACAGCGTGATTGAAAAAAAATTTGAAATAATTTTTTTTCCTTGCCTAACGCAACAAAAAAGATGGAAATTAAAGATGGAAAACTTTCAATTAAGTGCATTCAAATCGTCATATACCTTCCTTCAAGTTGATAATAGAAATCCATGAATTTAATTTATCAACCTATTAATAATGGTCGAAAATCAGAAACCCATTGAATTCAAGTAAATTTCCTCGTCAATCATTTGATATTATCTTGCCTGCACAACGTTATCTATCGAGTATTTACACGAATTATTCTCATAGAGATAGGGAGGGTTAAATTATGCTCTTCAGAAAATAATTTTCGAACATTCTCTTGGTTTTTTATACTAGCGAATGGACTGCATATATTATCACGAAAATGCCATCTTAAGAGGTTGAGTCCAACGAGTTTTTAGAAATCATCTGCTTGATTTCTAAATCAATATCAATCAAATTTGTAGGGCATTCATATACTATAATCACATACTTTAATCGCAAATGAAATCAAGAGATACCGTATTAAATGATTCAAATACGAAGAAGTGGCGTGAAAAAAGTATTTCGCTAACGCAACCAGCCGTAAAAGATCGAGGTTACAGCTTTGATAATCTCTTATCATTCATACAGTCCCATGTTAGTTTAGATCAAGTTGATATCACTGAAATTTTACGAAAATAGTTCATCAAATTTGAGAGGAAAAAATAACAGAATTTCTCCATCATGACTCTAGAGGTGGGATACGTCCACCAGTAAACTCAGACAAGTAAGCCAACCGGGAATCCGTACTTCTTATGCTTCACTTCACGAAGAAGTGGCTATATTTCAAAAGAAAGAGTTTTCATATTCTCTCTTAAAAATCTTCTTCGATAGGATCGGGAAATCGTGGTGTATGGCAGTTCAAACTTTTAAACAAGTTTCCGACGTTGGAATAAAATATGGAATGTGGGTCCAAGATAATAAATAGCCTATCTAAAGGTAGACATCGATGTAAAAGCGCCATCTGGTGATATTTTTCCCTTCAGAATGAGATGTTTCTGAACAAACAAAAATATAGCAAGGAGAAAATCGAAGAAAAAATAAAATGACTCTGTGGGTAGGTAATTTGAATTCCTAAATCCACTGAAGTTTGTGAGTATCTGGTTAAGATCGAAGTATAAATTTGTTTAGAAATTACGACAAAAACATTTTTAAAAACTGAATTAAAATGCTCAATCATCGCTAGAATGATATATTTGAAAGCGTACAAAACATTCACAATACATATTTGTTATAACTCAGAACAATATAACCTAGAAGCAATTTGATCGAACATTTTAAAGAATGGAACCAAAATATGAAAAGGACAGAAAATAAAACAAACTTATGCTTGTATTTTACATGAATAAGAAAATATGTACTAGTTTTCCTGCTTTTCTATTCTATGGTAACAATTTACGATGGAAAAACAATTGTAAATAAGGATCTGATAACTTCCAAAGAAATGCACATTCGGAAAAGAAATAGTAGGGGAAATCCTGACAGTATGATGGGATGGAAACACAGGAAAGTAAAGAAAAAAAAGAAAAAAGAATGCACGATAAAAAATTTTAAACTAAAGAAAAATAAAGAAGCTAACCATAACAACTCAAAGAGACATTCTCAATTATTAAAACACCAACACCCTCACTGTGTCAATACGAAACGGAAATCAATGGTTTACATATAATATAATATTACATTTTCCATTTTATTTACTCATATTATATTACCACATATTTTACGGGCTTACGGAAATCATAATTAATGAAGGTTTATTAGAAATTATGATAACTATCAAGACTATAAATAGCCCCAAAATGCTAAGACGAATAATATAAAACGAAAGCGGTAAATTTCTTACAATTCCAACTATTGCCGAAGATTATGGGAAGGAACATTGAAGATGAAAATAGTGGAGGGAAAAGAAAAAGAGAGGATTCTGAGTGTTATTTTAGAAAGAGGAAGAAAGAAGAAGACATCAACAAGAAGAAGCGGTTGCATAGCTCAAGGGAAAAGAATGATCTGGAAGAGGGAGGAATATGTCAGCTCAAGTCGGATGATAAAATAACAAAGAGAGGAAAGAAGGATTTGAGGGGGAAAGATAAATAAAAACAGACAAGAGGAAGTATTCAGGTAGAAACTCCAAAGATAAATATCCTAGCAAAGTGTTTACGCAGCTTTGTACAAACTGCGACAAAATACTTTTATGGTAAAGGTTTTCTCAAATAAATGCCTTCGCTTATGTAAAACGAATCCTTATATTCTGTTGCTTATTTAACGACCGATTTGGGAATTTGAGATGTCCGCACTACTTCTGGAGGATCTGTATGGTCATTTTATAACTCTGACGAGAAGAAAAGGAACAGTGTTCCCTCTGTTTTTCAAGAAGGTAAAGTTGATTTTTTCGATACAAATCAATGAAGTAAATGCCTTATTTCGAAGTCAGCTCATTGAGGGAGCACTAAGAAGGAAATTAATGAAAATGAATCATTAACTAAACATTAAGTATAAGAACGCTGTTAAATTTATCATTCTAGTTTATGAGGTATTCTACTAAAAAAGACCCTGAATTTATTGAACTGGAAAATTTGAGTTGGTTGCATCATAATTATACTTTAAGAGATAAATGAAAATTATAAGACAGGAAGTCAGCCGAAATTTACACTCTAAAGTATGCACAATAAATTTATATCTTTGTCTGTAAGTTCATTGGATATTTATGACTCTTGGATTTTCAATCTTTAATCAGAAAATCCAATAATGAATAACTCGAAATTCAATCTTTACAACCTCATATTAAATCAATACAGAACCGCAAGAATAAAATCGACCAAAAACTACAGCAAAATATTTGTATTAAACAAGCAACTACGAACCAAATTAGACCACAGCCCAAAAACCCATCCAAATTAAAAAAGAAACTATCCCTTTCAACACTTCCTTACACCTCAACTCTTATTAATTATGCAGCGAAAGTCAAATTCAGCCATAAATGAAGCTCCTACGACGTCAAATGAAAGTTTTTAGTACACAGCTCCCTCTCCTAATAAAACAAAAGCGCAACGAAATAGAGAAACGCGGGAAATGAGAGTAAAGCTCCAATGCGGGAAGCAATAAAGGAAAGAGAGCGTAGAACGATGGGATTGGGCGGGGATTTGTGAGTAGGCGTCGGTAGGCGTGTGAAGGGGATGTGAAAGCGTTGGAGATGAAGGACAAGGGCGAAAAGCGCGGGGATAGTCAAAGAAAGGAATTCTCGTCCTAATGGAAGATCAACTTATCTCGGAAGATTAGACGCGGGGAGGAATTTATTAATTTGCCGATGAGCTCGCATTGGAAGGATCGCTGGAGATTTTTTTGTTCGTAAACCGATCTGGGAGCGCCTTTTTGAGCCGTAAGATGATTAGTTTCGTGAGCGGACGATATCTGAATAATGTAGGAAGGCGCAAGAACGTTCAACGAAGCTTAACGTATGCTTCTAATTTTTACGAGAATTCTGAATTGCTAATTTTTACGCTCCTTAGGATCTTGATTCTTTTTCGATGATCGATGTTCAATTTACTCGAAACCATCAGTTCTTCCTTACATGTAGGTTAAAAAGGTTCTTAATATGTATTTGAAACATTAAAATAGATAAAAATATAATTTTATATAAATAACAATTCATAGATAATAATATTCTGAATTAATACAAATATTTATGAACCAATTCCCAATGAAAATTTCCAAAATGAGACTATATACACATACAAACAAATCCTTTATTCAAAAATTCTTCGATAATTAGAGCTATAATTTTTTGGATAAACAAAACCATTAAATATTAACAAAACGAACTCAGTTATGGAACAATATCGAAATCTATTACGGTTTTTAAATTTCCCATACGCACAATCTTCATCCCATCACTTGTGTTATTGAATTCATCTCAATCACCAAATCATTATCCCATAAAGCTTCCAAAGCTTTCGACACGATTCAACGCTATCGTATTTCAAATTAGATTCGCATTTGTTTTGCGCTCGCAAAATGTTCTCTATACACAAGAGGTGGAATAGGAAATAGGACTCATGAAACGTTTGTTTTTTTTTCTTTGGAACGAGCGCTTTAGGATTATTCGAGAATGGAGTGTCGGTCGAGGCAATCGGAGAACGTGATTGCGTGTTTGAGGGATCAGGTGCTCTTCGGAGTGGTACCATTTCCCACGGAAAATAGAAGAGACGGGAATAAAATTCCGGAAAAAGCCCTTGCGAAAGTCCTGTCGTCAATTACTGTCGCCTTACTGACTCTTTAGTTATGATTAGCTACGTTTTTCTGCTCGTTCATCATCTCTTTTCCTGATGACTGTTATCGGAAACTTTTTGTCCTTTCTTTTTCTATCTGAACAATGAATTACGACTCCCTCTAGATGAAGTTTTGTAAGAAATGAGTAGAAGTCATTATTTTATATAGATTAGGAGATAAAACTTATGTCAGCGTATGAAGAATTTGTATTTTTGTTCGTGATTTCATTATTCTATTTAATATCATTATTTACTCGTTAGTGGAAACATATGCTTCCTTTCGTCCTTAAAATATTTCCAAAATCGCAATTTGATTTTTATCTATTTCAAATTTCATAAAATGAGTGAATGATTTACGATGTTTTTCCTTATAGATATAAATATCTCTAGCCGAATTTCCTTACCTTCAACTTCTATTCTACTTTATTTGTTCTTTTTGATATCTTTTTAAACATTATTTTAATGTTATGAGTAATTAATGAAGTTGAGTAGCCTTTATGTGATAGAAAAATAATGAATATGCAAGAAAATAATAAATACTTGGCAGTTCCCCTTATAAATGAATCCCAAATAATTTTATTGTCCAAATTATACCTTGCTATGAGTATACTGAATTTTCCTGTTTTTATTTCTCTTACTATGAAATTTGATTAGATATTACTTGTTCAATTCATAAATATTTACATTTAACTAAAGATATTTTATTCCATAGCCATAAACGATTACAGCCTACTATCCGTTGATAAAATATATTTTTCATATGCTAGAACGAGATCATCACTTTGCTCAAAAAATAATGATTTTAAAAACTTGCCATTTACTTCATTAAATAAGAACGTGTATTAAAATTTAAGGGCAGTAGTCTTTTCCCTAAATTCCATCTGGTAATACTTTTTCCCTTGAGATTTGAGCTTTTATTCCGATATGGGTGTAAACCATGGCTACTCACTGCATTAAGCTTAAAAATCTAATATTTTTTTAAGGTTCTTCCAGTGAAAAATAAACTAAAACCATCCACATCTTCGATACATAAATCTCATTAAACACCAATAACCTCTTATAGTTATTCCAAAAAACAGAGTCGAGACACCAACAGGAGTACTCAAACCGTTAACCCCCCCTTTGAGAGAGAACCCATCTTCTTACTGTACCCTATCCCTCAAAACCTAAAACAACAACAATCGTCCTTAAACCACGGAGACCACCAACCAAACCAACTCTCACATTTACACTTTCTTTAACCCATTGTTGGGAATCAGGCCGCATTTATCACCCAACGACCATCTCTTCTTTCATATTCTGCCTTCGATTCTTTTTAGCCGCCTCGCTTTTCACTTTTGGCCACGGAATAAAAAAATACGCCATCTGAGATGCGGAACCCCTCTTTGTTCCACGCATTATTGACAGAGTGACGAGAGGATTTCACACCCACGCCCTTATTTCCGTTGGTTATTCTTTGGATTCGAAAGTGAAGGGATGAAAGCGGAGCTGACGGCTAAAGGAAGAGGGAGACAGCCGTCCCCTGCGCCTCAAATCCTCATAATTCCGCGTAATCGGATGAATCCCGCGCTGTATCTTCGTTTCCGGACGTATTTACTTAATGATTCGACGCGTTTTCATTGGTTCACGTGTTATATTGGAGGTGAAACTATTGGACAGCGGGAGATATTGTAGCTTAGGTGCTGGAAGTCGTAATATTATTATTCTAAGCATATCTTCTGAGACAAAAATTGTATTGAAATCGATATTAGAAGGCGTGACTTCGTAAAAAGCCATAGTTTAATAAAAATATTTATAATTAGAGAATTGTGGGGAAATTACAAAGTCCTTCTTTATATGAAATTGTTGAATAAGCCATTTTTGAGCATTATATTTCTAAATTCTCTGCTAAGAATGATAATAAATGTGTAGTGAGATTTAAGAGAACCAAAAACTGCAGAAGAATTTGAATTATATAATTTATAGAGGATTATGTATCATAATTCAAAAACATTGTTTATCTCACAATTGTACATATGTTCGTAGAATGAATCAACAGTTGAGGAATAATTGAAATTGGTCAGATTGAATAGATCTGAGGATCTGTTTTATAGTGCAGTTAACACAGAAAATAGTTGGGCAAAGTCAATCAATCAATAGTTCTACTACTTTACATACTATAAAACTTACGTAACACATTAATAAAATTATATTTTAACATGAGTTATTTCACTTTACTATAATTTTTATAAGCATATGAGTTAATAAACAGCAAACTCTTTCTGGCATCATCTTTCACAAGACAAATACTACAAGGAGTTAAAAGAGCAAATCATAGTCTACTCATTCTAAAATTCCTCCACCTCTTCGATAACACTGATTTGCGTATAAAATGCACTGCCTATGCAGCACATGGTAACCATACTCTGTGCTGTAAGTTGTAACTATGTCAATGATCGTAAAACGCCTTCCCAAAATTCTTAACCCCATATGCTACAACACCTGGTTGTAAAATGCAGATTCATTATTAATGCAATTTATGCATGAAATCACATACTGCGGTGATACTTCAGTTAGAGGTCCGCTATCAAGATTTATATGAGGCTAGGGTCTCCGCGAAATTTAATTATGAGCCGCAGGAGAGGCTTCGTGACGTTGAAGTAGAAGCACAAGACATGGTGTGGAATGTAACCGAGCAATTAGCATATTTGTTGTATGGAGAACACGTATTGTCCTTCTAGTAATTGAGCTATATAAAAACTCACGATCTAGAAAACTCACGTCTCTTACTTTTGAGATGAGTAAACTCAGTTCGACAAACTAACAAACCACATTTCTGATTCTAGAAGCGTGTAGGTAACTTAGAATTTATACCCCTGCTAAAAAACGACTATCATTTTAAATACATGAAAGACATATTTTACTTCCACTGAGATTCTAATTTAAGCCATAACTCAACCAATTAACACAAAGCCAATAAAATGTATTTCGATTTTCATTATTAATATCTTTATGAGAATATAAAATTTCAACTTCAAAATTTTAAAACCAAAGTTATGTGTGTTTGAACACAGAAACATAACAGAAATTCCATACGTATTCCTGAATCCTTTGATATATATTTACGAACAAAGAAAATAATAAATCAGCAAACAGCATAACATTCGAAAAAAATAATGAAAATTGTCACTAAACAATATTGTATACCTTATTGTTTAAGATGACCTTAATATAAGCATATCTTACGTACATTAGGGATAAGAAATATCCTTGAAATCCTAAGATAATTTTCCTTCGATACAAGCTCGTACTTATACTGATATATAATCTTTTTTCATTGTTAATACAAAAATATATCCAGAAAAAAGAGAACGAATTTCATCTCTCGATTTACGTGTATACATAAACAAAAAAATAGAGACATTACCTACGACAGAAATATAATTTGTAATTTATTAGCTATTTGATGTGCGTAAGTATCAAATTTTCGTCTGCATAATCGATTCCAAAACAAATACAGATTAAATAATTGGCCCATAAATCACAAACGGTTTCCTTTTCAGCAACAGATCGTAGGGCAAAATTGCGGATGGCTCATATGGAACGACAGATAACGTGAGCTGGGCAAAATTAAATTGGACGAGAAATGGATATAAAGAGACCGATCAAAAGAGAGAGTATCTCACAGAACGAGAAATAGAGAATCGGAGATAAAAAGACGTGGAGACGTTGAAGATGAAACGAGGAGCACCCACTTCCTCTCTATTCCACCGATTCCCGACTTATGAATGCAAATGAGGCCAAAAGCGCTGTGAGCGAATCACGAGGGGCGTGTCGGAGAATATTATTTTCCGTTATAATGGAAAAGTTGGTTTTGCATTCGGCCATCGGGAGTGCCGTTAAGGGACGAAAGCTATTGGCGGATCGGATGTCATGCTTCCCTCATTGTTCAAATTGGTTTGGATAAGGATGTTGAAAGGCATCGTCACTAAGGGACGAATGAAAGGGAAATCTTGTGCTTTTCCCTTCCAAAACCCTGCCAATATTTCCCAAAGCTTCCTGAGTGAGTGTAAAGAGAAAGTGTGATGAAAAAAGGGAAATATTTTTGCGTGTAATTTGACGTCTAAATGTACTCTTTTCGTACGAATTATACAATAGATAAAAAGGTGATTATCCTAGGATAAGTACGCTCGTACGTAAAGTAAAGCAATACACACTTAAACAGCAAGTTTTAACTTAAAATTTAACCTCTGTATTCTAAAATTTGCCGCACTTACTTAAGCTTATCAATCTATATATTGCAAAGTTCCATTCCAGTAATTTGTCTGAAATAATTTAAATTCGACTAAATCGGAGTACCTCAAATATCTATTGGAAAGGATAAGCAATATATTAATATGCAATTATCTTCCATATTCTTACGTCCTTAGTAACTCATTATTGTCAAGGAAGTCTAAAAGTGCATAAAAGTAATTGAAAACAGGGAGACTTACACGTCCTGTTAGAACATTAATGCTGAAGTAGAGGACAATATTGAATGGGAATGACTTTTAGAGCTTGAATTGATAAGAAGAAAGCAATACATGACGTACGTAATAAATATCCCCAAATCACGATGATAACAAATTCGATGAATTAAATTACGCTAAATTTGTCAGCGTATATTATCTCATTAGTTAGCCCTTCCATTCATAGCCTATTATTAATTAACATAACGATAGCAAATATATTAAGATCATACAAACGTCATCCTTACAAAATCACGAACTAATTCATCATATCAAATTCACAAGAATACACACAAACAACATGTCTAACATTCGCATCGTATCATTCATTATCTTACGTAAAACAAATCAAAAATTGACTTCGTCATTTTAAAAAGAAAAGACTGACTGACTGACATTGGAGATTTACAGCAAAAATCTATCTCCGGAAGCTATTTATCCGATTCGTGAAGTTGAGATAAGATCCTGAATTCCTCTATTCCGAATTCCATTTTTCATACGTGCACTTCACGAGCTTTATCACGAAAGGATATTTCTCTCCAAGAGAACTGGAATTTTTCATGTGCGCGTCAAGTAAAGGAAGTAAGCTTATCGGCTGTTGGATAGGAGATATGAGGGATCATATTCATCCCTACCTCTGGACCAAAATAGAGAAAATGCACTTCATAGAGGATAACTATAGATCATAAAGCGAGCTACAAATTCCGAATAGGATCTTCAAAATTAGTCTCAGATAAAATTAATCTCCCATTTCTGATGAATAGATGAATTTATGAACGCTAATTCAGTAAAGACTACGTGTAAAAACTTACTTAAAGGCATATTTGCAATAAATTGGAGACTATAAAAGTATCAAAAAATTCTGAGCATTGAATATTTTTGCATGAATACCATACTCAGAATTTTTTTTCCTTAACGAAATATTATTTCATAGTTACATCCTCCAAATTTGTACGTCATTTATTTTACTTCCAAATCGATAACTTTTACATTCGAAATTTAAAAAAAATAAACGTATAATTTTAATCAGTAAGGCCTTATTTAAACACTAGTAAATATTTAAAGAATTAACAAAGAATTTGAAAATAAATATAAAAATGAGTGTATAGATTAATCAGTAGCCAGAATTTAGCTATGAATACTAATAAACTAAGTAAGCAATAAAGTAGTAACACAGTAAAATTAGGGGTAAATTCGTACGTAATCATACATCTAATATAATATTATAAGCCACAAATTATTGAAAAATAATAATCTTACTTCAAATATATTTTACTATATCTATCCCTAAAGCTAATTTCTTTTATAATCAAAAATAAAATTTTAAATCAAAATAATGGGTAAGAGCTTGAAAATTATCCTCAACTGCATGTTCAAAAAATACGTCAATCTCATAAAAGATGAATAATCTTCCGAATGATGTAATTTAGGTGGGATTTTAAAACGCTACATTCTTCTTCATTGCTGACATCGCGAATACATCATTGCAAAACAGCCCTGAGTGACCTCTTGAACGAGCAGCGGAATCATAAGGGCACTAATCTCTTCTGCAGACCCATCTTAATCGTAAAAATGCTTCATTTGGAGGCAGTCTTAACGACTCAGGCTCCGTATTCCTGGGTCCATGGACTAATACGGAGATGAGATTGCAGATTAAGCATCAGACGAAGCATTCAACGACTCAGAAGGCCATTCTTATTTTTACCTGTCGCCGTAGGATCAAATCATTACCGCGTCTCAACGATGCACAGATCCGCGCAGAATTTGACCCAAATAGACGGATGATACTTTTTCTCTCTTTATGGCGCATTATAAAACGCTGGTCGATTAAAGCGTTCGACAGGATTGCGAGAGTGGCCTTCTGTATGTTAAAATCCCTTCTCAGACACGCTGTCCTACACTTTCGATAGGATTTTTGATTACCTTAATGATACCACCCCTACATATTTACTTTTATTTTGTCCTAACGTTTATATCTATACCAACTAGGCAATTATTGTTATTAAGTACTGAAATCTCCTTCATTTTATTCAAAAGTAATTGCAACCTTTATAAATTAAATCTTAGAGCCTTTAAGATACTTACAATATTTTTCTTTGCTATCCTTCCTTGGTCTTATTTGAAGTATGAACTAAGTTACACTATTTATACTGAATGGATATGATTTTTACTTTCACACATGAAAAATACGAAACTATTATTGCTGCCTCATATTTATGCCAGCATTAAAAATAATTCAAAAACGTTTTGAAAGTTTTCAGTAAATGATAAAGCATAATGAAATGAACTTCATAATTTTACTTGGTTAAATTAATCTTATAAGAAATCGACGATGTTTTATGCTCAGGATATGAGTGAAAAACTTTCATTTATATCCATTTACTCCTATCCCTTTGATTATAAGTATATTCAATAAATCCTTAATTAATTTCAAATATCGTTGTAATTTAAAATTCTGTAAGTTTTGCTGTAATACTTTTATTTCATTTTCGGTTATTATTGTAACATAAAGTGATATTATTCCAAAAAAATGAACTCTTAGGTGTATATCCAACTCTAGTGCTTGGGTAAAATTCTAAAATAAAACAGCCAAATTAATCATCGACTTACATGAACTCTATAATGTTAAAAATTATTCAGCACCATATAATACAATACGTAATACATTCATGATCATGTGTTAATGAGCGAAGTAATTTTTTTTAGGACGTGTAGTTCCCTGGCATTACTCCTTTATTTTCTAGTCCTATTCAACCCCGCATCGCCTGCAGGGATTCATAGCACTCTGTTGCAATACTACAAGAGGGCCCTGGGAATTCAACAGTGGGCAGACACTTCGGTGGACATACAGAATGCTCCCCGCAATTGTTGGTACGTTCGTTAGAGAGCATCCACTGCATGGATGTCTGCGAATAAAACAGCCGAGTCTGCGACGAAAGCCATGTATAATCCAGCCTTCAACTCTATACAGAGTATCTAAAGCACACTTTTAGGAATTTTTCGCGCATAAACTTTTCTATTTTTAATATCGTTTGGTTCAATTTATTATAATACGAATAAAATGAGCGCTTTTGATTGATACGTTTTTATAAGTATGGATTCATTCTCTCATGAAATATAAGCTTGAATCTCTAATGTTATTTATAATGCACTCATGATGATCTCCTTAGATTGATTTTATTTGTAATCATATATAGTTAATTAAAAATTAGAAATGGAATGTGTCTTTGCACCAAATATTGATATTTAATTCTGGTTTTAAAGAAAAGAAACCGCTCACAAACATGTATATGGTAAAACTAATGCCATCGATTTGAGATTAAAACATATTTAAATAAAATCCTGGCAAAGGAAAATAATTCTAAACCTAAATATAAAATTAAATTCAGATAATGGGATTAAAAAATGAAATCTAGAAAACAAATAAAATTTGGAATATGATTGATAATAAGTAAAACTTCTTATGATTATTATGAAATCATGGCGTTTTAATGAATTTGCATTTCCTGTTAAGAAACTTGTAACTCATGATTTCTCAAATATAATCAATTACGGGCAGACATTATTGCTTTAATACTCCTTCTCAGTAATAGAGATTAATAAAAACCTACATTTCTTTGTAATATAGAAATAAAGGATTATTTAAATTTACAAAATTACAATCCTAAATAAATACCAATGTACGCCATATTTTTCTCCAGACTCATGTCTTATATACGAAATGGTCTTAAGACATACATTGCATGACCTTTTTTTAATTCCACATGACATAAACAGCATAAAAGCTTTTAATTTCCTTAGATCATCACCTTACGCAAACAAATCCGGATAATCACGCACTAATCCATCAAAAAAGTAACACCTTCATTCCCGCATCAACCATAGAAACATCATTCTTTCACATCCCAACATCTCACCACAATTCCGTCCAAATGTAACACCTATGACACCCGTAAAAAAAATCACGTAACAAACGATCACGTACTAAAAAGGACCCGTGACGCGGAGAAAGTACCCTGAACCCCGCATTTTTTAGCTCCACTCCGAAATTAAGGCCATAAAATAAAAACAAACCCTTTTCGACCGCATTTTTCGTACAACATGCCGAAATTTTCAGCGCCCAATTCTTTGTTTTAGATGAAAAATTCTGGCCGTCGGAGAGGTTGACTTAGCGGCAAAAACGTCGTTCGGGGAGACGCAGTTCTGTGGGTCTCTGAGCCGAGAATTAGAGGACGGGAGAGTGTGTGTGGGTCCCGCCATGACCTCATGCATACAACATGAACCTTTGGATGCCTCGCAGGTCTGCAGAGAGAGGGAGACGTTAAAAGTGGGGGGCGTAAAAGCGGGACTTAACCCATCCCTACGTGATAGCCCATAAGAGCAAGTAGTACCTTCACACACCGCTGCCTTCCACACCTTTTGGAGATTCGCGTGTGGCCCAATTCATTTTCCGCCTTCGCTTTCGTTTCCTTCCAAGAAGAGGAGAATATTGAGAATATGAAAGGATGCGGAAACGAAACCTCGTCTTTAGAAAGGGAAATCAGCTGCGATGAGAGGATTTTCGACTGAAATATTTTAATATCGCATATCCTGAGAAAGGTATAAAAGGTCTTGGGAATGATTTCCAGGCTTTGAAACAAAATCTCTTGTACAGATCGATTTCCTTACATTATCGCAACGCTAGTATTGCATTAAAAATGTACGGTGAATTTGACGTGAAATTTGTATTTATTTACGTATTTATTTTTTGTAGTAAAATTGTAACAAAAGATCGCATTATTAGTTAACCTTAATACTTTGAATAAAATTATAATAAAATAACTGATAATACATCTATCAGTTAGTGTTAACATTTTCTCTTCACCGATTACGTCTTATTTCAATACTTTTTCCCTTTCGTAAATGGTATAAAAATAAAATAAAGTCAAAAAAATCATTAAAGCAAAATAAATATAACACGAAAGACATATTTCCCAATACGAATTAGATTCCATTCCAATATTCATTTACATTCAAAAAGTTTCTCACCGTATTTCTAACGTTAACATATTTATTTCGTAATCCAAGACTCCCTAACGATGGAGATGACCAACTTTGTTAAGGCTCCAATCACCTCTTTTGGTTTTAAGTATCCTTTGATGACCCTTTTTCCTCTTATGAGCATCAAACAAGCTATTCACCCGGAAAAACCCGTTCCTCTAATACAGAAAACATAAAAATGCCCTTTTCGCGAAGTGTGTCATAAAAAATTATGAATTTAGTATATGAACGTAATGCTGTTACTCTCCATAAACCATACCCTTAAATTTCTCGGATACGTGTTGAAATCTTTGGGATTATGAATAAGAATGAGAGGTTTACGTGCATTCCTTAAAATGGTATTCGTCACAAATCATACGTTCTTGTAAATATATTTGCAAATGTTATTAACAAGACGAATTATTCTACAGACTTTTTTTATAGAAATATTTTCTCTTTAAACCTAAATCATTCGGATATTCACAGATTTATCGTAATGCTTAATTATTTTGAGTATAATAATCGTGAATATTCTTGCTGCATTCGATTCGAGATCGAGAAATTCGAGAAATCTTCACTAATAAATGAATAGAAAAGGTCTAAGCAAACAGAGTATGAAAAACTCTCAGAAGAGCTTTGAAAATTCAATTCTACTTCAATATAACAGGAGGTACCAAGGGTCTTATGCAGAGATTCAAACTTCGGCTTGAAGTATGGGAAACGTTTACTGGGAAGTACACGTGCTACAAAACCAATTTCATGCTAAAACGTAGATTAGAATAAAAGTTTTAGATTTTCCTCTTCTCGTAAGAATAAAATTATGGATAAAGTTTTCACTTTTATGCATGCATTTTTATTTTATTAATAAATGTGAAAGAGAAAACAATTATGCATGATATGAAATTCATTGTTAGACCAAAAATTTATTTTCAATTCTGGAATACATTAAATTGCTCTGAGGTGTTAATCATAAACGTATATGTTGGTATTTATAGAGGAAAGGATGTCGATTCATATCATACGTCATATCACAAATAAACATCCATCTATTATGGTCTCTTTCATAGATTAATACTAAATAATTTAAATTTAAATTAATATTTATTTAAAAGCAATCACTCTTAGCACAAAGACAACTCATTTAAAGTAACGCGCTAGTAACGAATAATATTTGCTCCTTGGACCCGATATTTGTCCAAGGTATCGGTAAACTGGCGAATCCTCAAAGAACGCAATTTCTCCACACTGTCGCGGGGCTTTGACGTAACCTCCACCACTTAATCCTCACTAAACCGCACAATTTAACGACGCCACGGGGTGTAGTTTCGGGCAAATTCGCGAACATCTACGGAGAGCAGACACCAGCTTTATTATCGGCAAAGGTGTCTTCGTAGACCTTTTCGGTTAAACGAGATATGCGTGGACCGGAACCTCGTTTATCTCGTGGCGAGCTCTCATCCGGAGTTAAAAGGTAAATCTTAAAAGGGCCCCGAATGACGTCAGAGGTGCGTGTCTGGGTGAAGACGGCTTTCATAAGGAGGAGGCTTTGGATAGGTAGAAGGAAGGATTGGAGCGTTCGACCCCCGTTCTGAAGGGAGAATGGGGACTTTAAGGCGAGATTGTGCGGGGATATCCAGACATGGCGATTAGGGTGGTTGTGAAAGAAAGGGTCTACTCTGTCGGGCATAATTTTGCGGAGGAGATGTCTGAGGAGTGAATGGCGAAGGATGAGGAGGGTTTTACAGGCCTTTTGAATGGTTGAGATATCAGAGACGATCGTGATTTAACCTTGATCCCAGGTTCCTACACATACCAGAGCCTTTATAGTGAGTTCAAGTCTTGCGTGGTATAGCTATGCATAGTAAGTCCCTTCTCCTAGGCATCCGTTTACTTCTAAGGAAAACCTACTTAAACATCACACACTCTTCTGCAAGATATACTCATCTAGCACCTCTCAGCATTTTTGCCTTTAAATATGATTATATTTCTATAACCACATAATTAATATGAATTTCGATATCAATATTATAACATCGCTATAATAATTCATTAACAAAATTTTACTTGTTATTTTTAAAGAATACATTTTTCCAAACAAAAATGTTAGATTATTATTAACTAACAATAAAATGTTCGATTATTTTACATAACCTATTATTATTGTAAGTATATCTGTAAAATATATCGTTATCTGAATCTAAATTTAAATATAAAATTAACCTGAATGAAAAGGATAAAATAATGATATCACATTATATCAATATATACGTAAATAAATTAATAAAATAGGGAATATATATTAGGCTTCTGATAAACTGATACTTCAACATATAAGATACTTTCTCCTTACTAAAACCTCGTTATCTAGAAAATATTTTATTACTTTTTACTGCCCTTCAATACTTTCGTGAAACATCAGAAGAAAATTTCGCTACTCATTCTGTACGACTGATTTTAATTTCTGAAGGTATTTTTTAATATACGATTTTATTTTTAAAAGGTTTATATTCATTATAAAATGCGACGAAAATTTTTATAATCATAACTGGTAAAATTTTAAGATTTAACAAAGTAGGGAAACAGTAAGAATATATTAAAATAAAAAAGGAATAATGATCTCCTCTAATACAGAATAATCGGAACTTAATATTCACTTAAACGGACAAAAAACCACCTCGTTCAACCTCCTCCTCACTAAAACAGAAGACTCCCCCATCAACTAGGACGACTGAATATCTCCACGCCATCCCTTAATTGATTCACGAACGATGAATAGTGAGCCTCCTATCACGAGGGATCGCAAAAGCTTATGAACAATCTACGCTCACAAGACGAGGTTCGGTTCGTTAATGCCAATTTCCCAAAGACAGGTCACGGCCTGCGCGTCTTCGTTTAAGCTTTTAAGATGACCGTACATTCGCAAGTCAATCGACGGGAATTCAGCCCCTCTTCGCCGAGAGAAAGGTAGTCCACGGCTTTAAGGGGGCTTTGAGGGGCCCTTGGGAAGGAGGCGTCTGGGCCCCAGGGGCGAAATGCGTTCCCAAGGAGACGGAGTGATGGGCCCGTGAAAGATCAAGTGTCGCTACGCAACTCGTTTTGAGTGCTCCGTTGGAATGTCGAGACAACGAAGGAAATGTTCCTTAATAAGAAAACTTATACTGTTTCTACACTTAAGGGGACTGTTCTAAATGATGTCCAAGCAATTGCCTAAAGAGAAGCCCATTAAAATCAACGTATGGAGTCGATGATTAAAACTAAAACTGCAAGTTTTTATCATATATGTCTCCTTTTAAGTTAACAAAAGGAGATGATAATTAGGATAAATTATACAGAATTAATTGTTACGATATTCTTTAAATATAACTAAATCAAATGCGGGTCTTGGACTCAGAGTTGTATTCAGCTATAGCACATAAATACGTAAACAATGTCATACATATGTACTAGTGACTATAAAAGCTCTTTTCAGGCAATAAGTGGTTTTCATTTTAACTTTGACTCTCCTAAAGGTATCACCATACGGAAAGGAAATGTTCTATCGTTTTTCCAAGGAAATTTTCAAACGGAATACAAACAATATTGCTAAAGTTATCAGTTTTGATTAGAATAGTATGACAGTTAAATTTAAATAGAGAATTTTCTAGTGCATAAAACAGTATAAATTGAGGAATTATATTTTACTCATTATGACCTTCTAAAGTGAAATTTTCAGCATATACTTAATTCTATTATTCTTAGGTACGTTTTATAGTACAATCATTCATCTTTTGAACGTCATAAAAAAGTAAAACATATCGAATGAATACCATACTACTTTAACATAACTCCTCAAACACTCTTTTTCTCTCTTCTGTGACATTTTTCTCTACTAATTTAACTGACCTTCACTTTAATAACAACCAAAGTTTTGTCCCTAATATCCTCTCAGTTTTCCTGTATTCCTTCTTTCATATAATTCTTTAGAAATCTATCTTTCTCAATAAATTCCTCTCCCACTTCTTCGTTTCCTTTTATTCCTCAATCAAAACCTTTTCTAA
The DNA here is from genome assembly GCA_020796165.1 of Pantala flavescens. Lineage (NCBI taxonomy): Eukaryota > Metazoa > Arthropoda > Insecta > Odonata > Libellulidae > Pantala > Pantala flavescens. The sequence goes on from CM036887.1 coordinate 13,659,354, forward strand.
CATCTTTAATACTCTCTCGAATATTTCCATCCCCGTTCACTACCTTCAATATACGTCCTTCCCTTTTCTGAGAATTTCCCTTTGATGTGTCCCTTCTTTAAGGTTAGAGCTTTAGTTTCCAATCTGGAATATTATTAAATGATTATTATGCTTTCTCAAGGCTTTGGTATCCCGTTTAATATGATGCCTATATGCCTCATTTAGGGGGGGTTCCACACGTTTTTATACTTTGATGAATCCTGTTAATAATATTGTTACGAATCAAATTAGCATAAATTTATTTAAAGGATCTACATATTTATTATCCTCAGCTATTAAAAAAAATGCTATCCAGATCACATTAAAAACTAGCAATAATAATAAAATTTAATAAAATATCTTAGTCACATTTAATATCGTTTCATTTAAATATTATCAGTTGTCAAATTTACATCTCTAATATATTTTCACAACATATTGGGTTATAATAGACTAAAACTCTTTACCTTTTGGTTATGACAATATTTATCAAAAATAACGTAAAAGTAAAGAATTGGGTTCCAAAAATGAGTAGAATTTGAATAATAAAATTGTTAAATTAGCTGTATTGCAAGTTAAAGAATGAATATTAATATACGTACTTGCATTTGAATATGTATAATCAATACAAATATTTCGCAAATATATGAAATGTTAAAGTAATGGTAAAGCATTTATGACAAATACCGCTATAAGGTACCGCACTAGATTGAGAAAACCAATCAAAGATGTTTTGCCTCATTACCATTCCCTTTTGCCATCGGATGGCACCTTTTCCTCATGAAATTCACTCTCCAAAGTCATTTTCTCAGCCTTCTAATGACTAAACCCTTCTTCAATTTCACTCATCCCTTCTCAGTGTTTTCTCAAAGTCTTCTCCACTTTTCTTCATCCTTTCGTAAGATAACACTCATCTACTTTCCTCTCCATATTTCTTCAATCAATATCCCGTCCTCTCCCGGAATATTAATTACTTTCTCATTTATTGTCTCCCAGCAACCTTTTATTATTCAAGCTTAAATCTCAAACTTTTCCTTCTATTCATAACAGCGGGGCTTTAGAATTGCCTGAAGAAGGGAAAGACGTTGCCCGGGAATGAATATAAAAAAAACCGTAACTGCCTCAAGTAAAGATGACAGTTATGATCCAAATTATATTAGTGTGAAGTCTTTATAATAATATACTAAGGATATGATCCTAATTATTTCAGTGTGAAGTATTTATAATAACATACTAATTTATATATACATTCACTTTACACATAATAAGGATTAACTCCCTCTTTAGTACGAATAAATAAATGGAAATAGAAAAATAAATTTGCACGTCAATGGAAATTTGCTTCGCAAAAAATTGGGAATTCAATACTATAATTGAAAATGCAATAACGATATGATTTCAAATTATGAAAATATAATCTGACCTTCATTTCAGTAATATTCAAAATCAATCACTGCCTCTGAAATCCTAATAAATACGAAATAAAACTAATAGACATTAATTACGATTGAAATACGATAATCATTTCCAAATTTCATTTGGAATAACGTCAATACGTTTGAATATAAAAAATATAATGAAAATTTTGGACGGTTTCAAAATAAAAAGGGATGCATTAAAGTTATGATGAATCAAAAAAATGGTTTCTGATAAAAATGGCTGATACGAGGTATTTCTCAGTACTCTAAATAATAACATTTGCACCATATAGCATTAATATATAAAATCAAATTTGCAATGTGACTCACCAAATCCGGGAATCAAATTGATTTGGATGATTAAAAAGTGGAAGGGCCAGACTGATATTTACCTGAAAAAGAGAATGAAATATTTAAACGATTGAAATTTCTGTATGAATATTGACAAATTACAACTAGTATTGGATTAAAAGGTCGCAGTATAACAAATAAAGAGATTCATTTATCCTTTATTGCAATCAATTAAACACTTATTAAATGCAATGATTTATGAATTGTTTAAATGAAACAGTTTGCTTTCTGATCGGATATGGAGGTTTAAATCGACTGCCAGTTTCAATGATCGAGTAAAAATTTTCTCTCGAATCCAATTTATGCGATAAATACATTATTTCAGGAGATGATAAGTGCATCATTGCGTTATACCCTTATGTACAGTAAACTTATTTGCAATAGTCAAATATTCTTCATAAAAGTCATACTAAAAATTCTTATATTAACTCCTATAGACATCTAGTAGTAGTACACCATTTTTATAAGGAGTTAATGACTTTTCAATAAAATCTCTAGAATAAAAAAAGACTCAAGAGGTTCGTAAAATTTGAATGAAAGATTTACCATCATAGCTGCCAGGAGGGAACTTAAACAGATAGAAATGATGGATGTTCATCATAGATCATTAAATTTATACATCAAATCTAATAAATAATCATACAAAAACGAGTTGTTTATAATAATATACAGATTTTAATTCAGGTGCATAAATTTTTGAAGCTCTTAATTATGAATCATTATGTGAAACATCAACTAAAATATACGTGAGAAACATATGAAAATATCTACAAATATTCGAAGGAAAACTTTCATAGAAATAAAGAAATCAGCGTAATAAAAAATATACATATTTTTCCTCTGATTTTATACCATAAAAAAAGGAATAATTTTCCCAAACCAGAGCATCAAAAATACGAAAATCTCTTTGTATTAAAAAAAAAAACAATCATTACGAAACGCAACATAATTATATCTAATCCTTAACGCGTCTGATAACCGTATAAAGGTTTAAAACTGACTCGTTTAAAAAAACTCCCAACGTAATAAACGAGCGAATTCGATCGCGTAAAGAATGACAGGGTTAACGAACCGGGACCGCAGCAGTGGGACATCACGCTGATTGGGTGGCCAAATCACCGTCCAAGCGCTCGGGGGCCGCGGTGTAACAATCACGGAAATCAGATACAGTTCTCAATTGTGTCAATGAGTCACGTGCGAGTGAATGGATTAGTCCCTCACGAATGATTCCGTGAAAAGAGGGAATCACTGGTTAAGGGACGAATGCCGTTTTAATGAACGGAAAGGGACGGTTGAAAGGGAAAATATTAGCTTTCTGGCACCGGAGGAAATGATACCCAGCATCAAAGTGAGCCGAATTAAGCACGTTAAGATGGAAAGTTACTGATGAAGAGCTATTGGAAATATAGAGGTTTGAAAAGCCATTCATTGCAATCTTATGAACACGTATTTCCTTTGAGAATTTATATCTCTCGATCTATTAGTACTTCCCGGATAATTGACAATAACATTTAAAAAGTAATTTATAATCTGATATCTTAGGTAAAATTCTACGATGGAACAAGGTAAAGGTTAGCACTGTAACGCTATGCCGTGGATGATTGTAAGTTAGAATAGACTTGGAAGAAGTCTGATGGGACCGGGAATCGAACTCGGGTCTCCCAATTGCAGGCAATTTCCAAGTCTATTCTAAATTAGAAATTCTACGATGTTTCATTTTTTACCGGAAACGATGTGCAAAATTATTTCATAACTAGATCCTCTACTGAAGTACATCAGAATCTATTTTAATTTTCATATTTTATTTCTTATTACGTATTTGATAATGAAACTTGGATCAAAGAAAAATTCTACTCCCAAATTTACAAGGAATAATTAACATTTTTCAATGAGTAAAATATTGATACTGATATATATTTATACCATTTATGTCTATAAACACAAGTAACATTAAATGATAGAGTAAATTTATGAAACTATAATTCAATTATCTACAAAAAGATAAGACATTTATGTTAAGAAAGCATCGAAGTATCTTTCCCAGAAATGAAAATCTTATACGAATTTGGTAGAAAAGTAATACGCATATTAACCAAAAATTTTTTTCTTCCATATCCCAAATCATACAAAGAGTGTCCATTCTTCAAATATTTGTCATTTTTCCATCCACATCAGCTCCTAAAAAACTTCCCTCAGGAAAACATCAAAGACCCAACCTCCAATCACTCCGTAAATCGAAACTCAGTATTTCTCTCACTTCCGCGTTCCTGATTTATCGAACGGAGAACTCGAACCGAATCGAACGCTGCATCAATCTCGAAAGAGAAATTCCGCTGTTACCGTAGTCAGTTAGCAGGTTAAGGGCGGTTCGGAATCGTGCACGGATTGCCACATATTGGCGAATTGTACGCTCGCTTAGAATGGTGTTCGCCTATTGCGGTTCAAATCAAGCGGTGGTGCTCGATTTAGTGTCGCATCAATCCATAGCCATGCCAAAGGCCGTTCTGCTTCGCTACCAACAGCTCCTTCCATTTCGAGAGAACTTCCCCTATCGAAACCATTGCACAGCACGTACTGTAAACCTCGATATTTCTTTCCTGAAGTATCCTAACATACCACCCCGTACTTGAAGTCTAAATGTACCTTTCCGTAGTTAGAGGGAGTCAGTTTAACTCTTACGTAATGTGCGCATGATTTTGAAGGTAAATTAACCCAAAAATAGCTTCTCCAGTAAACAGTAGTCATCTCAAAAAGCGATCTAAATCTGCAGCTGCCATAATATAGAAAAAAGAATGGATAAAACTTAGTAAGATGGATTAAATTTATACAAATAAAGAATTTTTAAACAAAGAATCATATAATAACACAAAGATAAACTACTTGTTATTGTGATAACGAAATAATCTATTTTTACTGTCTATCCATGTTCTTGAGGTTTTATACACCTATTGTGAATATGTTCCCAAGCTTATAGGGAAAATAACAATAGGTAAATCTCAACTGTTTATTTAAGTAGATAGCATATTCGTTGCATATAAGATACTCAACAGGCAAGAGATTTATGCATCATAATAATATATTACTCTTGTTGAAAGATCCCAGGGGTATCGTAATAAAACATTTTAAAATTAGTTTCCTGTTCCAGCATTTAGCACAATTATGACTGAATGAGAGATAATCTAATACTTCAGTAAATACAAAAAATAGATGTGTCGACCAAACGGAATTCGGCAAACCGTCTGTCGACAAATGAGTATATATAAAATGATTTCGAGCAAATGGGCGTCAGATACATCCGGCTCAAACACACAAACGACATTAAAACAGGCTTCCTTAACACGATAGTTATTAAAGCACTTCGAAGCAATCGAAAAAAACACCCCGTTTTTATTAAATTGCTCATACAGTCGGAGAAGATATATTACGTACTCTGAACACCCCTCGGCCCTTCGGATATATCATCACCATTAAATCAATCCCGCGAATAACCAAATTAAATCCTTCTGGATTCCCTCAACCAATTTCTTCCGCTCTCAATTCCCTACAATCGACATTTTGACGCGTTCTTCTCTCGGATTATATAACTTCCGAACATCGATTTTCGTAACGAAAAAGAACAACTTGAATGCGAGGGACATTCCTTCGGTTGAACTTGATTAATCTCGGACGCCAACTGCGGATCCGTTCGAACTTTTCCTTGTTTTTCTCCTTTCGAAAATCCAGCTTATTGTCCATCATCAATCATCTTTTATGAAATCCGATTTTCTTTTGCGGGCGGAATTTTCACAACCCATTTACCACCCGAGCTCGCGAATTCTCGGCAGGTAAAACCGAGTTCGTAAACTTACGAAACGAAAAGTCTAATTAACCGAAACATATTAAAGTTGCGAGATAAAGTTCCGATATGAACTTGCTCGAGAAAAGTACATGAAAAATGAGCGTAAAAACTTCCATTCGAAGTTTATTCCTCTAGAAATTGAGAGAGTGGATTTTTGAAATATTTATTTTTGTTTCCTTATGATAAAGTTTCAGATCTATGATTAATCTTTCGTTCCCTAATGGTTCCTATTGTCTGGATATAAGAACAGGTATGAAAAATTTTAGCCGAATTCTCGAAATAGTTTCAACTAATTATTTATGTAAAAATAAAAATGTATACACTTTTATGCTCACAGCGATTGAATGATTTTATAAATATTTATATCTTTTACTATATCTTAACGTTAGCCTGAGTGAAGGGTTTGCCCTTGTTCTTAAACTAAGGATTATTAATTGAAGGCAAAATAATATATTAAAGCGATGCGATCAATATTGGTCTCCCAGCAATATTTTAAATGTCACTGTTAATAAAATTCTAACGCGTTTAAGTAGTAATTATCATTTTTTCAATGTTTAATGAACAAAAATTTTAAATAGAAAAGAAATATTGATGTATCTTCAGTTTGCCATAAAAAGGCAACGAGGCTGTGAATTGTTGTAAAATGCTTTACAAAACACTAAAAATAAATTTCAAATACGACCTTTCCTATTCGAGCTTCGTTGGACTTAAATTTAATATTCTGATTCCGTAGGAAAGCTGCAGGAAGAGAACGAAAAGAAATAGTCAACTTCTAATATTTACTCTTAGGAAGAAAATTAGACATTACATATTATGGATATATTTATGACATACAATTATGGAAGTAAATTCTCGTTACAAACTTTATCGCAGCATTATTAAACGATTATGGAACACGTGCGGTGTTGTTGAACGCGAATATGATGAGTTCAGCCGTAGATTAACCGCCTTTACCTTAGTTTATGCATACATCAGCAATGATTAATTTCTAACTCTACGAAGCCGCTCACTTTGTAAACCATTGGCCGAATAATACTATCGTCAACTTTATTAATACATCTAAGAAAACAGACTTACGCTTAATTAATAGTCTTTAGAAATATTTGAGGTCATTTAATCAAGAGAAAACGCTTCATTTTATTGTAATATCGCTCAATTTAGTATACGGTTAATTAAAACCCTTTGCTATCGAAGACCTAAGCAATCGAAAATGTTATTGAATTTCTAACTGATAAACTAAAATGAGTAAATTGAAAGCTAGAAATGAGCTTTTTATGACCTTCAGCTATTCTACTACGAAACCTACTTCCCCAGCCAACGTTCAATAAAAGTACATCAGCAGTGCGAGCATGAAAAATAAAAAATTTAGATTGCGGCCCTAAAATTCATTTACGTAGATCATTCTGTACCTCAGAACCTTTGAAGGAACCTTCGAAACCTCCGTCCATCACCGAGCGAGTTACGAATTTAAATCAGTATGGATTTGAAAATAATTCCACACTCTATATTCCCTCAGGAGTTAGCGATGTTCTCCCACCGATACATATTGGAACTAATTTTCTCCAGAAATATTTCCTTTGTGAATATATCGATATAAATCCTAGAGTATAACCATTCGGGTGGATATCGCATTTCGTTCGCGCAATTTACGAGATTCTCGCATTCTCCGGGAGCCGTAAATCTACATCGGAATCTAGACTCCGTTGACCACGAAGGAGGGAGAACCGGTTGAATGGCGGGCGAGAGGAAATTAGAATTAATTTATAGGGTCCGTGAGGTTAGATGGGGTGAGGTCTTAATTTCATTAGGAAGGGGGCACCCAGGTTGAGTGTGAATGCCAAACCTTCGGAGGGCGGTGGGTAAACCACTTTCGAACGCCACAGAAAAGTGTGCACCGCAGGCGGTTGGTTGACAAGTTACTCTTTCGGCTCAAACCCAATCCAGAGATTAGCAGAGTAGAGAACTGAAGGGAAGGGCTTGGTTTAATGGAGAAGAGATTGGGCCGCTATCCTTGGACCCTCCCAACATTGAGGGTGAAACATTTTTAAAAAACAATTTAATTCCCGCGGGAAACAAGCACAGGAACTTTTTCTATTAATACGCAAAAGAGATCTCGAAAAAAATAAGATAAGGTTTGTAGGATCAATAAAGTTCATCCAGAACAGTGCTATACTTTAAGGATTCTAATAAAAATTATTCCCCTATTGGTTATTGGTATTGGTTCCCTATTTATTCGACTTAATCTCAATATCAATATCTTGAGGAAATTTACGTAAAAATAAACAGAATTTCTTAAAATCCTGGCCCAAAAAACATGACTTCAGTATTCAAATTTCAAGAAACTGATATGAGCATCTATAGGGTCAAAAATATGATTATATAGAAGTAAAAGAACGTATTCAGTTTGGATAACAACTTCTATCTATCATACAATGCAGAAAATTTACTTAGCTGAAATTATAAAGTGATCAATATTACTGAAGCAGAGTTCATTTACGGTTAAACTAGACAAGATTGCATGAAACAAGAACAGATTCTCTCAATCAATGCTAATCAGTCATAAAGCACCTCAGAATACGGGCATTGAATTTCATATTGATTTTGAGTACATTATAGGAAATATTACCCACCTTATAAACTTAAATATAGCTAAAGAAACACCTTTACTTAAAGAAACTAAATCATCCTGAGCACCAGCATCTACGACCAGTACACAATTCTCCCCAAACCAAAATCACCTCATAAAATTAAAGACTCCAACTCAAACGATACAACATTGGTCTGTCCATCTTAAACCATCATCTTTAAAGCACCATCTCGGGAAAGAAATGTACACAAGGAACAAAAGAAGGAAGTGTGGAGGAGGAGAGAAGGAACTGAAGGGGCAGAATAATAAAGCTTATAAACGGAAGAAGAAGAAGGAAACGCGAAGAGAAACTGTAGTGAGGGAGCGTAAACCCACAGTCAGCACGACAAACATTCGCGACAGCGATTAAAATGATTTCTGTGAAGGGAGTCTTTTGTAACGAAGCGGGAAAGCAAATTCAGCACTTGGTCTTTTCGTAATTTGGATTATCCCACAGTTTTCCTTGTCTTCGTCTTTCACGCTCCGTCCGCCGCTCGAAAACAACTTTAATCGCGTTAAGGTCCTTTGGAAAAATCACCCCCCTCTGTCACTACACTTTCTCCTTTCCGAATATGTATGCCCAATCTAATGAAACATGATTCGTAAAAAGACGCGTGAGTGGCTCGAGGATTTGACGACAAGATTAATAGCATTTGAAAGAAAAATGTACCTTCCGAATGAGTGAGGTTGGTTTCCTCGTGTTATCGAACTGTGCACGCGTTCGAATGAATTTTCGCGACTTGATTTCATTAGTGGAGAGACGTTCTTGGAGACGCATTTTGACGACGAGATTTTGTCTCCTCATGACTTTTGGTTTACGAGAAAGTGAATTATCTTTTGATCCTATACTTCACCGTCGTACGCAATTAAGGTTGATGAAAAGCTAGGGCGAGTATATTGTGAGCAATGAAATGTTATCGTTTTTATTTGCGTTTACTCTTACTATGCACTTTGGAAGCTCTAACATTGACACTAAATTTATTAAAGGTGCTTTGACAGAGAGGATAGTATTTCATATACACCTCTTCAAGAATAGATCTCTATAGATATAGAATATAATGCTTTATTTCATCTAGATCTACTCCCAGAATTTACAAAATATTCTCCAGCATTATGATTAATTGAGAAAAAGGAAGTATAATTTTGATGAATATCTGGTATAGTTAGCTTTATCCCCTTTCTAAATATAGAGTATTTATAATAATAATCGCCTATGGATGAATTATATAAAAAAAATTAACACGAACATTAAAAGGAACTTGATATGATCTAAATAGCAAGAATACTTTTTATACTAACAATTTTATATATGTAATTAAACTTTAACATATATTGAGCTTCAAATGAGTAAATTTATTCCATATTAATATCCCATGTAATCAGCTGGTTAAATCTGCAAGTGTGTGACCAAAGGAAAGTTGGTTATCATAAAATTTGATTTAGGATAAGGATAAAAATTTAATCTAGCTAACATGGACATCGATTTTCTGAATCCATTCCTCTGAAAAAAATATCTGGTCCCTTCTCTTGACCATTCCATACCCTCCATTAAATTTGTCTCCAAACCTTCTGACCCTGCGATATGGAGCAGTATAGTTGAAACCTTAACCTCGAAAGATATGAATCAAATAAAACTCTTTGGTGTGACGACTATATTAGAGAAATATCTTACACATAGCAAGTTATGAGCAGTCAACGCAAGGATCACTTAATACAATAAATTATCTTGATGGAATTATTTTATGATTAAGTTCTTAAATAATTTTGTACATAATTTCAAGAAGTAAAGGTAGTTCTATGAAATAGATATACTTATTCAAATCTCATCCATTTTTCTAGTCAAGTATATATAGTTTAGTTTTTATAATGAGATATTTCTGCTTCTCTACATAATATATCCTTGATTTAATATAAATTTATATTTATTAATCAACAAATAGTAAATAAATAAAGTTTTCCCCTTGAATTATATTACGATAAAATTACTCAATAATATTACAGCTACTTCGGTAGCAAATGGATGTACCTTGAAGATCTTAGATAGTCTATTACCTAGACAAAGAACTGTACAGTAAAAGATGACTCTTTAAAAATATACATGGATATACATTTACCTACTTCTCATTCGAGTGTGATAACTTTTCATAGCTCTATTCAATTATCTACAACGACGTCAGAGACCCCAAACGTTGACTCCACCACTTCCTGCATAGACCTCCGGTTACTTTCACGCTCCCCACTCCATCTCATATCAACCCCACCTCCGTTATCTTTGACATCCCCCTTCGGCCGCTAGCCACATCTAAAATTTCCCTTTCCTTCATAAGATTTGCCTAACTGGAGAGAGAGCAAGGAGAGATGGATCTCGGAATTCAATTACCCCACGAAATGCTTTTCATCAACCCTTCTAACCTTCCCGAAAACTACGTTCCTCTTGAACGGGGAAAGTGCGAGGGCTTCATGACGCAACTAGCGACACTCTGCGTCCATCTTTCGCTTAGAGGTGGGTGGAGTCGGAACTATCCCTTCTCCGGAGAGAAAATTACGTGTTTGCGTAATGCCGTAAGTAGGTGGGGTGAATGAAGCCTGGAGGGGAGGTTAGCATGAGAATTAGATACGCTTGCATTTGTTCTCGTAATGATCTTTTCTGAGGCCACTTTCCAGTGGATATAATCGAGGAGGGGCTAAATGGAGAGAATAAGTCCATAAAAATACCTCTGCGCGTAAAAGTAAATTGTGAGATGAAATGAGAAGGCACAACGCATGTATACCTTTAAATGGTATAATATTTGTGTTTGCCTTTCGTAAAAAATGTATACACCCTCTCATTTGAATATTCAAATTCGCCGGTGCAGAAAATACCACGTTAATATAATATATGCTTGCAGAAGTAAATTAAAAAACATAAAAATGTTGGTTGTAATCCTAGGGTACAAAATTAAGAATATTTCTTTATTATCTCGAATCAAAAGAATAAATTAACTAAAAATATAACGTTATAATGCCTTGTATGTATTTTTGATTGATTAATCTTACTTGAAAGGTAATGTTTGTAATAATTAATTAAATACATGTCCAGGTATTTGTAGATATCACATTATATTAAAGATATTATTTACATTAGTTATATGATTAGTTGAATACAATATAAATTACATTTTATGATGCTTGTTAGTGATTACTTTATGAACTTGAGTTTATTCTCCTATAATTTACATAATATTCTGATATTACTCATTGACTTTGAATTTATCTGCTTTATCTGTGGAATATCTTGATAATCTAATAAAGAAATGTCTATTTATTTAGTTACTCTCAGAGCATAATGTTCTCTCATACGATTCACGTGTCTTTTCACATTATACCCTAATCTCTATTTTTAATATATTAAGTGTTTAAAATCCTTTTCCAAAAGCACTTTGGAGAGTAAGAATACTTTAAAAAGAGAGGTAAAAAGATAAAGAAAAATTGAAAATGGATGGTGAAATATGAGCTTGGATAGCCGTGAGGTAAAACGCATTTACGATACAGAATACCTGAAAATGCTTTCTATGTGGTAAGTAAGCATAGCGCTGTAAGGCAAGTAACTACATGGAAACACACTAGCTTGAAATAGATAAAAATTTCTACGAAAAATTCTCTTTTACTATAACCCAAAAATTAAAAGAATACTTCTCAGATGGTGAGCGACTGAAAAGAAAGCAATTCTGGAAATTCAGAAACATTTTCCTCTTAGATTAAATAATATTTACAATAACATCAACGAAATACCAATGGCGTTAAAAATAATACTTCCCTTACTACTTATTGATAATGTGTATTAATTTGACCTGGTTGTCATATATTCCTTAAATTCAAAATAAATATATTAATTAAATATAACTATAGAAATGAACTGATATACTTTCGTCTAAATTAGAATAATACATTTTATGGTATAGAAATAAGAATTATTACATGAATCTGGAAGTTTAAAAACATTACGAGAATATGAATGATGTAATAAGATTAAAGATCGAAGGAATTGTTTCAGTTTAGAAATCTTCAGATAAGCACCATTTAAACAACCTTTAGAACACCAAGTTTCCTGAGCTACATGAACAGAACGAACTCAGACTAGACCTGCCGTGTCATTCGACCACAATTAAACCAGCTACGGCTTCACCTGTTTAATGACAAAGTCATGTATCACTTCAGAAGCACAGTGGAAGGAGAAGGTGCTGAGCTGGCACTTTTCTTTTCCATCTACTCAATGACTCGAGAATCTGTAGCAGAGAGCCAATAAATATAGCAAAGGAAAGATATGATAGAACGGATTCGTAATAATAGCTTCATCACGTAATCGAGAAACTTTTTTGAAATGTTTGTTTTCGTTCTGTTTCCATTGTCTAGTTTCAAGTTTTAAAGCAAACGGCCGCGCTATATCAATTATAATGAATACATATCATGAGAATTTTAACTTATATGAACAATTGGTCGCATGAATAGAATACAATGAACCATCTACTCGCGTAACTAATAAACATATATTAATTCCAACGAAATAAGAAGCGAGAGTTAGTTGAAAATATAATACAACTATAATTTAACAATATTTGAAGGAAAATAAACCTTAATTTTTAAATATTTATTACTTTATTTATTCTCGTACATATGTAATAATATACCCATTAATTGAAGCAAAATTAAGAGAGGGAGAGATTTAACCTAAAAGAGTTGGTGTAATAGATAACTTCGAGTCAGTTTTTCTTTTGAAAAATTGCACTGAACAACTATGAATATAGTACGCCGTGAGAGTAGTTGTCACAAGCGCCACTGGAGCTAAGCACAAAGATCTTTCCTACTCTAGAATATCTCATATCTCACTTTGATAGGATGAACAGCGCTGTGGAACAATGAGCTTAAGAATCTAGATATTCTACCGCACGGGAAAGAATGGGGAAAAAGAAGTGGATTTAGTTTTTCTTGCTGCTGAAGAAAAAATGGATTTGAACGGGATTAGAATGGGTGAGGGAGGTTTTTCTTTGCTTGAAAGCTCTTCTGTGGCTACTATAACGACACGCTATGTTTCAGAGAGTCTCAAACCCGAGTGAAGAGCGTAAGTTTTCATTTAGGAACAAACATTTGCATATAAAAAGCCGCCATTATGTCGGCGTTTTAATCGATACTTGTGAATTGTTTACGTTCGTCGCCATGGGTGCTTGACGATCGTATCAATTATGCGCTTTATGAAACATCGAATTCATCAAAGGGAATTTTCCCTTTAATTTTAGACCATTATGGCAAATATCGAGTTTTTGTTACGCGCTCGATTTGATGATAATGGATCTCTTCATTTTATATAAATTCGACTCGTTATTTCTGCTCACCGTAGAGATTAAATATTGACGGCGTTTGAGGTTTCCTTAAATCATTTTTTCGAATTCCGAATGCTCCTAAAACCGTCCTAAAATGAAAACAGAGTGTCTTTTCCCTTCGCTAATTTGCGAATATTTCGATACGATTATTCAATGTGTGTGATAGCGAAGTGAACGTTGTTTTTGTCCGTAAATGATCCACTTTACGCAAAGTAAACTAATTAATTCAATATCGTTGAAAGAGAAGTCCGATATAATTTTTTATCTCTCTATTGCTCGTATTAAACGCTTATAGGGGGTTTTGTGTCTCGATCTTCTGTTTTTAAACGACGAATCTTGAAAACGTCTACTATCAACCTTTTTTAAAAAATCAAAAATCACATTTATCATATAAACTATGAATAGAAAAATGACTCTGATATTTAGGAATTAGAAAATAAATTTATTCTCCAGTAAAGTTAATACGTGGAATCAAACTAATTCATTTTGTATACGGATAATGTGCAAATCACAACAACTATCATCTAGATACCTTATCTTAGGAAACTCCCAATTCCCTTAAAATTACAATGCAGTTAAATTCATTGAAGGAATAATGTTTCTCAACAAAAGTAATTTAACAGAAAATGTTTCATACATATTTATATGCATTCGTATTCGATACAGAGACATATTCTGTTGCAGTTGCTATCTTCTATTCTAGGTAGAAATAAAATTAAAAAGTATGCGTGTTGTTAATGAGATAGATATGCAAAAATTCTGTTGTTCATTGTAGGGTGCACTAGAGACGTATATTGTATGGAAATTACTATACTGGAAAAACTAATTAACATTATGTTAAGCTTTAAGTAAAACAGTGCAGATAAGAAAGAAAAATACGAGTTGAATAGACGCAGTGCAGTTTTTTCTTCGCTCCTACCCCAGTCCCGGCCTCTTGAACAAAGTCGAGGGATGGGAATAAAAAAGCTTTCGTTACCTAACCCCATTTTCGACCCCAAGTACTCCTGCGTCTCCTTAACCCCGTTTACCCTTTTACCTCCTCAATCCATTACACACTCCTTCTTTTCCTCTCTCGATATTTCCTACTTTGGAGGGTCTCTTCGATGGGCAATTATTTCACATTTCCAGGATTAGCAATGCTAATGCGTCATCCCGAGGCGATGGATAGAGGCCGTGGAAAAGAAAGATCGAATCCAGGTCGTTTGGGAAGGGAAATGATCGCGAAGATGCTTCTTTACATATTTTTCGCTGGAAAAAGAATTTACGTTAGGTTTTTTTTGGAAGACGGATTGCTTTAGAAGTTTGATTGCATTCATTTCCATTTCTTTGGCGTAAACCAACGAGGGTGCGATTGCTTTACTTGGATTAACTGAGCACTACATGAGGTCCACATTAGATCTGTCGTTTTACAATTTCTAGGACATTAAATTTCATCATCTTCTCATTACTTACTTTATGGTAAATTCAGGATGTATAAGAACAAGTGTGATACGTTAAGAAAAGTTATATATAAGTGATTTACACTTTTGAGACTATAAGATTAACTGTTATGCCTAGTTCCTTCTAAAATTCGATCAATAAATATGGAACATTTGGAAAATTGATTGTATGATTCTTTATATATAAGGTTCAAATTTCATACTCTATTTCATGAGAGAAAGAAGAATTAAGGAGGAAAAACGTTTAGAATTATTTAAATTTGAATATCCTACTAACTCTAATCGTAAGTTTAGTCATCTTACCCATCAATACGATCATTATCAATTTACGTATTGCTAAAACTATGAGATACTTTAAGAAATTTATCTTTCACTAGCTACCTTCTGAGCATCATTTCCATTTTTCTCATTATATTGGTTAAAAAGGGGACCTAAAACTTATGATTTTTAGTTTTTAAATACTGGAGCAGTTGAAGTCTTAGCTGATATTAACGACAATGACGATGTACGGGACCCTATTTCATCCTCATATAACCCCCAACAAAAGCAGCACAAGCCAACCAATTTTAAAGCCGACCTTCAAGCTCGAGTAAACCTTACCGTTCAACAAAACATTTCATAACAAACAGCACATTAAACTACTTATTCTCGCGTTAAAATCCCCATCGAGCGGGATAATTGATTCGACCGTCAATTGCTTCGGAAGTTAACCGTCCACCGAACGCACTCTAGTGCAGAAATCATTTCCCGAACGATGTATGCGGCCCCGGAGATTGCTTGGAAAGCGATTACCTTGCCCTCTACAGGCCTAAACGCTAATTAAGCCTTTGCTCGTCAGGCCGACGCTAACACTTGAGCATTTTCATACGTTCCTGACCGCGTGCAATATCCGAAAGGATCGTAGGAGGCGCAGATGTTCCTTGTCGTGCCATCAAAGGGGATCCCTCCTGAAGATTCGTCTCTTGGCCGAGTAAACCGGCTGGAAATCTACCTAATCGGGGAAGAAGGCAGCTGGCGATATGGATGAACCTTTAGCAGCCATGCTTTACGGAGCAGGTGGCGCGATAGGAGGCGGAAAATTAAGATTGCCTGAATTTGGAAGAGTCCACCGCTTCCTTCTCAGGAGATATCCGGTACTTGTCCGTTGTGTGCCAACATATCACGTTAATCAGGAAGTAGCTCAAAGTGAAAGAATTAGAAGTATTGTAAACGATATACTCAGTCTTCTTTTATAGATTGATGACTGATGAAAATTAAAAGGAAATGCTTTATTTATAAATTTTGTTCTTGTTATTCTACGTAATTATTGTTGAATCAAAGTAAATCCGTCACTACTTAGATCAACGAATATAAATTGCGGCTTAAAAAGTAGGTATCATCCTAATATGAGCGTTTAGATACTTAAGGTAAACAAATAACGTACACAATTGAAATGCTGAATCTTAGTTATAAATCCGCATTAGTTTTGTCCACGTAAGTTTTTATTTATAGCATATTGTTAATAAATATATGCACTTTGATAGTGCCCATCTCTTTCTATACAGTAAGATCTAGATGGCACATTAAAATTAGAAGAATGTTCATTCAAATTTGATTTTTACTTAGTGGCCTATAATGTCATGAAATTTTAAAAATTCTTTCGTGATATCTTACTTGTTATCAAATTCTTCCATACAATCTTATTCTAAATCAACTTTTATTCCAACTCATGGCAAGATATATTATAATCAAATATTATATACATCTTCAACCTTCTAAACTAAGCAACATCTGTACAGAGACATAAAACATTTTCTCTTAAAAAAAGGTATTGGATGTCAAACGACATTCAACGGGAATGTTTAAGAAATGAGTCAACGAAATTAAAGAAATTAAAGTAGTATGTAAGCGAAAAATTTTCACATCGCGTCACAACTCGACAAACACTCAAAAAAATTCAAAGAAGCCAGTAGCAATGAAAAAAAGAGAATGTACTTCTTCTGTAAGTAATTTGTTGAATAAGCAAATAACCACTAAGAGCAACCTATCCATTCGTAGCCTATACAGCAGTAGAGGAACTTCCACCCATAACTGCCCGTGCTTGGAGAGATTCTAGGAAGTTGATGTGTACGTAATTTCCGGGTGAGTTGCGGCGATTAAGGGGTTCAAATATATACGCTGTTGCTTTTGGCTTTGATTCCGACAAAGTGGACGCGGACAGATGGAGTTGGAGGCCGAGAAGCCCTGACTTTACGGGAAATAGTTAAACTTAGCAACGTAAACAAACAATAACGGAGTGATTTGCATGGGTAAGGAACACAATGAACTCCGAATAGTACCTATCAGTGATAGAAAGTTCAAGATTTAACGAGAATCGGAGCTGTAAATTCGTCGAAGGAATTACGAAGTCAAATACTCCTTAACAAGGTAAATATTTAATGACGATATACTATCGAGTGAATAAAGATAGAGATTACGTTGATGTGTCTAACGAAAGATTTAAAACATTAATCTCACAATCCTATTACATAAGTGAATGCTATTTAAATAATGATATTTAATAAACAATAAATTAACTAATACATCATAATAATAATCTATATAACCTAATCTTGCTATATTTAAACCTAAAAATACTGGTAATAAAAATAACTTAGTAAATTTCCACAGAAAAATTATTATATTTGCAACCGGTTTCGTAATATAAAATTACATCCTCAGGCAAGGAATTTCACTTTCACATTGATTTCACTAAAAATACTGTTCAATGGATAGTTAAATAGTAATATAATATTTGAAAGATATCATTTCCTTGGGTAACTCTTATTGTAATTCAAGATAAAACACTGAAGTGATAAACTAAGAAAAATAGATAAATTAATACCAAGTTTTTCGAACAATCAAGTAAATATAACTCATTTTATTGTCAAATCGTTTTCGTTTGAATATTATATTTAAAATATAATAAAAGCAAATTAGCTATGAATTTTACTTTTATTAATATTTAATCATAACTATACCAATTAATAAATAGTAATGAATTTGAAGAGCACAACCTCATGCTACTCATTAGTACGTTAATCATAGAATATTTTGTAAATAAATACACATATACTAATTCATAACTAAAATCTTATAAAATTACTCTTATTTTATCCCAAAACAATTGTAGAAATCAATATCAAATATTCTACACGATATTATGAATATTTGATACGATAGGATTAAGCATAACAAAAACAATTGCCGCACGATTTTAAGTAAACAAACCCCAACATTCGTTCCCTAGCAACGCGTCAATACTCTATAGCGTGTAAAGCCGCTGCTTAGAAGGAACGAACGCTCGGACGTAATTCATGCGCCGTTTATTTTTAGGATGCTTTCGACTTCAGCGTCGAATAACTTTACGAATATCTCCGGAAAGTAGCGATGAAACTCTGGATGAAGCATCAGTGGAGGAGGTTGTGGAGGAGGTTGTAGTTAACGAAGAAGAAGAAGACTCCACGCAAACCGATGAAGACGAGGATTCTATCCCACGCTGGGAATACTACCCCGTACAAGATGCTGAGGTACAAATGGGCGAGAGCATGGTGAGGGAATCTTCTGCGGTAGCACCGTGCATGGTCGGGGGTCCTCCGGAACACGTTAGATGCAGGCCTTCTATCGGAGAAATTAGCTGGCTGGTCACCAGGGGAACGCAGATAGGTGGAAATTTAGGAGAACGACCGAACGCACCTCTGCAAATGGTAGTTTCTGTGTTTCCGGAACATAGACTTCCGCGTTTGATGTCGGATTGCGACGATGCCATCGTTACGGTTCTAACTTTTGTTCTACGGCTGATTACCAGACACTACACACAAGTCTTTACGTGAAGAAGATATGGGATTCTGTCGCCGATGAGTTTCTTAAGAAGTGAAGCAAATTCTAAATAGACATCCTTAAAATTATGAGTACAAATATGGATACACTTGGCACTAAATTTTACCGATATATATTCATTGTCAGAGAATATCAAATAAATTAACCTCTAATAAAACATGGCTAAGAATACTGAGTCTTTTGTGATTAACTCTTAGGTATATTGATGCCGTTATCATCTCATCTATGAAAGCAACAATTAATATGAAAGGATTATTTAATTTAAGAATTAATTACACTTGAAAACCTTCAATAACTATTCTAAGTAAATTCAATGATTTAGAAGAAAATTAGTTTTTTTATGTAAGACAAGATTTTTTGACAGAACATCGTGGAATTTATTTTCTATTTATGGAGACTAGTGATACATATCTGTATTCAGAGGATGAGAAAGGATTGAAAAGAATACGAAGTTTTTATAGATAAGGATTATATGTGCATACGAAAGAAATAAATTTAATTTAAAATAGTAAATTTATAGCAAGAAATCCATAGAAATAAAATTAACCAATTCACGAGAAAATATTTACAAGATAAATATTATCCTAGGAAAGGATAAATTTTTAAATTACCGATCAAGAATAAATAATTCTAAATCAATTTAGATAAAAATCGAATCATCTCAATCTATATTTTTGAACTAGTGAAATGGACAGATTGGCTAGAATATACTCATTTCTTTTTAGAACAAGTTTCAACTTTAATACTCTAGATATAAGAATCACTCCAATTTGACTAGTTTAGAGAAACATTGAATTCGAATTATTTAGAAACTTTAATGTAAATGATCCAGATGGAATATGAATAAATGATAACTTTATCGAAATCGGAACAAGATGGATAGAATCCATTAAATATTTATAACCGGAAGAAATGCAATTCTAAAAATGCCAAAGCTCCTTTGCATAAATCAAAAAGCCTTACGGAATAAAACATCACCTTTCCATGAAAACATAAAATCAATATTTTGCAAATATTACTGGTTTGAGAGGTCAACTTCATAAATTTATATACCATTACGCATCTAATTGCAACTGCAAGTCGAACTCTTCGCCAAGTTTATTTTATACTCTGCTGGGATCATCCCTCGTCCGTAAAGCTTACGTGGATATTAATTACACTTGACTAAACCCTCCCTTAATTTACTACCTTTAAAGTTGGCTCGTTTAATGTATCGAGTGGCATAGGCTACTACTTCTCGTTCCCAACTGTAGTACGTTATACTTCACTCTAGCCATTAGACCCACAGATAGGGCGTGGGATGTAACAATGGGCACTTAAACCATCCAGAGCCGACTATCGCAAAGCTATTCCTCACTTACGTTTACAACACACACCAAACCGATAAGCAAACCTATGAAAATATTAATACCCAACGTTAATCGCTTATGACCTCCGTAACGCCTGTCTCAAAAGGCTACACCCATATTCTCGTAAAGGATCTTTCCTTAACTTTCCCTTCACAATAAAGCTATCGAATTCTACGAGGCGTTGCTTCGCAAAGCATCATGGGCCATCCTTCTCGATGACGTCACGTCCCCCGAGCTTTTAAAAAAGAAGCCCTTAGGGTCTTAAGGGAGCTAGGATTCCCCGCCCACGCGCTTTCAGACCCTCTACCGGCCACAATGGGAGTTAGAAAAGACGAAAGGCTCGGTGATGGTTTTTTTCCCTTATTCTCGGAGCAAAACGAAACGATCTTTTTTTATCGGAATGCTATGAATTCGAGAAGATTCCCATATCGGGCCGATTTAATGGATGCATTCACGCCCGAAGAGATTACGTTTTTTCATCCCTATTATTATTTTGGATTTACCCTTCCGGAAAATTGTTTTTTATTCGAAAAAAAGTATAACGGAACGTGTTCTCTACCGTCTTGAGATTGAATGAATCACGCCTCGACGCCTTCGAAATTGAGAGGTGCTCAGAAGCGCTTTCACTCTTTTGAGGTTATTTTTTTACCCTTTTGAGCGGCGGTATAAATCCGAATTTCTCTCATTCTGAAGAAAAAAATTGCGACCGTTTGAATTTTGGGAAAGAAGGTTATTGTTCTCTTGTTAAATTTGTGGAGGGAATTATCCTTTTTGGTGAAATCCCTATTTCTAGTGGGGAATGTTCCAAGGTCTACTTAATTCTGTCTTAATCTGATATGAAAAGCTCAGCTATATTAAATGTAACCATAATTAAAGAAAATAAAGATAAGTTTCGTAAATATATTTATACCTTCTTGTCTGAAGAGAGATATATTATTAAAGATACGATACACACCATGAAATACTACATCTATGCAATAGAAGATTAATAAAATAATTATCAAAGATATAGAAACTAGTACGTATATAATTCTTGGAAGAAACAAATTATCTTTTTAATTTTAAATTTTTCTCGATTACTGTTGATTGTTATGCAATGAAATGAGAGTTACATGATAAAGGTAATAGTACTTTTATCGAAGAACGGGTAATTTGGATATCCTGGATTATATGCATTGCGCATGACACTTATGTTAAGCAGGTTGTATAGTTAACTATACTTTTCATGCGATTCACAAGAATTTAAGGATATCATCAGACCATGAAAAGAGATAATTTTAAAAAGGATTCACTACAACATATTTGGAATATTTGCAAAATAAAGACATATTATAGGTGAAAATTCAGCTATTTAGAACAAGTGAAAGGACACCAACAATGGAAATCCGGGCAATTATGGAGTGATTTCGGTTTTGTTTCATAATTTCTACTTCAAAATGAGCTATTGACCTAATTTTTATTAGCAGAAATAAATTAAAGTAGGAAAAAAACCCTCAGAGTGGCATGGCAGCCCTTTAAATTATATTTTAAAGTCCCCTTTTCAAGATCAAGATAATTATATTTTCTTGATTAAAAATTGTTTATTTTATTACCGGAGAATCAAGAATTATTTGTAACAGATATCGTATCGTATTTGAAATGCGAAAATCATTCCTGTAAAATAAACTTTCTAATAAGAAATAGATTTGAATAATGAGCTAAAAACCTTACTAATTACACCAAAACTCGAATCCATCGTTGAAATAAACTCAACGGAAAGTCTGAAAAATTTAAGATTTCCATCTTTTTAAAAATTGTTAAGATATCGTCTTAAAGTCTGCGCTTGCATTAAAAAATGATAATGAGAGAGAAGGGCATTATATATTCATTAGTAAGCCTTGAAAGTCGAGAGAAGAAGTTGAATTCCAACCTTTCCCTTTCTCAAACAAGTAGCGCTATATTTCTTACCTCTAACAATGTTCATTAAAGAGAAAGCGGCGTATGGCAATAAATTCAAGTAGAATAGAAACAAGGAGGGATTCAATAATTCAAGGTGAAAGTATCCGACGATGATATACACCCATTGCTAGAATATTAAATAACAGGTTAAATATGCGTCTCTTGCTAATTAATAAGAAAACGTGGGATATCTACCTCATAACTCAATACGAGTATTTTTGTATTACTAAGCAACAGGTTTAGATACTGTTTATAAGTGACAAATGAGGGAATGAATCACGCAACAAAGCAACTGTGATTGTAAAGAGATCCTTATGGGCATAAATGGAATTCTTTTTCCGAGAAACGATTTATGTACTAGTTTTATCTTCCAAGAATCGTCTCCGAAAGCATCAGAATTCATGTATTTTATACGTTCCTTAAAATTGGTAGCTTAATTGATACATACAATAAATTGATACTCGTATCCTTAATAAAATTTAATCCATCAGACCTTTGAAAGAAACCCTTAAAATATTTCCTGAACGTATTCTGATATAAATTTTTCTCAACCTCTACACTGTAGTGGTTAATAAAAACTGTAACGCACGGTTATTACCGAAACACATGTATACAAGAAAAGAGGGTATTTTTGAAATACTGACGAACCGAACTATAAATACTCGTGGACCAGGTGTTGATGGTAGACATAAATGGTTGAAACGCATTAAAGAAATGAATAATCTTTTTACTGTACCAATTTCGTTGAGGATATGGATGACATCAAATAAAATTATTGCTTCATATCAGTACATATAACTGAATGCAAATTTCCTTTTCGTAATTAGTTATATGTTATAATAATTCGTAAGTAACTTTCAGACGTAGAGTTTGAGGACAGTTTTGTGATAGATTTAGCGATCAGTAAATATGATAATGAACGATAAAATATTACGGTATATAAATATATTAAACTGCTTTGTGTAAAAATGTTACCACTGACATACTTTAAGTAAAGCTTTGTTGTGAAATATAACCTGAAAAAATAATAAATCTGAAGAAAATATACGAGGTGAAAGTAAAAAGCTTTAATACCTTAAAAATGGAAAGTGAAAGAGTGACTTGCAAATGATAATCATTTTCCAAACAGCCACTAAGAGTAAAGGGCCTCGAATTCCGTTAATTCACACTTTCTCAGAATTCGAGGCTTCAAAAACAACTCGACGAATTGAAGTAGAAGAAAAAGGATTGAGAAACAAAAGAATTCGGTGAGGCGAAACAGCTGAAAGCGTGGAGTGAAAGGGAATGTAAAAATTTTAAATTCCAGATAAGAAAAAAGGATCTGGAAATGTAGGAGATACAAAGAAACGCTACGAAAATGGGTATTATTCATGAGAAAACCGCACCTTTTCCATTATTTTGCGGATTGTGATACGAATAATCGCCTTGCGAACGAATGCAGATCAAAACTTCAGCTTCATTAATTACGCGAAAGGATCTTAAAATATCTTCAAATGGTCTTTGCTATTTAATTTCCATAGAAAGGAGGCTTAAGATACACACTTTTATGGTAATTATGGAATTATCACCTTATCGTCACTTAAATTGTCTGAAAGTACATCTCTTTAAGCGATTGATTCCTAAATTGCTCAATAGTTTTTACGTAAAGTTTTTTATTGTGAAATTTTTTCTTATTTTGTTGATTTTAGCGAAGACGAAAATAAATTTGCCTATTTATTATATTTAAAGAGAATAATCATGTCAAAATTCTTTAAGTAAATTTTTAAAATTCTTAGACAATAATATTTGAAGTTATATACATCTATTAATCAGAATTGTATAAGAATTCGAGGAAAATAAAGATGAAGTAAACAATAATATTCAATAGATTTAATCGTAATTGTTGGAATAATATAACATTTTCAGAGTATATAAACCCAAAAATTTTACTTTAATTTACAATTTAAAAGTATCATTTAATAGGAAAGGATTTTGTATTACTTAGCACGTTAAAGCGTGCGCTTTTTCACAAAGTTGAACAGAAGTGAAAAATAGCGACATGACTGGGACTCGAACACAGGTCTCCCACTTGCCGGGCAGGTCAGCATATCTGCCCGGCAAGTATTATTTACTCTGAAGTATTTAACAACAAGTATTTCTAGATTTCAATAATTTAAGCAAAATAAATTTTGAAAAAGGATGGCAGTTTGCCGAAACCGGTCGTGTAGATTATAATAAATTGTGGAAGTCACAAAGTACTTTTCTTCTTTCATCATGTCCTTCCACCAAGTGCGGCCTGACAAAATCGAACTTATAAAATAAATTTTAATTATCAAAGCTATTTTGACGCATGAAACGTTTTATGCTGACAGGTTAGATATAATCCAATCTTTAGTAACTTTCATATCAACGATACTAAAATGTTTACAGACTTGTCTAGTGTAAGAGATAGAGGAAAAAAGTACGAAGAGCCATAACTCTTTCTGAGAACCATTATAAACTAGAATAGAGGACATGATACTGTTTCTAAACATAAATTCTGAACAGTAAAGAACAATTTTTGAACTCAATACCTGCTCTTTTTATGATCCCAAATGAATAAGGAAAGCTTGAAACATTATTTATTAATATTAACAATAATATATAATATCATACAATATTTTGCACATAATAACTCCTGAATTTTGAAACCTACGAACTGAACTACAGAATTATTCATTCTTCTATAAAAGAAAAACCTACATCTAACTCCTCCCATCACAACAAACACATACAATAACATAGACAAAATCCATAATGTCCCCAACCATACTGTTAACACGTAAGTTAGCCCAACTCCGTTCCTACATTCACATAGCGCCGCTCCTTTTATAATCCTGGAAAGCTCCATCAAAAATGGATGGGCCACGCTGTACTCCCCAAAAAAGGAGAGTATCCTGGGAAAAGAGAGTTGGAGGAAGGAGACGACTTCAGATTAGGAATAAAAAGAGAGATAATACGACGCTGGGGGAATGATGCTTATGCGATACACCCATTTTTTGCTCTCCATTGTCACGGGATTCTTTCCCGGGAAATCGAAAACGTGATCTGAAAGGACAGAAAGAGGAAAGGAAGTGGAAAATAAGTTGAGGACGGAGGTTAAATAGAAGCTGAAGTAATTAAGGGGAGAAAGATGGTGTGTCTGAGGAGGAAAAGGGATTCACAAGAAGAGACGAATTGACTGGGAAAGAAAGTGAAGGCGAAGGGTATTTATTTGCTCGTCACAAATGCATTCGAGCATACATCTAACTGTAGGTTGTTTAACGATATACGAAATAGGAAAACCATTCCTCTAGCGTACTTATCGGGACTCAAACTTGGATCCTAGACACTGGAAAGTAAGAATTCTACAGCCTTTGCACCAATATAGCTTGGTCGACATTGAAAGAATATTCTGCTAGATCTACCAGTAGGTAACCAAACTTTTGCTTGTATTCACAGATTTCATACGTAAAACTTTTGAAACGAAAATTTTTAACAGATAACTACAATCTTTATTAATTCCATAATTAAATTCAATAAAAGTAATGCTTAAGTTAAGAGTTGATCGATAAACAGTAATATTCCAAACTTTGAAGGACGAATAAAACATAGGATATACATGAATGGGTCACACGTCACAGCAAATTTTAGAATAGTTTGATGAACAAAATATGATTTATCTAACATTTGTTCGACCTCTGAGAATAAATTTCCGGCTGACTAAATAATAAAAAATCGTTTAAAGGAGAATGATATTGGATTTATCCATTCATATAGTTCTATACATCATAATAAAAATACAGCAATTCCAGGCAAAGAAGATGTAGAGAACAACTATGGTCTATCCACTTTAAAGGTAGATATTTGGGCGTCTCCTACTAGCTAAATGCATACTCTCAGATGATAAAAAGTAAAAAACTCTATTATTTATTATGTTTTGAGGTAATTCAGTCGAACCCAGCTGAGAATACAAAATTTGTGGATTAAATTAATGTAAGGTTATATAGTTCAAATCAAACAAGCCTGAGCTAAATTGGAATCAATACTTGAAAACATTTCTTCAGACAATTATTAAGGTACATAAAAAACATAAGAAGCCATCATATTCGAAAATATCAATATTTCTCTACAGTTAACATCTTTAAATATTTGTACTGTAAATTATATACTATTTTTCATACTCTTATCTTTTCGGTAAATTAAAAACTTAGCTAACCTAAGTGTCTCAAAATGATAATTGATTTGATCAACCATCCTGAGAAAGTTATTCTGCCGGAAATATCGAATGAATTTCTGCCTTGAATTTCTCTCTGTAAACTTCGCTGTAATCATCTTCCGCAAAACCATTAATCATGCTTTCCCTCAGGAAATTGAAAATAAGATCCGGAAGAATTAGCGAAGAACAAAGACAAATGAAGTCGGCGATAGCGACGTGGAGACAGCGGAGCACAGATATGAAACAATCGAGAAGCGTAAAAGAAAAACATCGCTTAACAACCAAGAAACGAATTTCGAAAGTCAGAACAAAAAGAATAAGGAAATTGGGGAGAAGAAGAAGTGGAAGTTGAAGAAGAACTTGGATAAAATTAAAGCATGGACTGCTAGTGGCAAAGAAGGCGCGAGAATTGAAAATCAATTAAGCTATGTACTATCAATATATTCGTACAGGGAAATTTATGAATGCAATATTTATTGCGGATTTTTCTCTGAGTAAAGGAAATTAACAAATTTTCTAAATCATTGTCAAGCATGTCTCAATAATAGGTAATGTGGATCAAATAAAAGATTAACTGGCGGAATAAAAACTATCGGTTCTAATTAATTTTTCGACATAATATTATATGGTATTTTTTAGTTGTAATGAACTTTTTATATCGTTTTTAATTTGTCACATATATTTACAGTATATATAATGCAAAAAATTGTGATTGATTTGATAATTGTTTGGAATTAATATCATTAGTGATTTTATCAGAAGCATTTCTTAACGAAAAATAATTTTTAAATACGAAATATTACACGAATTTCTCAACTAAATTCATGAATTAAATATCGATTAAAGAAAGCTTTATTATATTTATGATTTTTTAATGATGTTACACAAAATATATTTCGATAAGTAGTATACTAAAAAAAAAACAAAATTTAACATAACGCATCCATTCATGTACCTTCAGCTACGAATTCAATCTATATACACCTCTTATAGAATTACCAGGAGTAGAACTAATATCTCACATATTCAGAGTAATTAACTTGTCTTCCTCATTATCCCTTGAATAAGTGATCCTTTTTGTCTCTCATTCATTTCTAGGATACCCTGGATACCCTTTCAGTGAACATTCTAACCAATCTAATGACGCGATTAAACTCTTCCCATCCTTTGGAAATTCACCTGTATTAGTCTATGTCACCTTGTAGGAAAAACTACTCTGGAAGTTGGGCTTAACCCTTATGACAAATTCCTTATCTACCCGCCGTGAAATTATAAAATGGTGGCCATTTATTTAAAACTAGTCGCAAAAGGTACAAAAGTTTTCGACAGATCAAAAAAGATCAGTAATATATAATACTAGCTAGAGATAATAGCTACGAGCAAACAAATTCGAGTTTCTAAATTAGAATTAATCACAACGCAACCGGTAATTAAAACAATTAAATAAGATTTATTGACCTCTCGTGAATTTGCTATATCATTTTGTAAAACTTGGATTTCATAGACTACGATACGAAGAGGATAACGTATCTTAATTCATGCATCACCTTATATGTTTGCTTTAATATACGTGTCCTAAGGGACAGAAAATCGTTGACCTCTGACCTTCAAACAAGGAAAACAGAGACAGGATATTATAATAAAATTCATATCTCTCCCACCTTTAACATATGATTATATTAGTTCCAAGGACTTTTCATTATAATGGAGGGACAAGATATGCATGGGGAAAACTTGATTTATTAATTCCTGATGGATTATACTGAAGGAAATAAGGGAGGCTATGGTTAACCCATATTTTTTTTCCTTTTGAAAGATACCTTTCATAAATTACTCACTTGAAACTTCATTTTTATGAGGAATACTCAAAAGCAAAAAGAAAAACTAAGCTATCATAAAATTAGATCCACCCTTTTGTTTTTTCTAACCAATAACACTCTGTACGAGTGGTACATACATATTGCACACACATTCATTACATGCATTTAATCACCTAAGGATCTCGTTGCAGCTTAAGCAAACTCGTAGACATATTTTCTAAGTGACTAGAAGTTAAAATAAATTAAGGATGTAGCTTAATTTTATACTCATACTTCAGTAACATACAATATTCCACAAAGTTAAAGCAGGCCTTTAAGATCATCGGTATAAAATTTAATGCTAAAAAAACTGGCAAATATACCCAAGTCTTCTTTCAGAAAACCCATCTTGTAGAGAAGATTTTGTTTGTTTTTTACCAAACTCTATTTCTAAACTATATCATACTTAACCAGAAAAATTTCAAAATATAAATTTCTAAATTAGACCTTAATTGAATTTAAAAATCAGCAATTTAATTTATAGCAAAAAATCAAGAATTCTGAATCATTCCCGAACCATCAAACCACCACCTCCAACTAATTTCCCAACCCTCCATTCCACATTATAAACCTCTTCTTCTTCACGTACTTCATTTTCAAAGTTCGCCATCATACTCTCATTCCCACCGTATTTACTTCGAATCTCTCTTTGGAAAGACCATGCATAAGCGGGGATTCCATTACCAAATCCTTCCGTGGAGACGAACCAAAAAGGTTCCGAAAACGGCCTTTTTCCAAACCTATCCAAGGATATCCTTGTGAAGGAAGAACGTGGAGACAAGAACGGAATATCGAAGGCCCGGGAGAATAGAAGAGATAAAAAATAATGCCCTTCTTCCTTCCTAAGTCCGCCATTTCTCATGTGACCAAGTTGCTGGAAGATGCATTCTGCCGGATCATAACGGCCCGTTCTGATCCCACATATTTGTTTTCGGATAAACAAAAATCCCAGGTCACCGCGGCGGTTGGCCCCTCAAGCGGTGCCATCTGCAGGACGAGCGAGGAATACGAAAATAAGTGAAGAACGAAATTTATTCGGTGGGTGACGGCCATATTTAACGGTAAAGAATTGAGTCCGGTGGCTGCGGGAGAAATGTCCCCCTTCATGCAAGATTGTGGAAATGTCTTTTAACTGATGTGCTTGGACACCAAAAGATGACATCGGAATAGATATTATATTCTAGTTTAAAAATGATACTGAGGAACAGTAATATATATGATTGAAATATTATTAGCTGCATATGTTTTCATGTAGGAATTGGAGAATATTTTTCTGCAACTAATGCTGTATTATTGAATTATAAATCTTCCAGATTGTATTTCCAACAGTCAAAATAAAATACTTGTCATACATTCTTGCTTCAATGATTAAAATATGTATCAAAATATTGAGTTCTCACAATAATTATTATTGGCTTGCAGTCGTAAGTTCGATCATAAGTAAAATATATATTTTATACATATTATTTGCAACAGTACGACTTTCTAATTATGTGTACTTCCTTAAAATTCTAAGAATTAACTATACTGAGGATATAATTCAACTGAATTAAGCTATGCTTTTCCTTAAAAGTTCTCCCGTTCTTCCAAAGATAAAAGAGTAAATAAGTTGAAAATGGAACAACTAAATTGAATATACTGATCGAATCAATAAATTGCATTAGAACGTTATAAAAGATAAAATTCTATTACATAAACGAATTGAGATAACGCATCTATTCATTCCGGAGATTTAATTCCACCAGTTAAATTTTAGTTTAAAGAAACTTCACCATTGATGAAAATTTAAAATAAACGCTCTAAATCACAACAAAAGCAATTAGGTTGATAAGAGAAGATTCTAGAGGTACTCCAAGTAACGATATAAATCTAACAGAAAAACAAATAAATCAGATTATTTCCATCGGAAGTAATTGTTTTCGATGTGGCCGAAGTAGACTGAATACAACCGTACGGTAACCGTGTTCAATGAGTGAGTGGTCAAAGCAGTGGAATACACGTATTATTTCTCCTAGGATACTCCCAAAAAATGCCCTTAAAATCCCGCATTTATAGCATGAAGGCAAACCCACTCGGAGCGTATGAAATAAAAAAGCGGTTAACGAAGAGAACAGAATATAAATTGCGGCGGATTTGTCTACTTTTTCCGTTGCTATGCGTCTAAATCACTCACTCGCATCGGATTGAACAGTTCAATAGGTCTGCGCACAAAAGTTCGAAATAATTTTTCTAGCGGAAATGTACTTCGTGCGCCGTGGATATTGATACCTTCCGAAACATAAAGTACAAAAAAATATCGGCCCTAAAAAGTAAACCGAATAAAATAACGTGAAGATAGATGAATGGCTATAATCCTTTAGATTGAAATGCGCTAAAATCTATTTAGATTCGCAATGTGGTCACGTCTGCCCACAAGCATATTCGATCGATATTTCCTTTTCAAGTTATTATTTTGAACGAATACAGGATGGAGATTATCTGGATTAATTTTAGCAGCTAAGATAAAAAAAGATTCTCGGCTCTTGAAATATTCTCTGATGATAAATTATAAGATGAAAGAGACCACAATTTTTAGAGAGAATTTTACCTCGCATATTTTTAATATAATTCCGATAAACCTTAATTTTTTACTTTAATGTTATTACTGTGATGAATTTATTTTTTAAATTTTATTCCTAAAATTTTTGCTAACTTTCAGATAAATTATGTTATGTTTCACTTATTGACTTTACCAAGGATTTTAAGAAGAAAGCTGGGAGTGTAAGTAATACATCTGAGTTTATGTCACTAACAATATACATAATTTGATAGAATGCAATACTTTATTATTTTTATATAAAAAAGTATTTCATTGTTTATAGGCTTTAAATTGAGCCACGCCTTCCAATATTGATTACATTACTTCGTATACAATTTATAGATAACTTAAAGTTTGAACAAATTCAGTTTGTTAAATTTGTAGGGATTTCGTTACGAAACAATAATTTAATAATAAAAAGGGCTTTTATATTAATTCTTACTCATTTGTTTATAATTCAAAGTGATTTAAGTGATAATAACTTAATTTATATTGATAAATTAAATATTCTGTCTTGTTTCAAAAAATTTTCAATTCTTATAGTTGCTGGCTTTGAAATGGAATACTTTATTCATAATTAGATACATTTAAACTAGAGTATATATGCAATACTTGAGCAAAAATATCAAACAACCGAAAATATGATACTAATAAAACTCTTCATTAATGCAGACAATCATGAAAAGACAAAATTGAGTACTCTCAATCCAGAATTTTTGAATAAAATAATCAAAACTGAGCTAAGAGAGTTATAAAAATACAATCAAAAAACGAGAAAGTAAATCCAGTAAATAAATACCGTAGCTCATAAATAAATTCTCTGAGTAAAAATCACAGAGTATGAAATAGAGCTGAATTGTGATTTTGGATAGAAAAAATATCGTTTTGCAGGCGTAGGACGTTACGTAGGAGAAAGTAGAAGGAGCTGACAGAAATACGTTTTTTCTAGGATGTGAGATACGGTCTGGAGAACAAGTGGAACACCATACAGAAATATTGAAAATAGAGAAAAAGATACCTTTCGAAAAAAGGAGGAACTTGGAGGTAAGGTAATGTTTTTCAAAAAAATGTCTCGTGAAAACGCTGCCTAGTGCTTGTCCGATTTTCGTGTATAAAAGGAAAAGTGTAATATTTTCACGAAATCAAATTTAATATATAATTTGAAATATATATACTTCCAAATTAAATTGAGGGTAATGGGAATAAAACTACTGAATCATTTTTAACCAATATAGTTTATCAAAAAGAATAATAGGATAAATGACTAAAATTATAAAAAATGCTATTAATTGTTCACCAAAAATTTACCTCAACCAACGATACCAACTACCAAAGGGTATAAATTTACTAAATTATAACCTTTCGTATTTCATTTCTAATAAATGTCTTCCTTTAAGGTTATATCTACACAAAAAAACAAATATAAGTAAATATTTAACATCCTCAAAAAGGGTAGAGCTAAAGAGAAAGAATTTCTTGGAACAGATTCGTTTTGCAAGATTAAAGAATAATAAAATTTCATAACATATCTTGAAGATGAGCTTTAAAAAAATTATATAACTTGGCTATAATAATGTCCTCTTAGCTGTCCATACTATCAATCACGTCTTCTTACAATTACCCATCCATTTATCTTTCAGTTCCTAATGAAATGTACATCAATTCTTGTGAAATAATATTCACTAGGAAAATGACTCTTAGTATCCAAAGTTGTATTCTACAAGCATAAAGTTTTAATCGTCCCTAATTATGAAAATTACCTCTGAAAACCAATATGATATCCTAGTCTCTCTTTTTGAATGTACGTAATGTTTTAGAGACCTATGTTTGTTAATCATTTAAATATTAGAGGGTTTATTAAAATAGTAAATGAGAGCCACATTTTAATCTCTAGTATGCACTTAAATTGACAACTGAACGAGAGGAATATATGAACATCCGTAAATTGAACAAAATTAATAACAGTATACCTAATCAGTGGTTAAATACGTGGCAAAAAGATAGGGTTTTGAAAAAGAAAGAAGAACTTATAGAAAGAATGAGTAAAAAGAAAATAGAAGGTCGTAATGAGTTTGGGCAGTGAGGGACACGTATTCAGTGCGTGTTTCGTGTGTTTGGTAGAAAGAGATGAAGGCAGGAGTTGTAAAGCAGAGAGTTGTTAGGCGACCACGGGTTCCTTACCAATACTAGAGAATGGCGTGACAAAAAAGGGTTTGGAAAGGACAGACGCTTCCTGAGGAAAAATACCAACCCTCCGGGATAACAATGGAACAAAGATGAGAAAAGATATATTTCAGAAGGTCTGTTTGAAGGTGAACCAAAGATAAAATTGTGATACCAAAATCTGAGACTTATTTTGCTTATGCTTGGTTTTGTTAAAAATGCAGGCTGCACGTTAAAATAATGAAGAATTAGGTTTGCTTATATCAGAATATCTTAACTGTAAGTATTCCAGTAAGAATTCGTATATTTACAATTATTGCAGGAATAAAATTCCAAAAGCGAATATAAAAAATGATTTTCTATCTTTTAAATCAAAGAAAATAAAATAATACTGTATTTTCGGTATCTCAAAAGCTTATTATCAGCTGGACAAAAAATATTTGAAATTCTAGATGATAATACAAAACAGTTATCTTGAGAAATTTTAATTTTTAGAATTCCTATATCAGAGTTCAATTAATCAAGGAATAAAAACACATTCTTCTGTAAAAAAAGTTCATTATATTTATTTATTATATTTATATTCTGCACTTCAATTAAAATTGTATAATCATAGTAAAAATTAATGTAAAATGCGCTATCTTTTCTAATATATACACATAAATTTGAGGAATTATCTTTTCGACAAATAATTGTGATATTTTCGGCTTATTGAATAACATTGTACTGTTTGAATTCTCTTTATATCCAACAGTTCGAGTGAAAAAAAATAAATAAGTAGGCTGACCCTTTGACAGTTTTATGGAGCATCAAAAGCCTATAGAAGAAGATGCATAATAAAACGTGAGAATTTGAATGAATGACCCAAAAGCCTACATACGTAATAGAATGAAACTACTAGATCGGTATTTTTGATCCTTTCCAATTTATTACCATTTAGATATACTTTTATGAGATGGACAAAATACTTTTGTACTATTATACGGAAAGAAGAAGCTATGAAATAAAATCGAATTGATTCGATAGAGCTCGAAAGATATAAACAAATGATTTGCATACGAAATATTCTGAAAGAAATGAGAATCGCCAAACGTCCTTGGTATAACGGAAATTTTTAGCCAACTCAGTTTCTTCCGATACTCATACTTTTCGTTCATTTTTGTGTGAGTGTATATCTACGCTGTGTAAGACGATAAGCAAAATTCCGGGTTATACGAGGTTGCATTTAATCAGAAGGAAATAAATTTTTATCGACGAAAAAGGAAAGACTCTTCAGAATCAAAGTAATATCTATACTGCTCCGAAAAGAATGTTCCTATAAACTTTTATTTTCCGGCTTTAACCCGTAAAAATATGATATGCGTTCAAAGTAATCCTAAGGCGCATAAAATATGAGTGACGTAAAATCTAATCGAAAAGAAACTGATAAAGAAGAGCTGTGCAAATAAAGGAACGATAAAATATTGAATATCTTTCGCGAAGACGTTCCTGAAAAAGATACAGAAGGTTATGACTTTATTTCAATGAATTTTCAATTGAGTTTTATTCAACTTCGGTATAATTCTGCCGAGATTATAAAGACAATTATAATAAGATTTCTAAAGCCTCCTTTTTATATTTATGGTAATACATTAATGGAAACAACCTCTTAATAACCTCAGTGTAGAGCTGAATTGCCGCTATCGAAACTGTCCATTTATTTGCCCACAATATGTACCAATCCTTAAGTAATCATCACCATCAACATTTCACATTCATTACCATGGATTAACATGCTTAATGATAAAACAACTGTTTTACTTCACAACTGAGTTAATATCTACTGCCATATTTGTTTTTCAAATGCATAGGATATCAAAGATGAGATGAGATATGTTCATTTCATATAATCATAAACGTCATGTCAAAATTTTCTCTTTTTTTTAGCTTAACTATTCTGTATCTAGTAGCTCAATCGTTATGCTATAACTTATGTACTTTCACGTAAGATATCGGCTAAAAATTTAAAGATCTTAAAAGAAGCTCATCTGCTGCTCGTAAGTTCAGTTTTTACTACTAATTGTATAACCATTCCTCCAAAACAATCTTATTAATTACTCCTGTTAATTAGAGATTCTTGAACAGAGCATTTATAATGAAGTACACTATATGCATATTCACTGTACTACTCCCAACCTTAACTTTCGCCTCTATAATTACAAAGGGAATATACTGATCAGATAGAGTATATAAAGAATATAGTTCATTTCTCTTGAGTCATTTGCAAAATGTTCAGTAATTAGAATCATTTTAACAATATTAACATTATATTTACGTAGCGAACTACTTCTTAAACCATCATAATAAATAATGCATCGAACCTCGAAGCATTATAGCAAGCATAACTGCATCCTCCATAGGCCACCAGGGCTCAACAACACAACCATAAACCAATAAACATCACAGACTCGTGCACACAACGTTCAACCACGACGAACTCAAAACAGAACCCACCAAAACAAAAACCCTTAAAACCCAAAAATAAAAACTTACACACGAACGCAGTCACACTGCAACGTGTCGGGTATACCCGTTCCGAATCACGACCACAGCTAATTAGCAAGTGATGACGATATCCCTCGTGAATGACACCGTTCTCAAAAGCGTGACTCGTGAGGGAACCGGTTGGTCCGTACGGAGGCAGTTGCGGTTCCCTAGACGACCACTCTAGGGAACAGAGCAGACAGATACGAGATGGAGATATATCGGGAGAAAGGGAAAACGTAATCCGTTGAGGAGAACACTCGGCATATAGAAAGGTTATGTTTGCATCAGTTATGATTTGTGTTCTGAGTAAGATCTTCGGGAGAATCGGCCGTAAACTTTCCTACGCCGACTGGAGATGTTATCGCGGAATTTATATACATCCTTCTCCTCTCAATTTTCCCTTTTCGTCGAATTTATTCCGTCGCTGCGAGTTTTGTTACCTCGCCAAATATATGTTCGCCCGAATTTCGATCGCGTTTTATCTTTTCGCAACCCGAGTATCGGGTGCACTGAAGGTTCCTATTTCATCCAATGCTTTTCACTTTCGCTATTGAAATGTGTAGTCTCCTGCTGCAGGGAATCGGGCAGATATATTCGGAAGGTTTTAGATAACCATGACTCTATCTATGGAAATATTTTCGGGATAAATAAGCTCATATACTTTGGGATATTAACTTATTCGCTAAAACGACTGGGATTGGACACAAAGTGAATATTTCTTACGTATTTGACAAGAATTGTTTTTGGATATAAACCATAAAATTGAAGTAAAGACCTCATAAGTCTATGGAGAATATTGAACAATTCTAATATTATTACGAAACTTCTCAATAATATTATCAGCGTTTTCTATATTTATTCTAAAATTATAAAAATATTTATAAAAAATGGCTATTAATTTTAAATAAAAGAAGAACAACTGGTATAAGAGTGATATACATGTATTTCAGAAAAAATGTTTTTGATATCAAATAGTATGTCTCGGAAAAATCTATCTATAACTGTCGGTTACTGAAAACTTAATTATTTACATCATACGATTTAAAAGGAGACACCAATAACGTCAGAGTAAGAAAATAGATCAACAACCTTACTAAAAGATCTTTTCAATATGACTATATATATTATTAGTCTTGCAAAACATAGA
The DNA here is from genome assembly GCA_020796165.1 of Pantala flavescens. NCBI lineage: Eukaryota > Metazoa > Arthropoda > Insecta > Odonata > Libellulidae > Pantala > Pantala flavescens. Next base: position 13,696,035 of record CM036887.1, read on the forward strand.
AAGCAAAATACTCTAAAATACAAGACTACAAAGAGAATGTGCAATCCATCATGATAAAATGAGACGTACTTACACTTCTAAACAACGATCAAATTACAGCTTAACTAGAGAAAGTTTAAGGTATCCAAATTCCCCAAAACAACAAACTTATCAACCAATTGCATCCAGAACTCCATTTTCTCATCATATCTGATCGAATCCACGAAGTTGGTATTACTTGCCATCCCGTTTCGACCCATACACAGATTAGCACACTTCCACTCAATCGAAACTCTTTTAGCACCGAGTTGTAAGGAGGATTTAGATAGTGGAACCAGGGAGAACACTTTCATCACTCTCATATACTAGTCCGTCTTTTCGCCTTCAGACAATATCTCCCATCTTTCATCCCAAGTTTTCTTCGAATTCCCTCTCTTCTCCACTATCGCCCCATCTTGGCCCCTATCTCATTCTGCACATATTCTCTGTTGTTTCTTCGCATACCCACGATAATCCCTTCATCCATCACCCACTTAATGACCCCTGGTGTCGCCCACCAAATTAACTCTTCAATCACTCCCAAATATGCCATTATATACGGAGCCGTATTTTTCTATCTGAACCATTATCATCTTCCGAAATGTATTTACGTAGGAGTTCGTTTTCTTCGAAGCTATGGAACGAACAATTCCTTCCTTATCGTTTTTCCCAAAGAGCTATTGCTTATCACCGCTGAATACTTCATCGGTCCTTAAGTTGCGCGTAATCTTTCACTACATTACGCCCCAGGGATCGTTCGAGAATAATGAACCTATATTTTAAGCGTTTGGGCCCTTGAGAGAGATAATGTAATCATACGCTATCAATTCACTGCGTAATGATACACGATTGTAAGTCGTTCACACGTAATGGTGTGCGTGAAATATGATTTCGATTCATTTTATGAGAAAAGGAAGATGAGTTAACATGAGTAACGAACAATAGATATTAAAATATTAAATCGGTAAACTAGTCACCAACGCGATGTATGAATAAGAAAAATAAAGTGGAGATATCGAATCTAATCCATAAAATTAGCCTAAAATATTAAATTGATTTCGTAAGATGATTGAATGAAAATCTAGTTCTCAAAATCCTGTATTCATCAAGATTCTTGCTCCATCAATAACAAAACTTTAATCTCTCTTATTATCAGATTAAGTGCCACTAATAATAAATATGCGATCAAAAATACTTCGTAGTCAATAAATACTACTTTTAGACTAACTGTACACTACGTATGTGACAATTGATGATTGAATAAAGTAATAAAATAAAAGTATGGAATTTTACTTAAGATGTACAAAGGAACAGCAAATATTATTCCTTTCAAATACCTCGTAATAGTAAAGCATAAACAATTCGGAAAACTTTTACTCCACTTACCCCCGGCAGTAGGACAATATGCAGGAATATACAGATAGTGTCACCACTTACCTATAAATAAAAGAGGAAAAAGAAAATTAGTTTGGTTCATAAAATTTTAAAACATCAAATAAAGTCTAAATAATATAGAATACATTTTACTTAAAAATAGATTTCCTTTAATCAGTTTCAAATAATATTTAGAAACTTTTATGGCCTCTTTCTTAAACATATACATATCTTTTCAATATAATGGTAGCAAAAATCAGCACTATCTCAATCTAAATGAGGTGGTGGTTATTCCAAAAGCTCTATCTACGAAAGATCCACACAACAACGATTTTTCTAGTACTTTTAGATAAATAAAGAGAAGGCGTGCGTGTTTGGTTAGGACGAAGAGAGAATCTGACCTCTGTTATAATCCCAAATACCCTTTTGGGCTCACATATCGATATATATAAATTGCGAAGCCTCTTCACCCATTCATATAAAGTTATTAAGCCCATCTGCGCTGAGATAAGCTTTTCATACAGTCTCACAAATATCTACTACCTTGTTATGACTACCGAAATGGTGAAAAACAAACAAATATATTACAATAAGATCTGTTTAACTTCCAATTCATACTGAAATATAATATCTTCAAGATTAAACAAAGTAAATTAAATAAGTAAATTAAATAAGTAAATTAAATAAGTAAATTAAATAAGTAAATTAAATCAAAGTAAGCAAGCTACTACGAATAAGTATCAAATAAATCTATAATTTGATAAACACGTCAGAAGTATACAGCCGCTTTCTTTTAAGTTATCACCATGTAATGTAATAAGCTTCCAAGTGATTGCTACGATTTCATGGGTTTCCCAATCGGGATTTGAATTAAGAATGAACTGAAGAGTGCTTCATAAATGTTTCAGCTGCTGAAGGAACTTGATCGTTATTTCAAGACCATCCCAAGCAATTGAATCCACTCGATTGCCCAGGAAACGGAGTTGTTTCAACGTTGCCCTGGGGACATACAAACATACACCCCCAGTTTCGAAGAAATCGATTTGTATCTATTTTGCATGATAAATGTCCGCTTGAACAACGTAGCTATAAGCATGCAAGAAGGCAGATTCCTCATTTACATAAAAGATTCCTTAAATCATTAGATAAGCCCTAGAATTTTATACTCTCAACTTTGTAACACATGGTAATCATATTTCAAGTAAAAGTTCTATGGATCCCTAAAGATATGGATTATTTTATAAAACAACTGGATGAGAACAATTATGAATATTAATTAAATGATCTAATATCATTAGTACGCATAACTTTATAGAAAATTCACAGAAAAATTTGCAATAGAATGAATTATAACGAAAAAACCGAAATCTTATAGAGTTGAAATATCCAGTTATAATTTTGAATAATTAATATTAATTACATTCGATTCAACTCAATTCAATCTACAGATCATAATATTACAAATTAAACCTATTTTATGAATTTCATTTCTTATTTTATTCATTTTGAATTCTTAAGGAAACATTAACATTTAAAAATGAGACCTTTTAATATGAAACAAACTAATATCCGCCAACAAATATTTTACTGAGTTCCATTTACATTTTAAATTATATTCTTCAACGAATTTATTGGATTATGTTTTAGGAAAAACCTTCAAAATATCGACCACGAACTCCATCAACACACTTCCCTATTACCTATTTTGTCCATAATCATCCTAACAGAATTAAAAAATCCCATTCCGAAAGACGAAAAACTTTCGTTGCAATTACACTCGAGTCCATTGTTCCGAAATTATAACCAAGGAAACGCCCTGAATACGTATTCCCGTCAAAGGGATAAAGGCATTTTCGTTATTCCAATTGCCAGTTCTCTTTCATTCCGCTTAGCTCTTGTTTCTTTGTATCATTCACTTCCCTGCAATCAAGGACCTTTTCCGATCCCCTAGTTTATGCAGCCTTTATCATACCTTTCCTTCCGTTTACTTCCCGTATGTGCCCTGAAATCAGAATGCTTTTCGGGACTCATTAACGCGGAGGTATCTATTGAACGGGATATCCTTTCCCTCTCAACGGGCGCATTCGACCCTTGAACACTTCAATGCTTCCATTCGACCCCTTCCCTAATCCCCCCTCCCTCCCCACTCTAACCTTTTATCCCTCCTCATCTATAAAGCACTTTTACCATATCTTCCGATTCAACGAGGCTTTTCGACCCGTTCCCCTGTTTCTGTTGCCCGTAGAACTACGGCGACCAATCAGCAGCGCTCGGGGGAAATGTGACGTGCGAACCTGAATTATGATGATTCCTCTCTGATTGCGAACCATTAACTCTTATTGATACTTTGGTGTACCTTGTGTATAACATTACTGTTCATTGCTAGAGCATTTATTTTTCTTTATATAAACTAAGAGTAGGACTTTCTGAGCAATTTATAATTTCTGCATTGACTTTTTGAATATACTCCATAACTCTTTTTCATCATTAATCGTAAAATTGTTTTTTTAATATACAATCAAATAAAACAATTTAAAATTATTTTACTATTCCCGTCATTTACTATCATAAAACTAGGATAAGAATTGGAACGATTTAAATAAACAGCAACTCAAATACTTTACATATAATAAAGTATACCTGTAATGTGAAGAGGTTTTCAGTGGTTGATAAAATTTTTAAAAAGTATTTTAAAGTTGCTCATATAATTCATTATTAGTCACATCTGTTACAAAACTGTAAATACGTTCTTATAGTAATAATTCATTATAATGTATTACGTAATTACCTCAAAGAATTTTACATTTTTCTCGATGTATCTTTGCTTATAACTTTTTATCACGCCTTTACGTAAAATTGACTCAAATAAGTGTCATATAATTGCTACTTGTATATTTACCCAAATTATTTTCTTATTCAAATAGAGTACACATTCTTATAAATTATATTTAGAGCTAACAATATATGAGATATGTCTACACGATTACGTAAATTATATTATTTCAATCTGTAGTAATCCAGGTAAAATTGCTTTACTTTCACGAAGACCAGAACTTTACAGACTGTAAACGAATGAAAACAGAAAATATTACGTCAAAAATACTCTTAAAACAGCTTTACAGAGACAAAAACTAGTTTCACTCTGTGGTAATCTCAGCCCCATCAATAGTGCAAAAACATTTACTAGGCCCGTGAGTTACATAACAACCCATAAAAAGCAAGCATAAAAGGATAAAGATATCAAACGCAAAATTTCGCAAATTTACGCACCAGACTTATGAATATAACACCTCAAAAAGGAGAGAAAATATTCGAAAAAAAACCTAGAAGCAGAAACAGGTAAAATAAGGCACTAAAATCCACCGGAATACGTATCCAAGCACCGCCAGGAGTGAAGGTAAGAAACCTCGCGTAACACGGCAGCAATAAAACAGAACGATGCATACAGAAACCCCTCCATTTTCACTCCTTACCAAACGAGGGAGGCACTATCCGAATCAACTCTCCGTAGCATATTCACATCCACTCTAGCTCTGGATGTATAATTCACCTCGTGACGTAATAAATAAGAACCGAGAAGATGTTACACCTCTCCTACACTCTTTGTAACGCGTTAAATTCATCCCCGTGCAAACCGGCTTTCCTCATTTTGCCCTCGGGACCCATTTTCATCTTCAGACTCCAGAAGAAGAAGATCTCTTATGTTTCGCGGGAGAAAGAGCTCCACCTATGAACAAACTCTCGCTTTCTATTCTCGTAGAGGCCTTAACCCCTGTGCATAAAAAGCCGTTGAATTGAGCCAAAAGAGTCCCGCGAAGTAGAATGGATACAGGAGTTGAATTGAAGATGAAACGTTTGGAACAATAAAGCTGCACCTTTGCCTTCGTGTTCAAAGGGGAATGTAGCCATTAGGCATTATTTATGGTGTCCTTCAACGAAATACCAATGTCAGAAGAGGGTTTAGAGAGTACGAAAACAAGAGGAGAGGAATCTCGGGTGGTTTTTGAATGTTTGTCTTTATTGCAAGTCCGCATTGAGAGACCAAAAAAACTTTATTCTTTCATCGAAAACATTGCATCGAGAAAAAGTAACGAGAGCGAAATAAATATCTCTGCATGCATAGGCCGCATTTTTATTTGTCTGCCAGTGAGAAATCAGTGCCAAAAAAGAAAAGAAACAATGGCAACTAGGGCTTCTCTAGCATTAAAAGATAGCCAATCACTCTCTACGATGTGAAGGTTGCATTCAGAAGTGCAGACTCTCTCAAGATGATTACGTGTCTCGTAGAAGCTTAATGTATTTACGTAATTATGGCGAGCGAAGATTTTTTCTAGAGCAGTTACTTAGCAACAAGAAAGCGATTGTAAAGGGAATAGTAACATATTGGAACACGTAAATAATGATTGTTTAAAGTGAAGTAATAAAACTATTCAGGTAATATTATACGTAATTAAATTGATAAAATTAAGATAATTTCTTAATTCCAGATGTTTTATAAAAGTAAAATCCTAATTGTCTTTAAAATACAGTTTATGGGTTATAATTTTTAAATATGAATTAATAACACTGAATAGCTTAGGTTTCCAATCGTAATGTTCAAATATTTACTATTCGCGATATCATATCTATCATATGGAAATAGCCTAAAGCAGTAATTCGACTTAATACATTACAAAGCAAAATTTTATTAATTTCATGAATTTAACCCTTAGAATTCAGTTTTCACCCTTCGCATAGTACTGTTGTTAACGAAAAATTTTTAATTGCAAATAGACTATCATAGACACATTGTAAAAATAAAATTTTAAAACATTCCTATTCTACCTCTCCTATAATTATGAACTGCAACTGAATGCTGCATGGAAAAAATGTTTGGATAAAATTAAAATTTATGCGTTACTTATCTAATGGCTTCTGGCTAAGATACCCACTGAAGAGAGCCCTCCGGGATACAGTAGGAATTTAGCATATGTGGGTAATTTTCCTTAAAGGGATTATTGAGTAATGGGAAGTTGGGAAAGCATAAAATATTCACAAGAAGGGAAGGGAATTAGAAGCGGAGGAATGTGTAAATGCAAATTAGAAGGGAAAAGAAATGGAGAGATTTAAAAACGTTTTCTGTAGGGGTGAGTGAATGAGTGAATTACAGATGAGAATGTGGTTAAGCGATCCCACACACCAATGGTTTCCTCATAATTACGCAAGAATACAACTTAAGAAACCATCAAATCATAGAGCCTATGAAACGATGTCTGAATAACTATGTGAACATAAATAACTCCTTAGTATACATATTAGTGAATTCAGTAGTGGAATAGATTTAGAAAATCAGTAAGACATTTATATGCTAAAGGAAAATCACAAGGATAGATTTACCTAGGTATTGTTTTACTAGAATAAGTTTCACAACAATCTTCATTTTAATGTCTTTAGAGAAGTTAGCAATTTTTGGCATGTTATTGAAATGGAATCTAGTTCCAGTCGTCCTGTTTTGTTTAACATAATTTTATTGCATATCAATAGAATCAGGGAATTTTAAAATTAAGAATATAGAATAAAAGTAAATAATAAAGAAAAATCTATTTCTTTCCCTCTTTGGAAAACAGCATTAATTATAAAACGCATAATTATCTAGAGTGCCAACACAGAAAATTCCAAAAGTATAAGAAAAATTCAAATTAGTGCGGATGCACACATTGCATTAATTATGCTAATAATAACCCGCTCTGTTTACAGACCGGTTCAGTCCATTTGTTACAGCGGATAAATGGAATGAGTGCCTTCAGGGGGGTTGGTTTTATAATCCGGGCGTAAACAGTGGAGAAAAAAGTACGTTTGAACAGAATAACCACCTCAGTGTTTACCTGATGGCAGATGCGATTTCCTCGAAATCATAAATAATCGATCGGATAACCCGTGAGAGTTCGCAGCCCAAAAAGTCATCTGCTGAATGTGAGGCTTGTAGCAAAATGGCGTGTACCAAATAGCATTTTCCTATCATTACGAATAAAAAATCTCTGGGCTATGCTATGAAGATTCTTTCTTGATGGATTAAAGAGGTCATTTATGAGAGAGTTGCTTCCTGAATGCGTGGAAGGATCTTCCTTGCATATTTAACTGATTCTGAATAGAAAGGTTCTAGGTGAAAGGACATAGGTCTTGCCTAGCAATGAGGATGCCAATGTAAATATTGCCATAGGGAACTCTACGAAGAACCATTATCTAGGAGGATGAGAATTAATTTTTCACATCCTTTCTGCTCCTCTTGGGAGTCATAGAGATACTTAAAATGGTCTCAGTTTCTTGCTTGCTTCCGTTTGATGGATTTATATTTCATGTTATTAACAGCCAAAAGTACACACGATAAATAACGCCAAATTTAATTTTCACCACCAATTTAATAACGTTTTTTTCTATTATATTAATCATCTCAATCCAACTTAGGATATTAAAATGGAGAACATAAACACCCAAAAACCTCGACTTGAACTTTTCAGGGACAATAGAAGGCTAAATATTACCTCAAACTTCTAACAGTTATCCATTAAAAGGAGATATAAACGAATGAAGAACATATTTTATCCTTCCAAATATAATATGCTTTGAATTTTGCATAAGGTATTTTTGGCATGAAATTATTTTTTAATTAACCATAGGCGATTTTATTTTATTTAATGAAACTTCAAAGTGATACTACTGAATAAGTTGAATATGACTTTTGATATGATTTTTATTTCTATAATTATTATAATTCTTCATACATTATATTCATCATTATTTGAAAAAAATGCAAATTATACTCAAATTAGATACTTCCTTTGACACAATAGTTAAGCGTAAGTAATGGTTAAAAACGTTAAGATAGTCATTGAAATTAATAGATGAATGCTAATTCATTACTTTATTATGTGTGTCTTATCGCATTATAAAGCTCACAATAAAAGCTCACTCTATTGAATAAAATGTTTTTCTTAACTGCGGTGCTAATGAATTGATTTTGAAACCTTTTTTCGAATATCTCTCTCAAATTTAGCACATTATATTACTTAATATATTATACTACATACTATATTAAACATTATATATATATATATAATTCACGTTCAATATAACAGTTCATTCGCGTAGAAATTCATCCAAGAAAAAAAAGAAGAAACACAAAGCGAAAACACGCAGATTAACACCGCCAACCGATCAGCCTTTCAGAAGAGCACCACTTCACCATCTCAAGGAATCACCACCCTCACTTCCGGTTCATTAAGGATAAAAGTACGCGTCGATTGCGAGCGGAACCGAGGCTTAAAAGCTACGAGCAAATAATTAACTCATCTCCACTTTGGTTAATGGCGTTTTGGAAGGGAAATATTTGAGATCCATCCGAGATTACGTCGGAAGTATATGTCCGTGCTCTTGAGAAGAAGAAGGCAGCTGTCGCAGCGAAATAGAAAAATAAACTCTCAACGACGATGAGCGAAACCTTTTACTTCCCAAGATGAAATTACTCTCAAAATTGTTTAAAGAGCTATCCAAATGAGGTGTTCCTTAATGGCTTTCACCGAACTCGCTTTTTTACATCTCGCGAACGAACTGAAAGTGGAACATCGTGCGAAATTATTCTCTAGAGATGAGATGCTACGAGGAAATTAATGTTTTATGCGTATTAAAAAGACTTGCGTCTATTCGGAACCGTTTCTCTGGGAAACGAGTGCACGAGAGCCCGATTCCTTTGAAAGGTGAATGCGGAAGTAGGAAGTATATATATTTAAGGTGACTCGTTTCCTGCCCGCTTGGAAGTGTTTGGATAGAAGTTTTTTGGATGCGAAGTTGAAATGTCAGAATTGGACGGAACAGGATGTTAACCTCAGACGTTTTAATGAGTTAATACGTTATTCCGCTATTTGGATGGAGTTTTCTGAATAAATTTTCGTGATTTTCTTAAATTGAGTCCCTGAGGTGGAAGTGCTTTTAAATATCGTCCTATTAAATGAGTATAAAGAGTTATAGAAAGGGGTTCTTTACTGATTGAATTCAAGAGGTATGACTTATAAACATAAATCAGTTAAGAAAAATATCTAATGTTGATATTAATAATGAAAGGATGGAAGAATAAATATTTTTTGCAAATTAAATAAACCAACATTAAACGCATGATAGTAAACACAAAGTATGAACTAATTTTTTTTAATTATAGACTAACATTCCCTTTAATTATTCTTGGTAAGATAAAGAACTCGTCTTCCCTATTAAGTATATTAGTTATTTATTTGATAGGGCACTACTTCTAGCTTCTATTAAATCATATACATGTTTGTTAGCTCTTTCCCGTATCTTTGACTACAAACCCCATTTTGGTTTCAAAATATATGATACCAACTCGTAATAGTGATTTATTTTAATCTTCTAATGGAGTTACTCATACATTTTAACTGATAATACTATAAATAACCCAAAATTTACTTTTCACAAGGATGAATGAATCATTAAGGTTTATGTTCTTGGAATGAAATATAAAATGATTTGATCCAATTGTACTGTACTTGGCCAAGCCATATCTCATGGACTATGAACGGTAGTGTTAATCTTAAATTAAAGATAATGAATGTTTTAAGGAAAGTAGAATTACGTCAAGGCACTGGTGAGCTATTATATATACATCCATTTATTTTAAAACCAAAAATACTTTACAGGGGATGATAATGAGAATACATCAGAGTTAGACTTTTAAGGCATATAATTATCTCAATTCCAAACATTTAATGAAGATATTTTACCTATCACTCTCAAATTTACCCTCCTCGGTTTACTTAATCTATTATTTTGATTTCAATCTAACTAAAGCCTCCATTCATTTGATATTGTTTTCAGTCTCTACTTCACGGATATAGAGCGCCGATCGCTAATATCTCTTATCTAACTATAAGTTCGCATTAGTGCTGCTCATTACCAACACCAAAAAAGTAATCAACTTGATTGAATAAGTCATTTACCCCTTTTATACGCAATTTAATATCGCATCGATCATTACGTACAATCTGGGTCCAGGTCCCTGTGAACCAAAAGCTCTCTTGTACTGTGGCAACGTTAAGGTATATGTAAGCATAAATCACAGGGATTTTATAGTGGTCGTAAAGAAAGATACGGTTACATTACTCCTGAAGACCGAGATAAGGGTAATACTGGTGTTGATAGCCTTCTGATTCGAGGGTTTGAGATGACCCTAAAGTACGCAAACGTACTTTTGAAACTTTGGATTTATCACGTGCTTATTAAATTCGATAGCGTTACATTAATGTTCGCATGGATAAAAGTTTCAAGGGTCGTTTACGCTAAAATTGAACCCATCGCTAAATTAATCTCGTTAAATCGTTAACGTTTGCCATAATCTTATAATTTTTTACTTTCATACTTTCATTTTTCATACTTCCACCTTAATCTTTCATAATTGTAGAAACAAAATTTAATAAACGCAACAAAAAGAATTGCTTAATTCGAGCCCGGATCCGTTGACCTTTTTTTTCTATCTCAACCGGGCTGATACGCAGATTTTTATTGCAGAGATATCCTCTTAAAAAGAATAATCTCCTTAAATATTTATTGTACCACGGTAAACCTACTCGGAGGCCTTTCCCTGAAATTTCTCCCCGAAATTTTTTCTTTTTGTCACCTCAAATAAAAATTACTCTCGCTCTTATTTATCGCTCCGGGAATGGAAGGCTTAAGGTAAATAAGCCGTAAATAAATGAAGGGAGGAATGGAATTTAAAACTCCCTGGTGACGCATTAGGAGCTTTCCTCCAACCCAACGTCCCCGCAAAACGAGAAATAAATCGTCTTTCCTCCACCCATAATCCGGAAGCATCTGCCAAGGGACCGAACACCCTTGATAAAAACCCTTCTTCTAACCTATTTCTTCCTTTTTTATTCCATTCTGCTCCGGAGTTAATTTTTCAGAACGCGCCTTACGATACTCTTCTCTCTTTTCCATCTTATTCTCTCCGTACTGCGAGCGAAAGAATCCGTGGAGAAATCCTAATGGAAAAAATTACAGCGCGCAGCGAGCCTCTTTTGTTTTTCTAAGACCCTCCTAATTAATGCATTTCCCGTCGCTCATAATCCGCGTGGCGCTGGCGTCTCCCACTACGTCACCGCATGATACTTTACGCGTCCTCGGTCCTGCTAACTCCACACCCGCCTTGAATGTTTTATCTGCGTTCTGTTTTTATTGTGACCCGTACCTGGATCGTACTTTTCCCTTTGGAGACTCGTCCGATTCACGTGGAAGTTTTCTAGAGACGCCCGTCGCCATGTTGTCCCCAAACATATCGCGAGGAAATTATGATGAATGGTTCTTTCTCTTCGTGGTTTGCGTGGGAGGGACGTTTGGAAACTCGGCCTTGTGATGGGACTGCGAGATTTTCCGATTCACTTGTTTCTGGGAATCGAGGCATAACCGATTGTGAGCTGAAGAGTGTTTCCTTTCACTTCTCATTCCCTCTTTTGGATTGGCTACCTCTCGGTTGGCCACTTTCATATCGCATAATCGATTGGATGGAGAATTGAGGGTGCCTTGTCCCCATGTCAGCGAGGACACTTTTCAGTGGTTTCTATGGTTCGGAAGGTGTACCGGGGTAACGAACCGAGGGTGAAGTATACCCAGATTTATCATGAAAATGGTTCAAAATGGGGTATTGTTACTAATATCTATCATTCCATGATGACTCTCATAAGAATCCTGAGGAATTTTATACAAAATCATAATATACGGAGCATATGAGTGTATCAGTGCAAATAAAGATTTAACTTTGATGTACTGACCTTTGACAAATACTAAAATATAATTCAGAAAACTCAATACAAAATTTGGAATTCCATTCGATTTTACAGTCAAATACAAAACTTAGTGAATCAAATTCAAAGAAATAGTTGAATAATTAACAGCATAATCTCAAAAATAATGAGTATCGTTTCAACCTAAGCAATATTTTAAATTCAAACTAATTAGCATTGAACGATTAATAATTACGAAAAACACAAGATTTAACAATATTTAGCCGATCTGATTATCAATTTTAAGAACAAATTGCTAATTTTTCTCTTATCAAACTTACGTAGTTCAATTCGAAAATTCTATGTACTCGGTATTCGATGAAAAATAGCCTAACGTTCACAAAAATGGGTAATTTACATAATAATTCAACATAATGATCTTTTAGCATTACATATAATATCTTCGGAAGTTATGAGTAAACTCCTGTTTCCATTTTCAGATTACTAACTAATAATGCTTGAGAAACTTGGTGAAAGCTTAACAACGTATTTATACCTACTTCTCCATGGGAATTTTAGGTCCACTTCCTACCCCAAATAGCCATCGAACCCCCTCATCATTCAAAGTAAAAATTCATCAAACTTCGCCCATTGACTTGAACAACAAACTGGTTCGGTCACCCAATCATCAATGCACTCGACGACTGAGTTTTAACCCATTGAATTCCGCATTTGCAGCCGAAGAATGGATATCGATCATCCCATTGCACGTACCTGAGGCCTAAGGCGTGGATTGTCCACAATCCAACGGATAAAAAACTCTCGCATTCCGGGGAATCGATCGCAGTGAGGGGAGAAAATAAAAGCCCATCAAACGATAAACGCCCGTGTCCCTGCAGAATAATGGGCACAATTGTGGAAAAAGTCACTCATCGACGAAAAAATAAGCGAGGGAATGTACTACCGCTGACAAAATTAGGCTCTTTGAAAAAGATACCCTTTGTTATCGAACAATTTAAAATAAAAAAAAGCTCGAACGTATTTTTTATCCCGATGCGTTTCAAACTGGAGTGGAAGTTGAAATACCAAACTGTGCACAAAAAATGATCAAAAGGTTAGTGAATGCACGCGGAGCTTGCGTGAAAGTTTTAATTGGATCAAGAATTCCTTGAATACGATACTCAGCTAACTGATAGGAACGGGGGTTAAATGAATGATTTCTAAGGTAAGAAAGGCATCCATATATGGAAGTGCATCCTGTCTAAGGTAAGGTTCTGATAGCTCAGTACGACACGAAACACAGAAATATGAATTTCTCAATCAAAGGCTAGGGTTTGCCTTAGGAGAAGGTTAATGATATAAATGGTAAGCTTAAAAGGATTTGAATAATCGATTGCGTGATTTACTTTGTGATGTAATAATCGCTATTAGTAATAATATAACAATGACATTATTTAACCTTTTGCGAACTTATGATGGAAACTGCCTTATCCCCTAGTTGGCAACGTATGTTTTTTCTTACATAAAACAGTTCAATCAGAGAAATCACATGAAGTAAAGTTTGAACTTAGTTTAGGGTGATTTACAACTGTTTTTCCTATTAGAAGCTGTCATTGATAGTCGATAACACAGCTCAATTTCATAACTCTTTTTTACTCAAAGAACCATATAGTTTATAGCTGTTTAACTGTATTAAATAACACCAGCGTACTTTTATGTATTAAGAGTAAAAGATATAATATGCTAATAATATGAGTAATTGGTCACAAATTGTAAAGTAAAAATACATTTAAAAGAGGTTTTATGAATCTGCCTGAAGCGTATGTTCCTCAAAGCCTTCATACTTTCAAAAGTATATAAATTTTATTTTTTAAATTGTATATATGATTCTAACATGACAAGAAAACTCCATATTGATGCTAGTGATGCAATTAGTGTGATAAATCACTACAACAAAATAAACATTTACAATTAATTAACACTACAAAGTATACCGTACCAATCAGCTTCAACTTAAACACCTAAATACATACATACATGTACATACGTAAGTCTTTATTAGGCCAAATAATCTGACTGACTAAACTTCAATGTAAATTATTCCCTACATATTCTAGTATTCCCCAGAAAAATGAAACCTCTCCTTTGAAATACTTTACGTATGCGAGGGAGGGAGAAGACGTAATAAAAGAAGTAGATCTCTGCGAAAATGAGCGTTCGTTTATACTAAGAATTATGACGCTCTTTCAAAGAAAATGCCAAAGCCGACGCTTGTTATCAAAATGCAAAAGATGGATACAAAAGAATTTGAGATATCCGAGAAAATCTGAGCTTGAATGGGAGCTTCCATTGGAAGGCATCAAAAAACCTTCGATAAAAAGATGAAGAGGTTTCCGCGGTTTAGAACAATGGCCGAGTTTTTAAAATCACGCAGAGAAAAGAAAAATCGCCACATCTTACCCCACCCACCACCTTCAGTAGCGCCGCAGGCGGAGAGAAAAGAAATCTCTAATCGCGTACTAATAGTCGGGAAAAAAAATTGAAGAGAGAATAAATACGAACTTCTCATTTTTTCCGCTGCGAATGAAGCGCTCTTATGAAAAAAGTTGCCAATCGCGGGGGAAAAAACGTGAGAATTCGTAGAAGGAGAGGTATGCATCCGGTGGAAACTTTTAATTCGTTTGAAATCGCTTTCTTACGTCATCTGATGACGAAGATTGCGGTTCGGAGTGTGCGTGGGATATGTTAAGGATGAGCTCGTTTTGAAGGAGTGGCAAATGAGAGATGAAAGAGATACAAATTGGAAACTTGGAGTTTTCGAAGGCAAATCTGATCGAAGGTGTGTGCAGATCAAAGGAAAAACCGATCCAGAAGTTAAATTTGGAATCTCATGAGCTTTTTCGTGGGAAGTGAGCCGAAAATAAACGTAACGAGCAACAGAAGTATATATAGACGCTATTATGCTAAGTTTGTGATGTAAACGAGACATCAGACTATGGGTCTGTGCCGTTTGATCGATCGGTAGTTCAACGAACCTGTTTGACATGTTAAAGAGTTAAATTTAGTATTCGAATTCAATCAAATATTTCACTTCTTCATACAAATGAATACTTTTAGAATATCTGATACATTCAATACATAAATCCGGTTAGAAATTGATTGAATAAGAATTTAATAACTGTGCGTACAATTGTATGGAGGAGATGAGTTAAAATCTATCCTGGTCATATTAATATTATTTTAACATTTTTATCAATATATTATAATTTTTCAGGTAATATATATGTAAAAACTGATTACAATGAAATTATGTTGGATAAAATTGTTGGATATGTAGGATCAACGTTTATGAACATTTTATCTAAACAGTGTAAATATTATCATATATGATATCAAAAATTAATATAAAGATTAATTCGATTATATATATATATATAAAAGTAGTAATGAATGGCGGAACAAATTTTAACATATCTTGATTCAATTAGTTCTGTGAAACTAAAACAAGAAACAATTTTTATAAGTAGATTCATTACGTGATCCATTTTATCATTCCTAAAACTTCTTCTACAAAAACTGTAAAAATTCAGAAACAAAATAGAACCAAGCACAACTGTCTCTTTAATCAAAACGAAGAGAGAAAAACCAATAATCCGCCCGTAAAAAATCTCGTGGCAGAAACGTAAGATTAATAAGCTAGCGTAATACTCTTTTAACCGCTATTACGGTATCCGATTTTATTAATGATGTTTATTTAAGGAGATAAAACAAAGGGAAGGGATTTGGGTAGACAAATCCGTAACAAAGGAGGAGATTTAGTTGTGAGGAAGATGGGAGCGTATGGTCAAGGGTAGAGATGGATACGAGGAAAAAGTGGGAGTTTATGAAAAATGAAGGCCTCTGAGATAAGGGAATGACTGAGTGAATCGAATTAGAGAGAAAGGGAAGTTTTTTCCGAAGAGCTTTGGAGCAGGTAATCTTATTTATCCTTGATCCCATTTTCCGAAAATGAATAAAGAAATACAGTACGTGCTAAAAGTGAAGATATTACGCTGTGACTGATTACGGTAGTTTGTTAATGTAATTATACGTTTGCCTATTTATAAACACGAAGCCGATATAATGAATGTACCCTGTAGATGTTAAGCTAAAGTACCATGTCTAACTCTGATGGTTATATCTTATGTCGCAATGCGATGTAATCTTTTATTTATAATACAAGAATAATTAGGAGATGAATCTCTATATGAATTTCAGTTATGTAACATATAAGTTTGTGATGTTACGGACATTAAAAGCTGTTCATCACATTGAATTATTTCTAACATACTATATAGCCAAAACATATCCTCGTTCATCTCCAAAGGCAGCATTATAAAATTATCATTTGAAATAAAAGGTAAACTGGAAATTTCTCGGAACTGAAAATTTTAAAGATATTCACAATATACCACATTCACCACTTTAATGCAATGAAAAATCAAACAACATTTTCGTGAAAATTGACAAAAAATTGCTTCTATAATGGAAAATTCATGAATAGGAAAATAGAAACCTGTTTACTTGGATTACTCTTCTAAATCATTCAAACTGCAATCAAGATAAATCGGTACAGCAACTTAAGTCAAGCACCTCCATTATTGAAGCTTAAATTTTAAAAATATGAACAAATAATCATTCGCCAAAGATATTGACGTCCTTAAGACAATAATGAAGGACTTCTTTTAGTTAAAGGACTTCTTCAAATAAATCCCACTGTTTATACTTCGCTATTCGTGAAAATAGTATCAAAAACATTATTTCAGTTGTGTACGAGTTTTAAATGCTTTTTTTGTAACGAAAAGTACAATGGATTGAATAATTGAACCAAAAATTCCTCTAATGAAGAAGCAGAATGAAATCTCGAGTTTCCTTGCATCTGATGAAAAAAGTTTCCCAATTTCCAGAGATAAAATGGCAAATCATATTCGAAGCAATATAAAATAATTAAAGCTTTCGGATGTTCAGATGGCAATGAAATACTTAACTCGATTAACTCATGAATATTAAAAGGCAATAAAAGTTTAATATGAGCGAATATTTTCAAGGAGACTTGGAACCTAATTAGGCTCTTATGAGGGAAAAATCAGAGCTTTTTTCTTCAGTTTGCGACAGTCGATTATGGATTGAGTGACCCAAAAATTTTGGCATATTGTGATGGGTTGGTTACTCAATATCTTCTTTTGAAATTTCCTTTTTTTCACATTCATATACACGTCAAATTTAACAATAATTTATTGAGCAAATAATCTTTTCAAGTTTATGCATTCAAACTTAATTAAATTTATTTCAAAGATAGAATTCTAGATTGAGAGATTTTGAGAAAATGCTACTTTTTAATGTAATTATATGCATACTAAAATATTGTACTTTATTGTTAAGAAATACATGTTTTATAAAAATGCATGCAAAAATTTAAGATACATTTGGGAAATAGGCACAAGACAAGATAATTTGCTAACTCATCACAAACAATATTTTATTTGATTTTTACAAAATTACTTTAATGTTCAAAATAATCAAATAAGACTCGTCTTTTTCTAGAGAGATACTTACAGTCCTTTTTAAATTAAATTTTGTCTTAGCATCGCTTAATCTGAGTTAAAGATACTAAAAAATTAAGTGATATATTGAGCATTGTTTAGCTTCCAATCCAATGAAATTAGAGGAGACGACATAACAACGCAAAGAAACGAATCATTTTTTCAACTACCACGTAAATGTTAGAGCCATAAACCCTAATGTACATTATCAGTAAAGTGCCTCCAATAAGGCAAAATCTCTCATCTTTACATCTTCCCATGTTTAAATATAACATTTTGTATGAAAAGAGTCTTTATAAAGCTATAATTGTGATTCTTTCACATTGTGTCACCGCTACCAATTAGTTCATCACGCCCTTTGATCACTCTCTCGATATGAAGCACCTTCCCATTACATATTCGAATCCAAACATCTCAGCATACATCTCAATCCTTTCGTACAAAAATTTACGTATCGTTTGGCATCTTAATTAAATTCAAAGGCTTACGAAAAGCCGTAAAAAAAGTTGCCAACGATGCGATGAACCCTTTTCGATACGGAGAATAGAAAATGCATGCATCCACTCCGTTCTCCAAAGATAAACGAAACGAAGGGAGTATATAAATGCTCGAGTGGAGAAATAAATAAAGTTAAGGAGAGCGCGTAAACGGAAAGATTGATCTCCAAAAGATGCTGCGGCAGTTTCTCTCGGAAAACTCCATTTCGCCGGAGAAGAGCATCAAACAATATGACTTCATATACTCTTAAGATTCAGGAACCATAAAGGAGGGATAAAGATGGATGGTTGGGGTGGAATGTATCATCCTTTGCCGCTTCATCTTGATACGTCGCATTGAATTTTGATTGGAAAATCGATTCGTAATATTTCTCTTTTCGCATTTGCTTCGAATTCGGCGAAATAACAAATCGCTGTACGATTTATTTACCTTATTCGTATATGGTTATATTTATACTCCATTATTTATGTTTAATTTCGAGATAAAGCTAAGTTGCAAGGAATTAAACTATATTGAATATATCTACTAAATTAAAGTTATCTTTATCGATTTACGATATGATTTCAATAAAATAAACCTTAATCTTCTTTTATGCCTCAGGAAACTAAATCAGAATAAATATTAACTCTTTATCATATTAAATTACTTAAGTATATATTAAAGCTTATAGATTTAGATAAATAAATATTTGTATAAAAGTATGATCTAAAGTAAATATACTTTAAATTTAAAGTTCAATTCATAGAAACAAAAAATAAAGCAAACAATGGAATGAAGCTGTTCCAACAAATACATTCCCTTCAGCTTGAGGTAATACACCAAAGAGAAATATGTTTTCATAGTACTTGGAATTACTTTTCATTAATGGTATTTTGTGAACTCATTTCAAATTTCCGAGTATTGTCTTAGAATAATGACTCGACTACAGCTGTAATAAATTTTTCCTGTGATATAATCAATAATCACGTATTCTATTCCAATTTTAGAGGATTATTTACTTTGAAATTTGCTTTATATTAACTATCAGGTTTTCATTAATTAATAAGTTCCTATTTCCATTCATAATTCTCCATCCATTCTGATTTGAGATTTCCTTTCGGTTACGTTTTTCTATTCTTACCACGCATTCCTTTTCTTTCAAATTAGGCTCCAGTTCTGTTTCATTTTCGGCCGTTAATTTCAGTTCGGTTTCTATCTTTGGTTCGCACAACGGTTGGCATATCTGTCTTGATTACCCCATCGGATTCCCCTTTCGAATCGGCTCCCAGTTTCGTTCCGAATCGATTTCCTGTTTTTAATGAAGCGCATGCTAAAGAGGAATTCGAGATGGGCGGAGCAATCAATAGTGATCCAAGTGAATTGTTAATGGGGGTGAAAGTAAAAGGGAAAGTGGTCCAACGGAGAAAGTGCTGACTCGATCACCCAAGTATCTGACCGGCAAACAGAGAATTTAAGGACATCAAAAGTTTCGTTTAACGGCCTTCCGAACTTTATTTAGGACTTCCGAAGAGTTCACTAGGGGGGCCGGCATCAAACGTGCATCTAGAGAGAGTAATGTATCAACTTTCCTCGTTCGGTGGCTTGTGCTTGACCGATGTATTTGGTGTCATAACAAGAGACGGTTGAAAAAGATAGACGCTTATTGTATCCAATAAAGTGGTATTTGGAAACGAGGAATTTCAAACATTTTGACGGTACCGTAAATAGATACAGTGCTCCATGATCGACTAAAGTTGCTAAATTTCAAAAATAATATTAATTGATCAAACATAATGATATATGTTTGATCATATATCCTTTCCTTTCCAAATAATAAATAAGAATAAACAAAATAAGAATTTATAACTCTCTAAAATGGCAATTCCATTTAGTTTACGAGACAAAATACAATAATACGGATTCGAGACTTTACCTTGCTTATGAAAGTAAGAGTAATAAAGAAGAAATTTAATTGATCCAACCTGTATTAATTAGAAAACCCCGAAGAGAGGTTTTCTAGCCAATATTCATTAATCTTATATCTACATTCTTTTTATTTTATTTCATATTTCTAAAAGGTAATAAATTTTGAATTATTTAATTGATACTAAGATTTATTTTAAAAACATTATTCAAAGTTTCAATTAAAAAATCACCCCCATATCCAATACGTTTTCATAGACATGAAGAAAAGACTAACAAGCTAATGCATATTTATTTCAAGGTACAAAATACCTCTTATTAATGCGACAATTTTAAGGGTTAACTGACAACATTCAAAAGTACATCCTTATCTTTTGACAGAATCCTATTACTACTACCTCTATTAACCTTCCGAATACAAGAATGCACGCCAGAAATACACATTGAAGCATTCACTAGCTCTGTATACCTTCCGAATACAGGAATTTAACCTAGAAATACACTCTGAGACCATCCTTCCTTTTGAACATCATTAAAAATCATGACCTACGTAACAAAGTTCAAAACTCAAAATCATACGTTTTCAAATAAGACGACGGAACAATCCGTAGCCCACGGCGTACGTTAGAACTCCTCAAATTGAGACATTTGGGGGATACGGGAGTTCCCGAGTAAGCTTTCCTAAGGTTCGGAGTTATTCTACGGAATCTACGAAATGGATTTTGCGCCACGGATAAGGTGGGAATCCCGAGTTTTCCATCGCCAGTTATCGTGGCTTCGCAGGGTTTTCCAATAAGCGCCAAAACTGGAGGCAATTTTCCCCGCAAATGAAGAACTTCCATCTCGCGTAACAGTCATTCTCTCTTCCGAAATATAAATCTGCGAGATTTCGAAGGCACGGTTTAAATTTCCGAGGGATGACTTAGTTTGCGGATAACACACACGTGCGGATAAGAGAGGGGATTTCTATTCATCTCGGCTGCATTAAATGGAGGAAATTAGGTCACGAGCAACTTTTGGATTTGGGACGAGCGGATTCCACCTTCAGAATGTTGGCGGATGCTGTTTTGGTTCCTAATCTAAATCCGGTAGCTTTTCAAACTCGACATTAGTCTATTTTAACTGGAAGAATGTGATTCTGAATACGTGAATTCTAATATCGTATATTAGATAGAATCAACGTATTGTGAATATTTTAATGAGGTACAAAATCCGCATCGATAATTTATTTGCTATAAAAAAATTTATACGTATATATGCATCTTTTAATAGTCTACCTTTCGTTATTTGAATACTTTTCATAGATATTTTACATATACTTAACTTACATAAGACTCATTTAATGAAAGGGCAATTCATTTTAGATAACTTTTATTTACTTCCTCCCTCTTTACGATCATAAATTATGCATCTTAATATAAATTTTAAGAAAATAAACCACATCAAACAAGAATGTTAGTGATATTTGTATTAACTTTTCGTATGTTTCTTGTTTAAAGATAAATTCTCGGTAATCCATGTGATTTTGCATATTTGATTTGTAAATAATGATCAAATTGAGGCATCGTTATTTGAAGTCGAGAGGAATAATTAAGGTCGTTGAAAACTTCCTTAATTAAAGAATCGAGATACAAGACCCCGCACAAAACTTTTTCACGCAATTTTAAAAGAAAAATCATAAGAATTCCTAAAATATTTGGACATCCATCTATATTTCTATTCCACTCCCCTTGGAGTGTAATCGCAACTAATATTTGAGACTTCGAACTTATAGTGGATTTGAGTATGGTCGTTCAAATTCTAAAATGCAGACCCTCTGCACATACCAGTAATTCCGTAGGCTAATCAATCAATGAAAAAAAATATGATCGTAGTTTTAAGCTTTTATGAGTGTGAAATATTATCAGAGGAAAACGTTAAAATTAATAGTTTTAGAAATAATGAAAGTGAACCTTTATATCATAGACCAGCTTTCATACCGGCTGAGATAGTGATGATACACGAACGCTATTACGAAAATGACTCACGATAGACGTATTGATTAGCTAATTATAGATTGGTTATACAGATACTCTCTAAGCCAGAAAATACCAAAATAATGGTACTTAAATATTTTAAAATTATATTGAATAGGAGACTATTACTCTTTAATACTTTAGAAAGAGGGAATCCTCTAGTAACGAGTCATCTAAGACCTAAGAAATTCTTATCCAATCACTGAGTTCGTGCCTGGAGAACCCATCCCTACCCCATCACTGGAAGACAGAGAGAAAGAGATGGCATCCATAGAGATGCTGGCAGTAAATTCGACTCTTTATATGAAAGAAAACGGCGATAAAGGGACGACAAAGAAAGGAAGATAAAGGATTGGGCTAATAAAGTAATAAATGCCTCAAGGAAGGGAACACGAAACCTCCTCACCCCCCTTTACTCGGGATACGAGAGAGATCGTATAAACAAAGGGGAAGTGGGGAAACCATTAAAAAACAAGAGAGGGTAATTAGGATGGAGTTCTAGATTAGAAGAAGGGGTCGATTGATGTTTTGATTACAAATTTCCTTCATCATTTCTGAATTTGGCTGACTTGGAGAAAAACACTTAATGTGCGAGCAAGTTGAATGTGGATTATGGACAAAAAATACCATCGCTTATAACCATTAAAGGATGATTTATATTGGAGGCTTGCTCCGAAGATTGCGTTTAATTAAGAGACCTACTCGACGCATGAAGTGCAATTGCGAATGGAAGTCATATTTCTGAAGTTACCCTTTTATTTTAGGATCTCTTTACTGTTATCACTGCAAACACTTGGATGGCTTGACCCATTGCTTTTTGAGGGATTAATTTGAGAGGCGTAGTGAAAGAATAGTTCCAGAATTAAGATTTTAAGTTTGTTAGTTCTCTATTATATAGAGACGAAACGATAATAAAAGACTGAATTTAAATTTTGGTCTAGTCAAAATCCACTTCTCAGATGTCTAATTTTCATACATAGATACATGAATACATAGGTGATGAGAGGGTTGAGAAAAAGTTCTAGTATCTTTTAGAACGAATACTTATGTATAAAAGTGGACATTGATTTATGACAGATAACTTATTAAAATAACAATCGTAACCAACTCGTGAACAATTAAAAAATGTTTACAAAACAATAGTTTCGTGGGTTCGAATATCATATATTTTTTTAATGATAACCCTAAGATATTTAATTAAATCCTTGAAACAAATCAAATAAAATTCAAAGTTTTATAGAAGAAACTCTGTAAAGTATCCACATTCACAAATTGTCACATTATTTTTAGCCATTACAAATGCACTCTGAATTTCGATTGAACGCACGTAATAGACAAATCCTCATATTTCTTGTTCGAATAGTCTATATCTATTTTTAAAGTCTTCATGCTCCCTCTTTGAATGATCAGTTCGTTTACATTAGATTTACTTGTACTTAAATTGAGCGACTGAATTAAAATACTAGTTCGCAGAAAAAAAATACAAAACACGTTTGAGTACTGAACATCCTCCGCATAAGATATCATACAATATCAAAACATTAGTCTTCGCATTTAAACTTCACACCTTGCAGTTGCCACCCTTAATCCAGTTATTCTTAAGAGACAGATGTGTCGTTTCTTATAGGGATACGGTAGGCATTTTTTATAGATCTTTTTTACGCACCGACCACCTCTTCTGACGCACTTACTCAAAACACTTCTTGGTCAAGTGACGAGAGGAATAGGTTTTTTGTAACAGAGGAAAAAAACAGCACTTCCTTCATTAGAAATTCTGCCCTGTCGGTTCTGAACAAGTCAGCCTTACAGTACCAACCAAAACAATACTAAGAGTGATGAACGCCCTTAAAAACGTGATACTGAACGAGATATTAAGACTTAAATAGTATTATGCTTTTCCGAAGTTTAAAATTAAGGATTTTTAGCACTTTTAATATGAGAGCATGAGAGGTTGTAAAAAATAACGCTCTTGTATTGATGGTGCGAAGGAAGTCGTTGTGTCTGTGAGAGACAACCACGGTGACCTTTGAGGGAAGATTCATTGATTTTCCAAAAACAGTTGAATTCGATATCATTCATGGAGGAGATATAGGGAAAAAATTATTATTTACGGGGAAAATATTTCTATGAATGAAGTAAGCTAATAATTAAATTTAAATTTGTATCGAAAATTCTAAGAAATTATTTTGATTTTAAATTTATATTTCCACTCTACATTGTTTTGATGATCTACTCAGATCTAAAAATATTTTCCCGATTTTCCCAATTAGTTAGGTAGAATACAGTTGCATTCCTATGATACGCTTTTTAATTATACGATGATGAAATATTGCGGTAGCTCTATCATTTAAACTTGGCTGAACGCTTTCTGTATTTAATTTTATACTCTACAAATTTCAATTTATTCATTCATTTATAAATACTACCAGTAATACTAATGTATAATTAGATTATTATATAATATTTGGGTTATTTTCTCTTTTTCCATTGAAATAATTTTCGATAAATTATCAAATTCTTTTGAATTATTCGTAATTTTATCTTGAAAAAGGGTATTTGTGCATAATCCCCCATTCCTTCTTTAATCAAATTTAGAAATTATAATAATAGTAATATACTAAAATAAGAGTAAAGAATATAACAACAAGAATCTTTTCAAGTTATAGAATGAAAATATTAATTTTATCTAATATACTAAAAGCTTTCTTTTTTTCACATCTTTTTCTATTCGCATAAGGTTTAAAGGAATTACTTTCTACCAAGCAGCATAAACCTTAGTAAATCCATTAGTTAATGGAGGCAGGGAAATAGATAAGCGAAGTGGGGAATATATTTTTCGAAAGGGCTTATCTCACAAATATGACACCTAGAATATTTGTAGATACACCTGCTACTCTTACGTAGACCACCTGCCACCATTTCAAATATTCAACTGGTTTTCTCTAAAAAATATCTCGCAATTTATCCGGAATGCATTTTCTACAAAATTTCACTAAGATCTTGAAAGGTAAATAAGATTTTTAGAATAAGCATTTTATTTATATTTTCTTTGGTAATCAATATACCTTATTAATTATCGACCGAAATGTAATTTCCTTATTTAACAGAGATAATTAAGAAGTTTTCTTCTTTTCCTTTAGAAATTCTTAGGATAATTAAACGAGTTTTAGAAAGGATATGTAATAAGGAAGTAATTATGACTGTACTACTAAAAAATATAACACTTTTTCATAGTATTTGGATCGCACAATGAGAGTTTTTGATAAATTACTTCAATAGAATCATTCATTGGCTATTCTACGAATAGGAAACAATTAGCACAAATTATTTCCCGAAAAACATTATCTACATTGTGGTCGTCTAAAGAAATATAAAAAAGTTAAATTTAATTATATCAAAAAGCAATTAAATAACTCTAATGATGGATTAAACGTCATTACAAATTTGACATTAATTAGTCATTCCAACAAACAGCTAAAATATGTGAATTCAAACGCTTAAAATATCCTTAATCATGTTCAGTTAGCACATAAAATTTATTAGTTACATGCATTTAAATCCTCTAAACTGTTATTTATGCACTAATATTGACACAGAGCCTAATTATATGATTTCAGTGACCCATGCATATCCACCCATATTTATGCAATTTTTTAAATTTTGATACTCATTAGTATTATAATTAATCATCAAATTTATAGTACATTCATATTTTGAATTAGCATTAGAATTGTTAATAAGATCATCAACCAATGACAATATTTCAAACGATTCCCAGAAATTTGTCCATCGTTAATGGCTCTCACGAGATTTTACCCTCCCATAATAATTTAACTGATTATATAGCACAAAACTAACTAAACTGGAAAATAAAATATTTCTGAAGTTATTAGCTTAATTAATAACATTAAATGAATATGAGCAACACATTACCACATTCTTACTTAATTTATGACTATGTATAATTCAACATTCTTTATGAAATACTTATTTATGAATTTCTGTATTAAGTAGCTTCTTTGACCATATACCTGCGATATAATACTCCGTTTTTCGCATTTATTTAGCCCCGAATTTTTCATGCTTAAATTCTTCTAATTCAAGTATTTTTATATTAATATAAACTCATAAGAATTATGAATTCGAACTCGAATCTAGAGCAACCTCTTTTATAATAAAATTTAGGCAAAATATTTCATTAAATGCTTCATTAACTTTGTTCGACGAAGACGAAAAATACACCTTATATTTCTTCTAACTTAAAAACTGTATCCAGTACTTTTATCCAACGAAAATTTTAATCTATAAAAAATTAAAGCTGAAACGAGTCCAACCATTGAAAAATAAAATTGATCCTCTTCATCTACGTATCTAGAAAACTCCTTCAATAATCTCATCCAATTCGGTCAATTAGACACCACCGTAGGCTCCGAATTAATCTGGAACTCTGCGGTGACCGAAGCTCCTACAAATTTTTAGGAAACAATCCCTTAATTCAGATTTCGGTCACAGTCCACGAGGAGCGCTAACTTTGAGCTGAAAAAAAAAGAAGATCGTGTCCCGGGACTTTTTAAAGCTCGTAGCACCGGCGGACTTCGATCCATCGTTTAAGGGATCGCATATTTCAAATCCTAACCCCAATCCACGCTTAATTCTGGGATCTTCATTACTCCGTCACTTCGGTGAATGTTCCTTTCATCATTAAGAGTGGGAAAAAAACCGTTTCGAAGAGCGGGAGAACGAGCCGAGGGGATCGATGGGAAATGGACGAACGAAATAAAAAATGGCGAAAAAAAAGAAGAGCGGATTCCGTCGAATCTGACCGAGTTACGCTGCGGAGAAAAACTTGCGGGGAAAAACCATCCTGAATTTAAATAAGACTCTTCAAGGGAGCTATAAAGAGAATATCGTGAAATAAGAACTCCACGGCCTAATTAGGGTTGCGCAAAGAAGTTGCATCCTTAAACGATGTGCAAAATTAGATGCAAAATAGAAGAAGCAACTTTCAAAGCAGAAATTAGCCGAAAGAAAATGAGGTCGGATTTAAATTGATGGAGATTTTATGCGATGTTTTCTTGCTCAAAGAAGTTGGTTTACCTTGATACGATCCTTGCATTAAAACCCTTCATAACTAAAAAGATCGCTTATGCTCAAAACTGAATTACAGATATGTACGAGTATACTGAATAACTATTACCTTCCCCAAAGAAATATTTTTCATAATTATTTAAGCATTCTTTCCCTTTTATTATATTTCTAATAAACGTATTGTGGACATATCAAGTTGATTAACATTGAGTAAATTAAGTATATTGGTAAAAAATATCAAAAATTAAGAACCATAATACACGTTTTTGCACTGATTACATAACAAGAGTTAATAGTTAGCAAACAATATTGAAAATAAAAATACGAGAATTCAACTACATTATATAAAGATCTTATTAACATCAGTTATTTACTATTAAATTTATCGACACAAAGTTGAAACGTAAAATAATCAAATAATGGCAACCAGTCTTATAATCCTGGAACGACAAAAGTTTTGAATATAAATAACATAAAATCAGCACGAAGCCCTTCTAACTTGCAATCCATTCCAAATCAAAGACGAAAAAGAATAATTTGTACCTACAGGTTTTCTTTATTAGACCCAAGTCAATCAATTAGGATTCCTTTTAGTTCATAAAGACTTAACCGTATTAGGTAAGTAAATGGGAGAAATTTTATAACTGCCCCAAACTCTCTTCTATACATTAAATAACTCCATTGTACTACAAATATTTCCTTTACATATTTTTTCTTAGAATATTCTGGGGTATTCCAAATTTAATTTTTCATATTTTACTTCCTCACAGAATCATTATTACTACAGGAAATATCACAGTAAAATAGAAATTCCTTAGAAATACAAAGCTTTCAAACTCCCAACTTTTTCCTTAAACACAGCAATAATATTGTAACCAGGAAAAGTTGGACAGTGACATAAGTTCTCAGTATTATAATGAATAACTCCTAATATACAAATATAAAATAAAGTATTCCATTTTCTTTTGAAACATCATTAGATCGATGTTAGCATAGTAACACAAAATAATAGTAATAATATAAGATACATAAAACATTTGAGAATTACTAAAGACAGAAGTATACAAATAATTAAATGAAGAAGGAAAAGAATAATAATTTGAATATACTACTCTCACAATAATACATGTCTAAAGCAACTGTTAGGTATTATATAAATGTATAGGCACCAACGAAAGGACATATTCAGTATAAATACACTAAATAGCCTCTTTTTGTGGTTTGCAATTTACTATCCTAAAACTTCAATGAAGAAACGTCGATAATTTGACATCACGGGTTTTGACTTCGGGTATTAAATATTTCATAACTGCCTCATTACGTAAACCCGCGTTATAAATTCATTTTTATTTATTATACTTAGCATACCCTTCACAAAAATAAATTTCTGTTACAATCGCTGTAAGGTACTCAACTATGGACGAACATCAACATTCAAACCATGATAGGAAAAATTCCTTCTCATCCGGGATTCGAAGACGGGGCCTCAGCATTCAGTTAGCAATCTTAACCATTCTGCCCACTGAGTTCTGTATAACTACTATATATACTACCTCAACACTTAAATAACTCTACAACAAAACACACTAGATCCGCCGCTGTACGAATGTCCCATTTTATATATGCAAAATTAAGAGCGCCGTATATACGTAAAAAAGTCTATTCCTCCAAATCTTCTCTTGAGGGTGACCCATACGAGTATATGGCAAAAAGAGAATCCCCTCAATTCAGGGAGTAAATCTGTCGAAACGAAAAGAGGAAACATTGAAAGAGTTAAAAGAAATGAGGAAAGATGGACGG
This sequence comes from Pantala flavescens, assembly GCA_020796165.1. Classification (NCBI taxonomy): domain Eukaryota; kingdom Metazoa; phylum Arthropoda; class Insecta; order Odonata; family Libellulidae; genus Pantala; species Pantala flavescens. The sequence continues at coordinate 13,725,078 of CM036887.1, forward strand.
AATTGAACAAGTTTTCTCGAGATATAAAAGAGGGGAAGAATGAGGAAAAGAGGTCAGGAAACTTAGGTCCGAAAAACTCTTAAAGGGGTATAAAAGACGTTTAGCCGCCCTGGGGGTTGTGGGACGGACCAGGGCTCTATTTCAACAATAAAGAGCGAAGCTTACTTTTCTTGGCCTCGGGCTCCGTCTGCATAGCGAACAATGCTTCTTTATCAGCTTTCTTTATGAGATGTCCCTAGGATATAATAATCTGCTATCTCGCTTATGAAAGAGAATGGCACGCTCTGAAGACGTATGTGGAATCCAACCTAGTTTAATATTAATTTCCTTTTGGGAGAAGCTTCTCTGCAATGTAGCTTGTGTTTATTAAAATCTTCATTCGAATTCTTCCGGTAATAAAATTTGTAAATGTTCGTGACTTTTTGTTGGAATTGAATCAAATGTCTCAGTGCATGCATTTCGTCTACATTCAAAATAAATTAAGCGTAGAATACATGCTTGTGAACAAATTTCTAACTACTGCTTAAGAAAATTTCACGACCTGATAATTGCAAATACATAATAACCCTAAATATTTAAAATTTTGCATACCATTACCATCGTTAACGATTCATGTATGCTAAGATGATGGATTGATAGTAAATTCTTTGATTCCATTAGAAGATGGAAGTACAAAAAACTGCAAAATTAATGCACCCATCCTTTCCCATTGTGATAGAGTTGTTTTATTACAGAACTCAATGAAAAATACAAAAAATCAGTTAAATCTTTGTTTAAATTTACGTAAATTTTCAATTACGAAAGTAAGATAGGAAGGATCGTTTTACACATCATGGACAACACTCCTACTATTCATCATATCTAATATTATGTATAAAGTAAGAAATAAACATTCAAAATAAAGAATAAGTATTATTTAAAACATCGTGTTGTTTTTAATTTCGAATAATATTCGTAAAAGGAAATATTTTTCTTTTTGATTCCTGTCTCATATGAAAATTAGAATATTATTGTCATATTACAACTACATTACTCCTACTAATTATCTGGAGTAGATGCAAAGATACGTTTCAGTATCTTATAAAATTCTCGACTAAGTGTATTCATACGACTTTTAACGTATTTAAATAGAAGATGTAAACATAATTTCTTTCTGTACTATTTCCCTTTAAAAAAGACGTATACAAAACTACGAAACATCAGCTCTGGGCACAAGTGGGATGAATTTAGAAGGAAAATATTGCTAGAGGGAAAAACTCGCTTTGACGCAGTAAAAATTTTATCTTCCGTGCAGCAGAATGGATTTCGCTAATACAGTTGGAATCGAGGCGTTATAGTTCACCCTATTTTTTGCAACATGTCCTCCTGAGTCAACGGGGTCGTAATCCGCGACCGTTTCATATTTTTATACTAGACGCCCGTAAAAATCTCCGCGAAAAACTTGTTCTGCAGATAACAATGCAGAAATAGGGACGTCGCTGGAACTAGATAGAAAAGAATGGAAACCGCGACTGTAAAAAAGTCCTTTAGGAAGCTGGGCAGGTCGTAAAAATGGCTGTAGACTACTTCCCAATGAGAAAACCAAAAGGAGTCGAGTTACATACAATAGAAATGTTTCCAGATACGGGTAAAGAAGAGAAGACTGCATCGAAGTGATGAAAAAGACATATAAAAATGTAAAAATGAGAAATTATAAGGACGATTCGAGATATAGATAGATCGATAGATAAAGAGAAATTGATGACATTGATATTTGAAATTATGATACAAATTGGTATTTTTATACGTATTTGAATAAAGAAATAGTACTTTTAGATTGTTATCTAATTTTTACAAAAGTAAATGATTAGAATATATATTTGTATTCATCATTTAGAATTACTTGTATTATATTATATATTATAACAGTAACTCTTCGAAAGCATCCGTTTAATTCAATGAATATGGAGAAGTTTAAATTAAGTTATACCTCTAAATACCTGATGCTGTACAAAAAATACGCATAATTAGAAGATGTTCCTTCCAGAAAAATTTCATGAAGAAACGTAGTCGGAATTCTAATCGGATATCTTAGGTGAGGTGCAAGTAAAGTTAAGTACGTGCCTGGAACTTCGTTTAGTTGGAATGAGCGCACATGGCTGGAACCCGAGAACGTATTTTTCACTTATATAAAAACCTTATCTACAGTATAGTAAATTACGAACAGTTGATTACTTTCCCATTATTAAGTTGTAAAAAAGTTGCTTATTTCGCCAAATGATTTATTAATAAATTGCCTCTCCTGTGAATCAATTATCCCTTGATTGTATTTGATAAATTGACCTTGCTATTGAACGTATTGGTTCTTCCCTATGAAATATATTTCAGCTTGCTAGAATGGAATTAAAATCCAAAATGTCCGTACTTTACTAATTTTGGAAGTTTCGAAAATACAACTCTTGATAATACCACTAATCATTCTTCAGTTATTCCATAATTAGTTAGTTTAGATTAGTCTGTAATGTATACTCCTAGGAGAAAATTTTGCAAAATTGAAGGAAATGGATTTATTAATCTTTCAATTCATACACGTAAAACACCTGTTTCTATTTTTTCGGCTGACTATTAGAAGAAATTTACCAAGCTATACACACTCTTTGTAATAAAATACTTACTTAAAACCGATACTTATATGTCCCAATCAAGTGTGCAGCTGCTTGCGCATAGCTGGTAGTCGGGCGAGTCTAAGTAAGCAGTGAACGCGGGAGGGGAAGCATGCAACACGTGGGGTTTGTATTCTGGCGACAGACGAATTTAAACTTTAACGCGAATCATTGTCTTCGACATCCTCCCAAGGGATAGAGAGGTTCAATATCTTTCCAGTGTATAGAAACAAATGATTTCACCTACACCTTATCAAAGAAAAATGCTTTTCTTTCACAAAGATTCAATCAGCTGCAAATAGAATTAAACAAGTTATTACGTTAAATTAACAGAAAAGTTTAACGGTGCCTTTAAAATACTTAAAGGCTATTGAAGGATAAGAGATTATGTAGAAATATACGATTTATCGCGTCCTCCATTTTATAGATATCAGCATGGATAAACAAGTGTTCATTAAGAGATTCACAATAATAGATTACGTAGAAATATACGATTCACCACGTACTCCGTTTTATAGCCATCAGTATGGGTAAACAAGTGTTCAAACATGCCGGAATCGACCTCAGCATCCTAAATGTCCGTTCAAACTATCACTTCATCCATGCCCCATTGCCCCATTCAAAACCCATGCTCATAATCCAGATGTCAACCAAAAAAGCATCGTTCGGAACTAAGGAGCATAGGAAATCGGCCGGATCGCATTGTATCAAACGGACGTTCCGCTAGCGCATATATCGGAACTGGAAGACGTAAACGGTAAACTGCTAAAGGACGAGAAAATGGGGTCAACCGGAGACGAGCTTGCTGGGAGTGGTGGAACCGAATTATAGCACGTAACGTATGAAGATGCATGGTGAGGGAAATATAAAGTGGAGGAAAGAAGATATAGCTCTGGGAAATCGAGAGGGGTCGGTGCAGAATGATGTACCGAGTTTGGAGTCTTTGGGGAAGAAGGGGCATAAAACTTGGGTTTAATGGAGTGACGTAGTCTGGAGACTACCACGGAATGGAAAGAAACGCGAAATCTTAAAGGAAGAAGGGTAACTGGTAAGAATAGGGTGAAAACAAAACGCTATGGGGAGGCAAAAAGTTATAGGACGCTAGAAGGTTGCTGATTTACAAGAAGTAGGGCTTTACGACCGAGCTTGGGTAATCTGAGAGATAATATGGTGATAATGGCCCATTAAGGAACGGTGCCGTAAAAGTTTGGGGCAGGGTTTCCGTAGGTGCAGCGCCATATCTTTGACTCTTTGTTCACTTGGGGGATTACATTATTTACGCGACCTTCCGATGTTTTATGGGTTATATAGACTCGGACCGTTGGATCGTGCTGCCGAAAACAATCGACTTTTAAGGGTGTGTTTCTCTCGTTTGGAAGCCACGTCACGAAGATGCTCGCGGGGTGTACGTCTGGAATCGTAAGAAGTCGTCTAGCCGATATGTACTTCGATACTGCGATAAACCGATCTAAAACGCTCCAGAAATATAAAGTATAAGCTCGGGATTCATTGACACGGATATCTCTGATGCTCTCGAGTGGGTTATAAAGATTTATGGGCGCGATACAGCCGTTTAATTAAAAGTTATCGAGATATTAGGGGGAGAGTTGATGCCTGCTATGTAAAAGCCTTAAGGGGAAACGAACAAGGGAGGGAATGCCAGATAATGTTCCTTCTTAACCAAGAATCAGTATGATTGAACTCAATTACTACTAGTTTTATAGGTAAGTATTTTTAGCCTTAATTTTACTCGAGTACACAGAAACAAATTTCACTTGTTACACGATATGAATAGGTACCTTTCCAAATGAAGAAATAACCTTTCAGTTAAAGATAAAATCAAATGACATACTTCAACTATCTTTCATAAAAGCATCTACGTAATATATTAGAAACATTGACTCTTCTAATGCAATACACAACAAGCCGCCTTTGGCTTGTTAAATAGGGTGTATACAATATGCGCGAAAGTCAAATAGGAAAGCTCATTATTACTTAGGGTAATCAAATTGAAGCTTTCACACTTATACTTCCAAACGCATATTATCTACGGAATGTGATTTCAATACAAAACGAACCATTGAATGAGTACAGCATACTCGGTTAGACTAATTAGAATATCGTAAGAAGAAAGATCGATTACCCATTTCATTAACGTTTGCAAGTCCCTTACCTAAATGTGGGTTTCCGCTATACTTTTAGGTTCCCACCTCTTTGAATAGCTGGTGGAGAAGTTGTTTTTGCTGTCTTGATATCCACACACCACTTTCTCTTGAGCGGCACGAATTATTCACGCGCACTCCGTAAACAAAATATATCAACGGATTCATTCGGAGTTTTAAATTCGTTTAACTTTGACTGCTAAGTTTTACTGAAACGTTTGACTGCTATAATCATACACAATAGTTGTTAATACTACTTGTGAAACCGGGTTACATTATTACGTAAAGTGTGAAACTGAAGTAAACCGTTACGTAAAACAACCGCTTAGTAAGATACGTCCTCTCGCCACGAGCTAAGGATCTACACTAAATGCGTATTTCATAAAGGCAGGCCTAGGCCAAGGAAAAGATACCTCAACTAAGGGACGAAGTCGCAGACGGTTTGAGGGGGTAACCCTCACCCCTCCGCGTGGTTGCAAACGGTGAGTTGACACCTTCCCCTCTCTTCCGAAGTGAGTAGCTCTCAAGGTGCATTTGACCGTGCACATAAGACGGGAGTGCAAATCTTATGGAGAGCATTTGACCGTTGGTTGACAGGCATGCCTATGCATACATATTACCGTGTTGTTACTCGAAATCGAGAGTTTTAATATCTGTAATATTATCATACGGTGAGCGATTTAATTTCACGTATAGATAGATACGTATTTGCATTTATAAGTCACGAATTTTAAAGCCTTCTGCAAATACGTATACGGATAATGTATTAATTTAAAAATAATAATAATAATTTAAAAGTAATAATAACAATATCACAAGATAATGAATATTTACCCTAATGAAATGCGTACTGTGTGAGATATGAATTCCATTTAATAATTAAATTGAAGATTTTATAATAATACAATAATCTTTAAAAGAAAAATATACTTATGCTTAAATTTTAAACGTAGAGTGTAAATTAACTTTAATGAATATTCCATCTATGGTGGATAGGATAAAATAAATGTATTTGTCATTTAATTAGCGACTATTTCATACTGTAATTACTAAAAATATTATAATTTGTTAATAAAGAAAGCACTTAGCTCTTTTTTACCGTACAACATTCTCTCGTATTACGAATATATTGTAAACTTAACTTTCCCTTTCGTGGAATTTTCCGTACCTTCTTGGCCAGAGTAAATACCACCGGTTAGTTTATTAGCTCTCGCTTAGCATATCTCATGATGAAAAGTCAAACATAGAATTTAATGCCAGTGGTGGTCTATAAATCTCACAGAGAAGATTTAACGCTTCACTACTAATCTTGTGACCCTTGGAGATAATAAGGAGCAAGAATTATTTTGGAAGCACTGGAAAGTATCCCAAAGTTCCCAGTAAAATTCAGTGTGACGTTTTCAGAACTTTCTACTCGTCCTTTCTCCAAATGCTAAATTCACGCTCCTCGTGGATTTTATTGCGGTGAATGTACTTTCTCTGGATTTAATGATTCAATCCAATTTATGCGACTGAACCGCAGTCTTCCTATCTGCAGAGGTTAGCGTTGTTCGTTGTATGAGTTGTATCCTTTTAAACACATTTCAATTTATAATTAGAATACGCTTAAACCTGAATTATTTATGCACATACTAAATCTCATCTTTACTAAGAAATACACAACAGAAGATGAAGCTTCTATTTATTGAACGCAAATTATTATTATGATAAAGCTGACGCCTTTTTCAAAGTGCTTTATCAAAGCATAATAAAGGCTATAAAAATTACGGAAATTCATCAAGCAAAATAGGAAGTTAGATAAAAGATATTCTTATAAGTTTGGACGTTAAAGGTTTTACATTTTTATGCGACAGTTTCCAATTTGTATCGGTTTTAAATTAATAAATTCAAATTAAAATAAAAATGAATACAATTTTCATCGTAATTATATCGCGTACAAAATGTACGCTTTCGCTCTAAAAATAACGATCCATGTAGGTGATAATTAAATTAAACAGGAGGAAAATTTTACCGATAAAAATTCAGTGTTTAAGAAAAAAACTAGAATTGTTTGAAATTAACAAATAAATAAGAAATAATAAATTACATTATGAATAGCCAATCACCTGTTATAGGATGAAATCTATTTCTCATAAAAATAGTTGAAAATAAAACGCAAAATAATATAAATACATTTAGAAAAATCTTCTTTGAATCAGGAATACCACTCGAAACAAAAAATTCCATCAATTTCAATATATTATAAGGAAAGTGAAAGGCAACACGTAAATATTACTGAAGTAACGTTAATGATAACGATTTCAGAACGTTGTTTAATCCTCCCGCTAGAGGTAAATATTGCACATTCTTTCGCAGAGTTTGAATCCACAGCATCCGGGACCGGTCCACAGACGGCGATAGCGCGGAGAGTAGGATCAGATGAAAGTGAATGTTAGATCGGAATGGTGAAAGGAAGGCTGGGATAATGGTATCAGAGGAATGAGGAAGAGCTAGGAGTTATTAAGGTCGTTTCGAATGACAAATTCGTAGAGGGAAGGCAGAAAATCCACGGGAAAGGAGCGGAAAAGTAAAGTTGTTAGCTCAGGGCGTGACTGATGAATAATTCGGGGATTCTTCCCAACGCCACATTTGCCGAAAGCTGCGGTCTAATCGAGTTCATATCTGCTGCGTGATGATTAAATTCCCATCGCGTGCGGCACCTTTATGGGGATGCGTTAAAACATTATAATCAATCATCCCCGTGGATCGGGGACACCTTTCGAAATTTCAAACGGCATTGAGATTAAGCAAAAGTGGATCCGTTCGTGGGTCTGAGAGATAAATATCCGCTGTTGCTACATCAAAAGCCTGTTTTCGTCTTGTAGTCTGACACTTCCGTAGAATGTTTTCCTTACTAAATTTTTTTAACAATTTTCTTCATTATTTAATGTTCTACATTATTATTATATGGTTCGTAGGATACATAATTTATTGAATACTTTATGTATTTATTTTATTTATAAACGATAACTTCATCATGTTAATTCGTTCCTAGTTTAATTCTCACTTAAAAATACGAGGTTACATAATATTACGATGAATCATTATGAGCCTTAAAATTGGAGTTAAATACATTATTATTTTTCCTTGCTTTGAAAATATCCTTAAAATGTCTACGATAATTTATTTTAGTATCGAAACCAGTATCTCACTATAGTTAAATCACAATTATTGCTCAATGAATTTTATCTTACGATGTGTATAAGAATTACCTTACAAGGAAAGCGTTGATTTACTTAGACAGATAATTTGTTTATATTACTGCTCGGATTTGATATATCGTAATAGAGCCACAGTAGAACCTAGTTTGCTAATGTTCCTGCTTAGTAATACGCATAAGAAAGAAGTCCTTTTTTATTAAAATAGATAAGGAAATATTAACGAATTTCGCTGCAAACCAATGATATCCTAGACAAAGTAGAACAAGGAAAATGATTTCTTACTCCTAATGGATATAAAAGGATACCAAGGAAATTACTGTGTACACAGGGCAAGGAAGAGGTAAAGCACGAGCCCTGGATGATGTTGCACGTATGCAAATGAGGCATTGCTTCTGAGATATTACACCGTACGTCGGACGCTAACATCTACGAAGGCGTAAACATGGCATGATGCGTACCAGGTGTCGACATATTTCGCACGTGTTTAAGAAGGCCCTGTACTCGGAGCTTTCCGCTGTTAATTCAGTTTCATAACCGGGCAGCTGTAAGCCGTTTCCTCCATCTAATATTTCTCAGGGAAATGCCTTTTTTCATCGTACATTCTGAAGCAGCGAAGGTTCTAATTGTATTTTTTCATTCTGCAGCCGTAACTTTACCAAATGAGGCAGATCTTGGAATCTTCGGACGGATAAAAAGTTGCGCTTCGAGCATAAATCAGCCTTAATTTACTCGCTGCTGCTTCAAAGGTAAAGTTAACAGTTAACCCTAAGATACGAATGGTTTTTCTTGGTCAAATACTGCTGGTAAGGTTTACTTGGAGTGAATCCATTATGAACTTCGTTGCTACGAGATTATGAAAATACGGAGTATTGTGGTCAATATTGATAATTGATATTAAAGAATGAAACCATTGTGCAAAGTATGATATAAAGTTGAATTAGACAATGGACACTAAATTTTAATATCCACTAAAATATTTTGTGTTGACTACTATTGGAGGGTTTTAGAAATATCCTGGGAGTTCTTCATATTCTCGTAACCTTTTACAGTAAGGGATCGATTTTTATGTAACAGAAGATAATATTGTAGACGTATATAGAGAAAATCAATTGATAAGATGGCAATGGCAACGTAAGAGTACTCAATTTGGAGATGAGTGGTTTTATAAGCACAAAGATCGTAGAATGTCTTTAACGTAAAATATTTCAATAATAACACGATATATAATAAGAACGATAATTTAATTATATAAGTTCAAATAAAAATAAATTAATAATATATAAACTATATTTTCTTTTGTTTTTAGACAATATTTTTATCACATCGTAAAAACTGATATAGTTAGTAAAGATTTGTTTCACTTTTCCATTCAGAGATCACATTTACTGTATATAAACATTTGTATTGATATAGAAAAATGATTCTGTATGTTATGACCTTTTCAACAGGGTGCAAAATAAGGAGATAAATATTTGTTGAGAAATATATGAGCAGAATATTCTAATATGATAATAAAATATTCATTTTTCCTACAAACTGGCTCTACTCGTGAATATATACAAATACAATGAACAGGTATAATAATAATTATAAATGATTAATAATCAATATATAATTTTAGATTCTTTTTTATGTATTTGTATCTTTTTCCAAGATATCATGAATATTATTAATTTTTAAATATCTTTTTTGTTTCCCTAAGCTAAAATATTCCGTAAAAATTTCAGCGTTGACCTCCGATTTCCTGCTTTACTTGTTTATATTTCCTGTTTGATGTTCCCTCTAGAGACGGAATTCATGTTGAATTCGTGAGCCCCATTAAATATTTATCAGAGCGGCAATATTGATTGAGGGCGGACGATATTCTGTTTTCGCAGCAATTGGTAACTACGGAAGATATCGCAAAACAAGATACAAGGATATAATGGCTTAAAAATTTGGAAGGAAATTGTAAATTCATTTCCCCTATTTCCCGTTGTATATGATTAACAAGCATCGTAATCTATAACAGGAAACTGTTTCGATTAACTTTAAAAATACTCCGAGAACTTAAAGATATAATATACTCCAGTGATCGAGCAGTACAAAGTTCTTGCAAGGCTTAGATTGCTTCTATAATCTGATGATAATATTTAACGCTGTGCCTAAACTATTCACAAAAAATTGTACTCAAATGAAAGTATACCTTTACAGATATTTAACAATAAACCCTTATGGAATTGGTATATCTAGAAGATGGTAATCAAGTACGAAGGGCAATTTAATGCACAATAATAAATAATGAATATATATTTATAATCGTTAATATTAAATATTATTAGCTTCATATATTGTTACATTCTTCAAAACAGAAAATTCGAAAATACTTAAATCATCCTAGGGTTACGTAAGGGATATCTAAATCAATTTCAAATCACAATCAATCACATGTAAATTAACGTCCAGTATCTTAAATACTAGAAGGAGAAATTTCTGAAAGCTAAAGCGGTATTTACAAATTTACACAAATTTTTACACAAATTTAATCTACCTTCCTTGCTTTTTAAGGAATGTTAAAAGTAGCCAAAAATTCCTATCCCTAAGAAAAGAAAGGAAATAAAAAGGAATAAGGCATTCCTAGGGTACCACTTCTTTACACATGCGGTTCTTTATCTTTGAATCTCGTAAAAATCTGGGTCCAAAATACTTTTTTAGTGACCATGCTGCGGTCCCATTCCATCCTCAGTTTTCTCCGAGTTGTTACCATCTCCCCAAACCATTGCTCATGTTTTATTTGTTTTCGAGAGGATTTCCCTTCCTCCATTTTTACAGCCTCCGTTATTTTCCTCCATTTATCCCTTTCCAAATACATCCCAACTTTTGCGGAGACAGCTATGAGGGAGATTCATCGCAGTTTCCTAGGCGACTTCTATTTTGTACTCCCAAAAAACTGGGAGTAAACAAGGCAAGAAATATGTCCACCGAAACGAGGTTTCGTGAGCACTAAGTCGTTTGATGATTTTTCAATATTATCTTAATTTGAATTCTGTTTTTTGGTGTAGATTTTTGGTGTTGAGGCTTTCCTATATTGATTATTTATTTTTAATGCGAGAAATAAGTACAAGCAGTTTTTTATGATCATTATGCATTACTATCTCAAAAAATACATATCACTTAAATGATCAAGATAATCAATAAACTGTACATTAAGTAATACAGTCTCTTTTTTATAATATGATGATGTGAAAATAATTCATTTATCATGATTTGATCCTGAATTTTCAAATTTTGTCGTCCAAAGTGCCTAAGGAATAGTACTTTTAAGTCTATAAATGTAAGCATTGAAAACTCTTTGTAGAATTAATTAAAAAGGTACTTTATGAATATTTGTAAGATTTTTAAGCTATCAGAAGTATAAAACTTTAAGCTTCATCAAATATGTTAATATTCATAGGGCTTCGTAAATGCTTATCGAATTTTCTTGATACTTATTGTTGATTTTTGAAAACCTATTTCACGATATATATTTTTAATTAAGCCTAAATATTCCTTGTTTATAAGCAAGATAAAAGTTTAAAACGTAAAATATTTAAAAGCAAACAGAGTAAGTAATAAATATTACGTATAATCTAAAGGATCTGAAGTTTTTCAGTGCTTCATCGAAGTATAGCTTAATTATAGTTTTCGTGAAAGATGTTTTTATGAATGTATAGAATATCTTCTCGTTAATTTGACTAAGGATCGATTTAAATATTTATATTTGTAATTAAGGGATAGCGGGTCCGAGAATTTATGTTACCAGCCTCACCGCATGAAACACAAGACTATTCTTCCATACTGCCTCTTGCAATCAATCTCGATTAGCAGCAGCGTGGAGCTGATTTAGAAAGACAACCTAATTGATGTTTATTTGGGACCATGGTTGCGTTGGCGCGAAACAAGTGAAATATAGATGAGAACAAGAAACGGTCGGTATTCCACCCAAGGGATCAATCAGCTAAATTCACCACTAAGTTTTCCTCGAACGGATAGAAAATCCTCATGTTCGTAACCCTTGAATTTTGTGCTTATTACGATTTAGAAATATGACAGCAAATGTTCCAAACTGTACCCAATATAAGGATGTTAACTGTACTTTAAATTACGCCTTAAAGATCATATCTAATTTTCAAAACTATTTTATAGCATCATTTGTTATATTAATTAACTTCAAATCCTCTTTCCAAATAAATGAAGGAAAGTTATCTGAAAATAATTTTGAAAATAATTGTTTAATTTGAAAGTATATTTTAACTTTTATTAATTTATAATTCTTCATCGTAATGTAGTAAAATTTCATGAAGACTAACGATTAGCTCGAGAAAGATTTGCGACAAAACAAATTATATGGCTTCAGTTATATTGATTTTTTTCTGTATTCGATTATATTCAGAGATTACTCAAAACATTAATTTATAAGGAAACTGAAATATTAGCTTATTGCCAACTATAAAATATCATAAAATCAATGATTGCATCCACGAAAAGGAAACCTTTTCCATTTACTCTGTATCGTCATCGTATATAGGTTTCCCTTTAACCAACTTCTTCGATAAATACATTTTTTATTGAAAGTGATGATTAAAGTTCATGATTGCTGTTCCGGAGTTACACTTCCAAATGGTTTTTCATATTTTCAATTCGAATTCTTGTGGTATTGATTTGACCTATTTAATAACAACGTATAAAAAAATAGTGAGTTGAACATGATGTATAAACTACTTCATGTACAAAAATTGAAAAGCTTCATTTTAGTAAAAGAAGAAATCTAATACTGAAACTAATATTTAATTCACCGCTTTTTGAATTCTGGGAAAAAGGATTTATGTAGTAATGGAATTCATCTTTACTACCAGATATTTAGTTAGAATTCAAAGATTAATTAATTTACTCGAATCGAGATATTTTGATGAAATAATTAGAGCTGAAAATTTCTGGGAAGCTTAGGGTTTAATTTCAAACACAATGTCACATAATCTCTATGTTAAACGAGTTTCAAATTTTAAAAATTTTTGACGAAAATCATTCCCAAACACCATATGAAATTATCCATGTATACGAAAAGCACGAAAGAAAGATTGCTTTGGAAAATTTCTCCTGGAAAACCTGTCTCCTTTTCATTCCTTTGCTTATGTCAAAATACATCCTACGTTAGGCCATTATTTACATAGATAGACAATTAACTCTTCGATGACAAGGGGAATCAGTAAAGTCAAACAGTTAGGTCCAAACATTAACAAAATATTTGCTGCTACGTGACTGGAAAATTGTTATTCTTACATGAGAGCGTAGGGAAAATCACAAAGGAGCATTTCCTAGGAGTTTCCAACGAGTTTGCTATGGTAACAAGAAGCATGTGACGGACCTTTGACAGGAAAACTAATTAAACCGAATCGTTATGACAACAGAGGCTAATAAAAAGAACACTGCCCTGGGGATGCAAACAGAGAATGTTTTGTTAGGCGCAGATGTTGAACAGACCGGGAAATGGAATTTTTCTCCATTGCCTGGGATCAAATATAAATAGCGAAAATGGAAGAATAATTTTACGCGAGAATCGATCTATACAGGAAGGAAAGAGCTTCGTAAAGGAACACAATGCAGCTGAGATGTATTTGAAAGGGTCTGATCGTGTTCTTTGCTTGTAAATTATGAGACATTATGAATGAATGAACTTATTCGCTAAGACATGACGAATTTTCTTTATTCTTAAACATTATTGAGTACCGAAATAAGAGGATAGGTATGTTGTTGAAAATTATTATTATTAAGACGTCTTTTGTTGAAAATAATAAGTTTATAATGATTGAATTTAATTTCAAAATAATAATAAAACTTCTTTGCGATTTTCTATATAGAAATTTTATAAAATAATCTTACGAATTTACGATTACTCACAGAAAATCCGTCCGAAAATTTATCCTAAAATAAAGGACGTTTTATTTAAATTAAGAATCCTAAATCAATTAAGTTTCTTTTTTGATAAAATTATTCTTGGCTAATAGATATTAAGTCTTCAAGTAGATAGTATGACAATCTTCAGCGTTTATTTTCATCCGATAATTCGACATTTTTGAAGGAAATACCATTTTTTATATATGTTGAATTATATAATGCTTCAACTGTTTAGAAATAAATTACAGTAATATTGCGATAACGCTGTCATGATTTTCATATGATAAAATACATGAACTTCAGATTCTAACTCTTTAAGTTGAACTTTATTGCATATATATTTGTAACGAATTTGAAAATAATTTACTTTCTTTACCTGCTAGCTATTCCAAAACCTTTCAGAAAGCTTTAATCAAACTATGTGTAACTTTCTCTTGGTTTTTCATAAGCGAAATATTTAGCCCAAATGCATGCAATGTATTTTTAAGTAGTAGAGATTATAATGATACATTTCAGTAGTTTCTTTTCTATTGTATTATTTCTTATCTCTAAACACGATTCAGGGAAGGATGTCGATCGTAAGAAATTTCGGGAGGAATGATATTTTAGGAGAGAAATATATCTAGATAATGGGAAAGAAGAGGCAAAGTGCTACGATTCTTCTGCCACATAAGAACTTCTGCGGATTGATGAAAAGAATGAGAGCTTTGAGGATAGAAGGGCATTAAGGAGACAGGAAAGACAGGAACGATACGGAGAAGATTAGACATCAAATAAATGAGCCAAGCTCTGTCTTTCTTTGAACAGGAATATCGAGCTTGTCTCTGGGACCAAAAGAAATATTTCTGGCTGTAATATTAAAGTATGTCTTTAGAAAACGTTTTTCCATATTGAATTGTATTGAATGCAATTGCAAAGTCAATTAATTAATTTTTAAACGATTAACTTTATAAATCGGAGTTTATATTTTAGGAATACACTGTCCGTAATACTTATTCTAGAGAGAATTTGTTGCTGAAGAGAATCAATCAACAACCTTCAACTCTTATTAATTTATTATACAGTATTCAAAAGGCTATATATCTAAAAAAATAATTGGCAATCAATTCTAACCCGAGATTAAAATGAATAATTACAACTGACATGAACAGTTAAATGAGTAATTCAATATTAAAGTAAACGTAAACAAAGGACAAGTTGGGTGATTTCTTGTTTATTTAAGACAAGAAAGGGTTATTAATTTTAATGAGAAATTTCAAGACTCATAAATGTAATCCTAAGGATATACTCTTGTATAAATAATTTAAATAAAGTTTCTAGTGGATTCAAATCTCGAAAGGGTTCTGGTTGGAAAGAGGGGAGCGCTTAGAAGAAAATTAGAATGAGGAAAGTGGTCTGAAAAATTAAAGAGATGAGGAGGCCTACTTCACTTGAAGGAATTAGCGTTAAGAAGTAGGGACGTAAGCAAGGGTTAAACTTGAGCGACACGGATAATCCATCACGTTCTGCATTCCAACTAGTGTACTGTTGTTCAACAAAAACTTTCATAAACTAATTACTTCTATTATATCTTCAACGTACCGACGATATTTATATTCCCATTTGATAAAAATGTACACCCTTTAATAAGATTTACTGTGGGAACTCTAATTTTCTAAATCCCTTTCTTGTGCAGAAAGAAAGGGATTTCTTGTACTACTTTCAGTATTCATTGCAAAGCCAATTATGTTCCTAATACCTCATGTTACCTCATTAAAGGCCGTAATGATTAATCAAAACCATTATGTTTATAAAGAAAAGTAAAAGATGAGGCCTATATCTACGTACGTATTAATGCAAAAGTCTAATATAATATTAATACTATCCAAAATATCTTTATCGAATTGCTCAAATTTGAATCGTGTATAATATCTTAAGTGTCCAAAATATCTCAGGAATATGTATTTGGAACTCGATGTAACATCATGATCATCAACTCGATGATGTAACAATCCAGTAGAGTTTGATATTATTAATTGTTTTATTACAAAAGAGTTTTACAGCTTTATAGAAAGTATTGGCGGCTAAAGAAGGATTGTTAAGGAACCAACCAAATTATTAAGTATATGAGCCCTTTGAATCTTTTCAGTGACAATAACCACGGCTCGTTATATTGTTGGTAATTTCCAAATGATTTTTTATATACTTATTAACTTTAGTTTATCACGATTAGAATACAGGAAGAATCATGATATATAACCTTTGACTTATTTAAGTAATAAATAACATTTTACGAATATATATAAGATTCATTAAATAGACTATACTACTACCCTAAAATCAACAAATTATAATCGATTTTGAGATGAGAATGCGATATCGATTACCTTTCAAATAGATTTACCCTCATCTTCTTGATCGACTTTCAATTCTATAGCTTCTATTTATTTCCCAAACCAAACTTATATAATCCATTTACCACAATAGCACAAAGCACAATCATTTTTCCACTTCCTAAGTTATTTTCCTAGCCTTCGAACACTCCCTCTTTCCCTTATCGAATCCTAGTTAATACCCCCGATTTCCGACTCCATTCCTAAGTGCTGGAATCTCTTTTAGTCCCCGAGAATCTGCTCCTTTTTGCAGACTGTTTCTCTCTTTGATGAACGATCACTCGATAAACATCTGTCCATTTCCTTCTGTTCTGTCTCTTCTAGTTTTCTTCCTTCACTTTTTTGTCAGCTCGGAAGATAGCTTTCCTTCCAAAGATGGATGAGATCCCGCCTCTTTCGAGAATTTGTCTATTATAGTCGGGCGTTCATTCCGAAACCTGCGGGAAGCGTTTTAAATGTGCTCCGCAGTGAAAGTTATTCTTGTCGAAAGGTGGCGCTTCGAAAGAAGTAATTTATTTTCTTATACGTCAATCACTTGGATGAATGGTTTTGAGAGGAGAATATGTACTGAATGATTCAACAGCGTTGATTTTGGCCGCGGAATTTTATATCGTTCGTCAATTTTTCTTTCGTAGCTTAAGTGGTTATGAAATCAAGTTTCGTATTCTATAAGTATTTGTGAAATATGCCTAAAATGATAAGATCCAAGTGATGAGACGTAGCTCTAGAGATATTATGTGAATGAAAAATGATGTTATTTGGCTCAAAAGTTCCCTATTTGACAATTGAATTAAAACAGTTGTAATACCAATGTAACACAATATTATCTAAATAAAAATACCGGGAAGTAAAATTAAAAAATTTAAGTTTCATATTCGCTTTTAATCTCTTCTCTGTATAATATTATATCGTGTAAAAAATTGTAAAAGTTAATAGGGATATCCTTGACTTTGTTCTTGAGTGGACTTCTATTTTTATATTTACAACTTATTTTAGTAGTACAATTGACGAAATTACATACCTACTCTTCTTTATCTTTCATTGATTCATAAATTACATATTAAATTTAAACGTTGCCTCGGAAATTAAGAAAATAAAAATATAGCAGGTAATGAGCAAAATAAGCCAATGAAAAATGACTCTCACTGATAAATATATATTTAACTGTAAACAAAAAACATTTCTCGGAAATGTTTAATTTTATAAATGTAAATTGATCTTCCTTCCGCTACATTTTGCGGAGTTAAATATTGACGATACGCTTCATCAAGTTCGCGGGAACCCTCTGTATCGTTGTGTTGGAAATCCATCAAAACATTCGTGGTATCATTTTACAAAATATAAATTAATGTAATATAGCTATATATGAATATTTAATTCTCTCGGTTATTATTATAATATGAGGGAATCGTATTATAAAACATGACATTAATATGCGTAAAAATAAAAGTATTTGTAGAAAACAAATTAATAAAATATTAATAGCTACTTTAAAATTAGACGTCAAATTTCATAATTAATTAACATAAACAGCAAAAACATACAAATGACCTTAATCTAGATAAATTATAATAAACTTTTATAATAATAATAATTAAAAATTAACATTATTTTACACTACTTTCCTGTTAAAAAAGTTTTCTTTAAAACTTTTCTTTTTTAAAAGTAATGATTTGGAAACGAACACAAAAGAATTCAAATATTTTAAGTTAAGCGTAGTAAAAAGGTAAATATAGCCTTATTATTATGCTATAGAATAACCAAAATTTGAAGTATTTATGCCTTTATTCAGGAATTAGAAGATTGGAATTAAATTCGCACAAAAATATGGAAATTTGCGATGATCCTGACCTCTAATTCACGACCTCAGCATCAGAAAACCAAAAAGAAAAAAGAAAAATAGTTCCTCCACGAGATATATATCCTTTCATCCTAAATTACCGTTCCAATAGAGCAAAAACACCGCCTAAATAGGTGAAAGCATCTTTTTCATCAGCCCTCCACTTGTCAGAATGCTTAAACGCAACCTCCTTTTGACGTCACGAAACAAAACCTCCCTCACTTTCACCGATAAGCCGTGCATTAGTAAGGCGCATCTAGGAGGTGACCGATTGCTCCAAATGCGGCCTGACGGATGGTAGACGATGATGGAATAATAAATTCCGCTAGATGCGTGGGAAGGATGATTTTCTAAAGAAAGGAAAATTGTTTTGCATGAAATAGCGACCTATCGGTGATAAATTTGGTAGCGTCGGCGGAAACAAATTGAGTGAGGGGAGAGGATTGGGCAATATGAATTTGAAGGGGTGAATATGCGAGTGATGAACGCCGAATGAAAGAGATTGAAAGGGCAATATGAAAAAGGCATATGGAGGAAATGGATGAGGGGCGCTGCCTGGTGGTAGATTACGTGAATTATGAAGGAAGGAAGATCAAGGAAATTTTTGCTTAAACTAAGTGATGAGGTTCTCAAGAAATGAGACTGGATGGGAGCTGGGTGGTTTAATAAAGGGTTGAGGAAGGTTAATGAGACTGACTGATGGGAAAATAGGGTTTGGTGAAGGATAGGGAAGATAAAGTTGGTACAATAGATGAAAAATGGGGCGATGAATCTAGATTCTGGAAATTAAATTCATACTAAAGCAAATAGCGATGAATTATGGTTCGTATGAAAGATCATGTTCTATACCAAAAAGTTAAAGAATAGTAATAATTTTTATGCTGTACTTCTTTAAAATACCGGGAGTAAAAGTTTCACTAAAAGTTCATGCAACTTATTGAAGCAGTTTCTTATCAAATACAACATAAAAGTAATTTATATGGTTATGCTTTCTTCTTAATAATACGTGTATAATTCTCAGGATATTTTCTTTCTATTTAAAGCTTTCAGAAGGTATTGTGCGGAGCAGAAAAATTCGAATAAATTTCTTTTATTAGAACCTGATGGTTTATTCACGATATCAACCTTCCTTGCTCTTAATAACTTTCCTTCAATCACAAATGAAAGAAGGATTCTATTCCTCTTTATTTATGCACAGGTTTACCATTAATTAATATCATACGAATATTACTATGATGTTGGGGGAAACAGCATGCTTTATTTTTACACTACACAAAATCGATGAGTTTATAAATTAGAAATAAGCTACTACAGGAAACCATTAATAACAGATATTTACACATTTGTCATTAATGTTTCCCCTCATCCAGTTATTGAATCATATCAACACGTAAGAAGTGTGTATCAATTTTTTTGACAAAGTAATCCTAGCAAGATATAATTAGACATTCAATGGAATGAAATTTCATGATGATTATAGGGATTCACTTTCAATTGTTTAACATTAACTCATACAGCAGTATCTACAAATTAAGTAAACTACATCATGTTCGATGATTCAAAACGTCTAGCTCCCGCTGAAACTAAAGTATAACCCTTCCTCTTAATAGAAATCGCTTATGGAGCAGAGCACTTTTCATTTCCTGGCAGGAGTTAATATCCCCGGAGGGAATTAATGTTGGAGACAGAATACCAACTCAAATTAGACATCACCCGATGTCTGTTTCGCGGTCGGAATCGTCCTCAACGAAGCGTGACCCAGAGGTTGCATCGGCGCTAGAGTACGAGCCAAAGAACGCGTTTTTATCTTCAATTGTTTCCGACCCCTCACAAAGGTTGGCCAGGATTTCCCTCGTGGTGCTTTGCAGAGTCACTTGGGTGAAACAAATTATACGGAAGCATGTGCCGAGATTTTCTCTCTGATCCCGCACGGCTTAACGTCTGCGCGGATCGGGTGTAGACCTCGCGTGAACTTCAAAGTACAATAGCTTACGAGGAAATTAATTTACAAATTAGAGAGAGGGCGGGACTGGAGCTGGAATTATGCGGGAGAGAGGTGACAACTTTTACGCTTCTGGAACGCGACTATTAAGAAACTATAGGAAACTTTATTTTTGGAGATTTTTGCGAAACCCTTTTGTTCTGTTCGAAAAAGTAGTACGGAGGTGGAATTTAATGCGTAAACTTTTCGAGTGTTTTTTGGTGATTTAAAGGAGACGAATTGGTCGCCATTTGTAGTTCGCTACTTGAATCTTTCGGAAACTCGTGTTTATGGTCCAAGTTTTTCTATCTTCCAGGACCGAATGCGTAATGGTGTGAACGTGAACTTTTTTGAGTTCCTAAGTCTAAGATAATAAGACATATAAAAAGACTCCGATACTACGTAAAGTGAGTGTATGTTGGAATACAAGCTGTTTGATTGGGTTTTGTATCGTATTGTATAGTTTGCATCGTTCCTTTTTATGAGTTGTGCAAGGGCCGTTGTAAAGAATAATTATAGGCCTAAAATAATAATATTTTTATAGCATATATAAGGAATTTAACCCAAAGTGATAGTTCTATATGCTGTGCCAATACAATTTTAAGTATATAGTAGTAATCGTACATAGTAGTAATCAACGTTTTAGATTCCTTACTGCTAGAGTAATAAGTTTGAACGTATCTTAACTCAGGGTATTGTATTCAATGTACTTCTTCAATCCTGTACCCACAACTGTTATAACGTATGAATTGTAATGAACAATTTTAATAGCAAATAAAAATATATTTCTTTCTTTGTTTAAATTGCACTCTCCCTACAAGCATGAATAATACTGCAATCGATCGGGACAATATAACAGATAAATACAAACTTATCAAATACACCGTATGGAATGCATACAGAGATATAAACCTAAAATTTTGTCCAGAAAAGCAATTAAAGCTTATATAGAAAACTTATGGCTTAAATAGTCACCCATTCAGATTCTAAGTGCTCTAAATTTATTTGTAGCCTATAAATTACTTTGTCTTCAATTTTAAATTGTGTAACGAGTCCTAAGTTATACTTAACCAAAAATAAATTATTTATTTATTTGGTTTCGTTTAGCCTTTTTAAAACTTTGGTAATCGAAACATAGATTGTCAATGCGAATTTTCGATAGCAATTCTAGTAACTACTTGTATCTAGTTAGGTATAGAATATGAACATTTACTTGCGAATAAGTATTATTACAGAATAGAAGAATATACCAAATCGAATCGAATAAGAAAACATCGTTTATTGTTCATTCACCTCTACTTCTTACTACCCATGCTTTTAAGAGAAGTTCAAAGGGAAAAGCGTTCAAAGAAGACATCCTCGTGCTTTCAAAAGGAAGACAGAACGAAAGGTGTTGGGAGTTGGCGGAAGCTTGATAACTCAGAGGAAGGAAAAGGGGCTTTTTAAGAATGATTTAAAAGCGCGAGAAGGGAAGAGAGCGATGGTAAATGTAGTATGAGGAGAGGAAAAAACACAGGACTAGCAAATGGGTAGTACTACATAGCAACGAGTGTTGTGACGCAGTGGATTCAAAGAGGCGACTCTCAAACACTTTGGATTGCGCTTTTAGAAGAGGATTTTTCTCTTTTCTCTCTACAAAGGTAGGAGAAGAGAGGGAACGGGTGGTGAGAGAAGAGTATAACGATGGAGGTGTTTAAGGATGTTAAAATACGAGGAGAAGATCAAAGACGTACCACTGGACAAGAGGATGGGTACGAATAAGTTGATAAGTGATGGAAAATTAATGTTATATTAAGTCTAAATGGAATGAGTAAATTTGCGAAGAGTTAAAAAGTAATTTTCTGTATATTAAACAGCTTTGATCATGATCTAAATCCTATCATATTACTAAGAAAATAGAAGGCTGAATTGAGGAAATGAGGGTTTATAACCAAATGAGGTATGAAGACTTCTGGTTCGTTATTTCCGAACAGCCAAAATCCAACGATGAAAAAAAGACTATAATTTTTTAAAGAAGCTTTCACTTAAACATAACCGGGTTAAATAATAATTATGTGATTAGTTATCATATACGTAAAGCTCTTGAAAACTTATTAAGAAGTATTATTGCTGCAAGTAAGAAAATTTAGCGCATATACATTCCATGGTTGTTAATTATAAAAGCCACTCCTAGCTGACTAAAATTACAGTCCTAAATTGTATGAAATAAACAAATACTAAAAGAGTTGAAAGTAATTGTAAATAAATATATATTAATATCGATAAAAATATTTTCCGCTTATTCTCGAAATTCAAGCTACTAAAATAAATAAAGAAATATTTAATCCTTTCTATAATATGAATTCTTAAATGTTTTATAGTTACTTTTCTGTATAGAGAGAAATTCTACGTTGAACTCAGAAGCGAAATAATAGTAATATCCCTGACGGAATGAAGAGGAAAACGGTAGAATAAGTTTAAGACGTGACACCATCTTACACGAAAAATGAATCACTTTGTAACAATGCAAAAAATATAAAATCAAACAGTGATATCTATAATGATGGAAACCATTATAATGAAGAATGTATGTACTTTTAACGAGACAAATCGCCAACTTACTATCAAAACATAATGACGACTTTATACGCAGTATTCTGCATCGAAATTTAACCGAGAGAAGTTTTTAAAGAGACGAAGGAAACAAAAGAGTAACACTCTTTAAAAGAAAGAAGAATTCAGTCCGCAAACCGAAAATGAATCCAAAAACACGCAAAAAAATCGTATTATTTCCCTCCCGCTTCCTAACCGTGGAAAGTTCGCTCATTATTTGTAGCAATATGTAGGTCAAGTGGAAGCTCTGGAAAAGAGAATTTCGACATCAACGTTCTCATTTTTTTTGATCCATCAGCCTTCTGTGACGAAGCAAAGAATCAATTTGTGCATATTTAGTTATTTTTACGGACAATTTTAAATGTGTTACGTAATAATTATATCTTTGAACGGAGTGAGGATATGCATTCTTGTAAACGTGACTTTATTCAAAGGTCAATGAGGAATTTATTGAGTACGAAATAAAACTAAATGTAATCATCCAGTGCTTGAAAGATTACCTTGAATACCCTCTTACGATTTTTAGCATTCGAAATTCGATTTTGCTCGTTTTACCAAAAAATACGAAGACAATGTCAAGGTTGTACGACGTAATAGGATGCAAATAACTTTTTATTGATTTTTTACATTAGATAGTTGGATGAAAAACACCTTCTGTTAATCTTTTAAGGATTGTGAAACCTTCCATGAATAAATATATGAAGCTTATGTCAATCTATTTCATATTAAAATCATATAAGATTCCGTCATAAAAAAGAAGGCATCGAAAAAAATTATCTCACGAAAAAAAACAGTACATGCAGTTTACATTACTTCATATTCTGCCCTTTAAGCAGAAACGGTTTATAAATTGAATTATGAGAGCAAGAAAATTACTCTTTCCCAACTCATAAAACCACTTTGGATTGAAAGAGCAACAGAGATGGATGTTAGCTTTAACAGAAAAGCTCTATTCCTTCTTATGCTAAAGCTTTGAGCAGGATTTTGCCATAGTGGCGTAAGTGAAACCTTGTTTCTTCACTTTCATGATACTCTCGTTTCTATGGTAGAGAAAACACGCTTTGGATATCAAGGGAAATGTTTTTATTCCCCACAATATTCATTCTACTTTACCTCAAAACCTTACACTAGCATCCAAGCGATAAAAGAATTTATGAAGAACGAGAAGTAAGATTTTTTAAACTCTTGTATTTACTCTATAGATAAAATAAGTCTAGAATATTCTCGTGCATTATTTAAGTGAAGTAAATTAATAAACCCTTCTTAAAAAATTATCGCACTTTAAAATCAATTTAGTTTCCATTACGGACGTACAGTTAAAAGATTAGTTCTAGAAAATGAATGCATTTATGAGTTATTCAATTCATTCTTTTAAATCGCCAAGATTTAGAGAGTTAAATTAATTAGGGATTCCTTTCAATAAATTCCGTGTGCCACAGGATTCATCTGCTTAAGCTAACGTATATAATGCATCGAAGTAATTGGATGAACGAAACTCGGATCAAAAAGTATGTCAATTACTTGCCTGGTTTCCATCTGCAATTAGTTAATTAAGACCTTCCGGGAGGGATGTATTTTGTATCCTGACTGACATTAATATTGAAATGTAGAAGTGAAACAAAAGACTGTTCGCTGCGTTTCCGTATTAGAACGGGTAGTTAGTCATTCATAGGTATAAATCGATCTTTTTATAATTATCAATTCGCGCAGTGGATACTTGGTATTATGGCAAATTATCAGAATGCGATTCAATTATCCAAAGTGCTGTAAATCGCGAATAATCCATTAACTATTGAAGTAAAATGAATATCATGGATGAAATTGTTCGTAATATTTTATATGTGATTGGGACTCCATCTATATTTGCATCTATATCGTGTCTAATTTATTAGTCTACACTTCTATACTTAAAAATCGCTTGATTTTAAATGGTGGAATTTTAAACATATATAATCGAAAGGAAAAAATGTATAAATAAAATAAAGAAATGGAAAATCTATTTCATTATTTCAGGTAACCAGGAATTAATATAATTTAAAACTTGCTTCTAAAAATATCCAAATACTCGGTGAATATTGTTCATTCGCAACTAAGATATATATTGTATTTCTTAACAAATTATCGTTAAAAAACGATTTTATGTTCTTTATTCCCTCAAAAATGACATTCTATAAATCAATAAATAAAAAGTGCACAGAAAATTACGTTTTGTTAGCATGCCGAGTTGCTTATATCCGTTTTTTATTTTTAATGAAGTGATGAAATGAGTACAATAACTTTTCCATTGATATAGAAAAATGAATATATAAATGCTAAAGATTGATTTTGATACTTCTCTTAAGATCGCCTGCCATCAAGGCCTGCAAATATCAATCGGAAATGTATTAACTCTTTACTCTTTCAATTAACACGAGTTTATTAGAGATTATTTTCAAGGTTTAATGATTATACAGGAAAATATAACCGTCAAAAAGACAAAATAAATTTAAATAATCAAGACATACATCATAATTCACGTTATTCCAGTTTAAAAACACAATTTCTTAAATTAAATAAATATGGCAGTGATGTTCAATCGTAAGAATTAAACTAGCGCCATACATTGTTACATAATTCCAGACCATCATTTGAGCTAACGCGCGTTAAAGTGCAACTGCCATTGCATGATTCCAGCTTTACACGGAGCATAACTTAAACGAGAGATTAACACCAACGCTTTCGAAAAGTTGCATTAGTCCGCTCCGCAGGTGTATGTCTCCATCCGAAACGCCAACTCTTCGGGAAAAATCCCGACGTGAAACGTGGGAATAAAGCGGAATCCGTGACCTAATTATAGAAATGAGAGCGCTGACGCCATGGAGTCTAAAAATTAGCGCCACGGAATCATAATCTGCCCCAGAGACTTGGGAAATCGCTCTGCGGAGAAAAACGAAGAAAAAAAGAAGACGCGAAATGATCTGTCAGCAACTCTCGTTAAAAAAGAAAGATTTCATCGATTTTTAGAAGGGGAAACTTCAACGAGGGATGCAACCTTAAATGAGATGTAAAGTCTGATTTACTGGTCCATTAAGGGATGTGTCTATTACATTAACTCCAGGATATTACGCGTGTACTTAAAATTCTGAAACTTAAAATACACGAGTTGGTTTCGTTTACTTTTCTAGCATTTAAATATCAAGGATTCGTGTATTTAAACTTGTTTTGAGGACTGTTTATCTTGCTTAATTTAATTATAGGAAAGTCTTGTGTGTCTTTAAGACGTTAGACGCATCTATGTACGTAGTAGATTATTAAAAAATCGATGTTATTTTCCGAAAGTAAACATACACTAAGTTAGTCATTTTCCAACTTCCTATATGATTACACAACTTGTTCATATTCTCCTCTACGGAAATCAAAAATGTTTAACATATTAATAGAAACCCCCAGTCACTTCTATGAGCAATTATTTATACAATCCCCAATATAAAATTATATAAATCATTAAGCGTCTGTAATAAACAGATTTTCAGTCACCTAAATAAATTTTAAAAATGAAAATGAACATAAAATCAGGAAAATAGAAATAATTGTGAGTGATGGTATTAATTCCTGCATCCATTATAGGAATGAGTATTCATATAATTAACCTTTAAACTGTATTAAATTTAATCGAAAAATTTGTTGTAATATTTGCCAAATTGGACTCTAATTAATCATACGATCCTTCAATCTAATTCATACTAATTCGGTTTTAAATTTTATAAATATTAATAAGCCATGAAATAGATATGATTCAGGAAACTAATTATGCTTTTTTATTATATTGTAATTAGTATGAATTATTTTATCACGTGAATAAAGCCAACCAATTATATATCATTTTAATACACATGAAGTTATTGATTATTAATTATATACAAAATATGCTAACAGTTGAATATAAATAGGGGGTATTTAACACTGGGATAACATGGCGAAAGAAAGCTCACACTAGAGAAAATTTTAAAGAGCTTACAGAGGTAACATATTAAAAAAGCTGATCACAATAATGTTGATATCTCTTTAAGCAATCATATTAAGATATAAATGATTATTAATATACAAGTTAACGATCATATCCAAGCGTTTATTTAACTGCCCCAACTTCTCCAATTTTTCAAATAATGGCTTTTTAAGGAGTATATGTGTATTTCTTCTGAAGAACGAAACCTGACTTGAATCCTATTCTTACGAAACATATTGTATAATATTACTCATCGTTTTCTCCTACTCAATACTTTTATTAGAACTTATGAAACAACACTATGGAAAACGCTTGACAGAAAACAATTCCTCTCAAGCAAGGCGTTGTACAACGAGGTCAACTGTGACGAAATGTAACATCAGAATAGGAAATTCGATTTCACGGAGAAAATCCAGATTCAATTCGCGAAAGATGCTAATGAGCACAATTTTAAATGTATGAGCTGCAAATAATGGGGTCACAATGCTCGCATAACGGCATTAATGACGTCAGCAACGGAGTCGTAATGAAAAAAAAATCTCTGCCGCAAAAAGACAAGTTTTTCGCCATTTTGAATGCGGAATCAAATTGACGAGCGATATCCGCGATACGAGGCAAAATGGCGATATAAATCGCGAAGGTTAAAACAGTGAACGCGATTTATATATATTTTCTGTTTCCGCATGTTGGACGCAATTAATTTCAATCAAATCCTTGTTTTGATTTCGGATGCGGAATTTTATGAATCCGTGAAAAGGTTAAAACGAATATTTTCGCGGAGCATTTCGCTAATTACTGTTTAACCTAACAGCAATATAGAGCACTCATTAGCGAGTCGCCCATGATGACGTATTTCGCAGTGTTTCCATTTATTTAATAGAGATAAATTTTCCGGTCGCAAGAATCTATCCGATACCTGTTCCCTTCAAATCTCTCGTAGGTGCAATAACTCACTTTAAATGGATTCTATTAAAATATAATCCCTATTTATATACATTCATATTTAAGTTGCTGTCTGAAAATAATCCATATTTCTCGTAAATGGTAGTTAATTTATAATTAAAGAAAAGTGCAATATTTTGTGTGCAGTGCTTTGATCTGGTATCATCGGACAATAAATTTATCCCTATTTTCAAAAAGCAAAATATTTCATATTTAATTTCGATATTATGCTAGTTTACTGTCAAAATTTTTCATGTTTTTATAGAAAAATCTTTCTAAAGCTTATATTTCGTAATTTATTTTGCTATCCAATGTTTCCTCAAATGGCAATATTTTTTATGACGCTTGCAATTTTAGTAATTTAGTGGTGAAAGGACATTAATGTGATAAACATGTAAATTGGTCAATATAAATCGGCTCAAATATCATATAAAATTATTATTTATGTTTAATTGTTTTACATTGACGCTATTGTAAAATTTTAAGAATTTAGAGTTTTTTCAATGATTCATTTCACATTCCCGAGGCTGCTGGAAAAATTAATCTGAAATCCTAAACTCATTCTAAATACAACTATCGTTATCATAAATAAATTGACTTAAGATTTGGAAAATATGTATATATTGATGACTCGTTACATATCATGCAATGTAATGTGGTATCAATGTTGGACATGAATGCTTAGATGAATGACATTAAATGATTCTAGCGTTTGAGCCTATAGTATGAGGAATTTTCATCTCGATTTTTAATAGAAAAGTACGTATAATCCAATTTCATATTAGATATGATATTCATCATCCCCTTGATGTTACGTATTTAGTCTATTTCAATTATAAATAATTCGTAGCGTATTAGATATGTAACACAGCGATCTTAAACTATAGCATATGGGAGAGTAAATTAATTTCAAGTAAACAAAATCGCTTTGTATTCATATTATACTGTATTTCATTCTTCTCATAAATTCTTAGTATTCATAACTCTTAACGTACTTTTGCATATATCACCTTTAACATTCTTTAAATTTATCAACCGTATTTTTTACGTAGTACGTTTCCTATTCAATTTTTACTCACTTCCGGTCATAGGAATCCAAATAACCGATAGGGTCGCCATGGGAACCTGAGGGTGAGATTCTAGGAACCCTGTGTAAGACTAATGAGAAAGAGCGAACACAAAAGGAGTAAAAAGAAGAGGGAAAATGGGTGGACTACGTGCGATTCATCACGGCTAAGCGGCCTTAATGCTGTCCTGGGACGGTGATCGCGCTGAAAAGAACGAAAAGAATGATAGGCCCGCGCATCCTCGGAAAATATTTCGTGGAAAAAGCGGATGAATCACGACATGTTTTTTACCCAAAATAAGAATAATGCATTCGAAATTCCTAGCGAAAATCGGGGAGCTGTTTGTCAGAGATGGCACCGAGAGCTGTAAAGGAATTTTTTCTGCAGGAATTTCTACGGATAGCTCTTTAAGTGGATATGTCGGATAAATCTTTTTTGGCTCAATCTATTGGAACAGAATAAAAAACTTGTCCAATTGTTCAAAATTTCAACTATGACGTGAAACTAGGATCTTTAACTTGATCATGATTCAAAAGGGTCGGTAATAATACAACTTTGGTTATTGTCAAAGGAAATAGTGATCCATAAAACAAAGGAGTAAGGGTTAAAATATAAGATAATAAAGTACTGCTTATCTAAGAATTATCGGTAATTATAGAACCACCCGTAACAATTATTTGAACACACATATATTAATTATCATTCAAGTTTCTAAATAATCAATATTTATAATATACGGTAAATACTAATATACTAATTAATAATTTTCATAATAAATAATGTTCTACTCATACCTAAAATAATGGATAAGGGAAGTATTTAAAAGATACTATGAAAGTAAGCAAAATTTAGGCTCAATACTCAGCCATAACTTTTCTCGCGTGACATACATCTCTATATGTATCCATTTTCTTAATTATAACATTTCAAAATACAACAAAAAGAATTTTAATGATTCCTGGTAAATTAAAATCAGGAATCGAAAAAGTTTACTTAAGGATTGAAATTTACTGAGTCGTTATCGTAGAATATGTTCCCAATATCTCCATATCAGATCGGTTATTAATTCTCTAAGAAAAACAGCTAAAACGCGTATTTTCCAAATCAATCCCAAAAACAAAATTGCACGGACACAGTTTGGGTCATGCGGGCAGAGAACGTCAATCTGAAGCCAATCACAAAATTATACGTTCGGAGCTCGCGTACGTAAAAACCCTCTAACCATCCGATGGAGTCAAAATATCAGAGCAGGGCAAATCGCTGCGGCGGATAATTTGGAGTTGATATTAGCAGACGCCGTCAAAGACCGCATTAACGGGATCGCAACACGTGTGCACACAGACACCTATCGAGTTTTGGGGGCTATCGGTTTTGAATCAAACCACATCGCCTGCTAATCCAACATCGATTTATGATAGGAGATACGAAAGAAGTTCGCTAGAGATGGAGTGTACGTAGAAAAGGCTTCAGGAAAAGAGAGAAAGAGAGAGTATATAAAAAATGGTTAAAGGGAATCGGGAAAATGGAGACCTGTGGATCGATTCTCTTTCATCTTTTATTTTCGGAAGCAATCAAATGCCGCGAATGAAATGGAATATTGGAGTGGCGCGCCCTTGCGAAAATCGCATCGCTGGGATCGATCGCAAATATCATTTGCCCCGATTCGGATTAATTTGGACGCAATGCGAAATTTGTTTACGGATGCATAATGAACGGAAGGGTCCAACGAAGGTGATGTGGAAAATTTAAATAGATTTTCTAAGGATCGCTAGGCTGAAAGGTGGGAACCAGAAAGCTATTTAAGTGAATACTCGTACAGTGGACTCTCTGTTGTTGAGAAGCTGGTGTTCGTCCTATTTGAAGCAGCTGATATTAGGACTGAAGATTATAAGAAGTATGAAGTGATAGAGGTTTAAATATTACGATAGAGAATGATCTTCGAAGGTTGAGAATGCAGTATAAGTGAGTATATTTAGGAATGATTGATGAGTTTTAACGCACGCTTTATATGATACCATAGATAGAGGGGCATCAAGAATTTCTTTCTACTGCTTCAAGTTGAGATTGATGAGAATCTTGCAATATAATTTTTATATGTTTCTCATGTTACGTCGAGCAGAATGTGTGATTCTCACATTACTAGATATTAATTCTGTAGTACGAGAGTATAATAATAACAGTAGAACATAATATAATAATTTGAAGCAATAATTCGCTAAAAAAAACCCATCGTAGATACACGAATGTAAGCGAAAAACAATCCAGAATAATTATAAAGATATAATCTTACAATAATTCGGTTACTTTTTCAGTACTTCTTACGAATGTATTTTAAATTATGGAAGGTGGATATATTTTCAAATTAAAGAACCTAATAGTAAAGTAAACTTACTGGAAGCATAAAGGAACTTTTGTTTTTTAATCCCTAGCAAATAATACAAGATATATACAGCCTGATTTGCACCTAAATAAAAGTATGAAATGATTTCTAAAGCATCTTTCGCCGTGGTATGGCTTACAGAAGAATAGCGATAAATGAAATCCTTATGGCAAGATTCGCATTCCTTCAAATGGTCCATAAAAAATTTGCTTATGATTCTTTCAATGATTATCGTAGTGTAAAAATACCAGATTCTGTTTCATACAAAGAAAAAAAAAGATTTACTGACCGTATAATGGCATCAGTTCTTAAATTAGTAGAATGTAGAGGAAATAGAAATACAAGGATGCTTACCTGAAAGAAATTAGAGCAGATCATTAGAAGAAAGAAGATAGAGAGAGAATATAGTTATAAATCTACAAAATTTCATGCAAATACTTGTAAATAATGAAATATAGTTTCAGATAGGTGAATTTTACGAAAAAATTAAACATTAATATCATCAAGGTAAGAAATCCAAACAAACTGCTGGCTATGTACATTTTTGAGTGTGAATATAAAAACACTAGCCAATATCTAAACTAAAAATTAATTCCTCCAAATACAGTACCAACTCGCGACATATCTAAATAAAGCGTAAGTGAGCATATAATATAAAATGTACCAAAATATGCTGATTTTCCATCTTAAAATTAGGTCTTTACTCACCCGTAGATGACACCGAACAGGTATCATCTGAAAGAAGATAAGCCAGTTAAATGCTTCATCATTCACATGATATTAAAGCATTTACATTCCAAAATCCTTACGCTAAACTTCCATCGATATTTTTTTCAGTTCACAAGAACGTCAAACGTATCCTTCAAAAAAATTAAAGTAAATCAATACGTCATCCTTTCCGAAAATATTGGAGTAAGAATGAGTGCTCCAAGGCTACGTTTTTTGACCACTGAAATTGATATACTAACTTGTTTTATGTTCAAACTTCTCACTTTACAATTTCGATTATTCTCGTTAAGTTTCCCAGTCTTATATACCTTTATCTTAAGTCTTAACCTCTCCCCCTTGGTTATTGAGCCACGTAAAGAAGACACATGTTATCTCTTATACTATAGATCGCGGAAAAATAACACGTACAAGATATCATTGAACGATATCCATTGGGGAGACGCGGAATAAAGTTCCGGTCTTTATTAAAACGCCAGTCATTCCGGAATTAAAGAAAAAGAGACTTTAGAGAAGCCGTCAAATCGTCTCTCCTTAACCACCCATATTTCAAGAGGTAGCGAGGGCTACTTTGGCCCCTCTGCCCTTCCCTTCAACCTCCCTAAGGGACCTTTTAGCTTTCTTTATGTCCCTTCCCCTGCAACCCTTACCTTCCAAGAGGAACGGTCTAATTGAGACACGGCTGTACTCGAGGGAAGTGAACGCGCCTCTCTCCATTACGGAGTAATTCTAACGAATTGGAGAAGTCCGTGAAGCCATCTGCGAATGGTGCACTTGATTAAGTGACTGTGAAGGGTGATTGAATGACGAATTAAAAGGACCTCGCTGTTGCTAATGAATAGCTTGGAAGTGACGAAAGTCTAAACTCTTTTCTGTCCTTCACAGCTGATTTGTACTGACCTGAACCAATTGGAAGGGAAAGAATTTTTTTTGCGATAGACCTTTGAGTATTCTAGATTCAAAGTCTTGCAATTGCAATATAATTGCAGTTCTGGAAAAGGTGAAGATATAGGTAGCGCAAGATGATATACGTAATCTTCTTGGGTCTAGATATAACCAAGCTACAAATCCATGGATTCGTACGTATTTCATGTAGGTGGTCTTCTAAGAAATTCAATCAAATTGAGTATCTTTAACGAAGAATAGTAAAACATCAACCTGTATATCTGAATCTGTACATGTAATATCCAAATTTAGAATTTATAACTTTGATTTCAGTTACAATTTGTGGAATAAATGAGAGGTTGCTTTACGGATGAGACAAAACGGGTGAGAATTAATCTACGTACAAATATTAAATCTTCTGAATTCCTCGCAATCATACCTTATCACAAACAGAGGCTAATCTTCGCACCATAGAGAATTTTATCGATTGAATCAGTAATACTCTTTCTGAGTGTTTACATTTTAAATTCTCAAAGCAAGGTTATTACCTAATATAGTAAAAATTTTAGTCAACAGTTGCAATCATATGTTTCTCCTTTGTTCCTATCAATGAAAAATAAAAAAAAACATTCGATTGATTTCACCTTTAATAATAGCTTGGATGGGAAAGCCAAAGTAATAAAACCCTATTGATCATACATTTATTTTAATGAATTTTAAATCAAATTATTCCTTAGAACGTTCGATTTAACCGCACCAATATTTCACTCAGAAAATAAAAATGTAGTCTCCTTTATGGATTTACTTCAGATTCAACGTAAAGCCACAGTGACGTTGAATCTGACGTCAGAGAAGTTAATTCTTAAGGAAAAATGAGAAGCAAAATACTTTTTAAAAGTGCGGAAGTAAATTCGAAATGGGAAATACGAAAGGAAATTATGAAGGAGATAAGAAAGGAAATTGAAAAGGAGAATACAGTTCGATAAGGAAATTGCATGTAATGAAGATTGAGAGTAAGGTAGTGAGATGTTTGGCTTATGTTAAGATGTGGATTATGAAAAAAGCTGGAGTATTTAATAGAAATGCATATGATGGTACAATCAATAATTGTGACTCTGAGATTCTAATCGTATATGGTCAATATCACCTGGTAGACTATGAACTCTTTCACACACTCCCCTTACTTTCATTGTGCTGAGAATAGAATTTGTTGAATGTTTTTTAAAATATATTAACACGAAAGACGTTGCTGGATAATACGCAAGAAAGCGATTGATTTTTATCTTACAATGAATTCGAAAATTAATTGCATCGACTCATGTATGAATCCAAGTACTTCTTTAATCGTTTTAAGGGAATTAAGTAATGATAATCTTAATTCATAAGTTTATAATACGAAATATATTAAACAATCAGTGACTTTTAATAGTAAATCATTCAAAATTATTACAGAATTCTGCCTTGAATCATTGTAAGTGATGTAAAATAAATAAAAAATAAGTCATTGGTTCCAAGTATCATTAAAACAGTTTCACGTATTAGAGAGTCAATTGAAATTAAACTCCTAAAGTAGAAAGTGTGAGTGGTAGGTAATTAATAAATTTTAAAATAAAGTATATCTTAAATATTAATAACGTAATGTAAGCGAATGCGAAATTAAATCGTGTATTAAATTATGAAACACTTGTATGGAGATATTACTATATTACATATAGATATATTTATATTACATAAAGAAATTCATCGTATTGCTCAATATAGAGTGGAACAAACGGATTAGTTCTTCATCCTTGGAAGCCCTTATGTTTTCATGGTAGATATTTAAGAGAGTGTGAGAACCTCTAACTTAAGTAGCGAAACGAAGTTTTGGTGCAGAAAGCACTTCAAGAAAGAACGAGGACTAATGGCGGAATGATTGAGAAAAAGTGTAGCCTTGATTGATTGCCGAAGAATTATGAAACGATTCTCTGATGACGTGAACGAAGCGATGCCAAGGGTCTAATAAAAAGGGAAATTTCAGAGCGATATTTAATTTCGGAAACTCTTCCGGTCCCTATCCCTTTCAGAGAGAAAGCAGCGATTGAAAAAAAACGAATATTCATGACGTCACTTCCTTTTGAAAAATACATCGCTATAAAAGATAAATATAAATGAAACAAATCCGCTACCTGTATCCCTTTAGACTATTCCAAACTTTTAATGGTAGTTATTTGTATTTACATTCTATAATTTGTTCTCTTTTCACTTTTATTATATAAATATGATTACTAAAACATCTTTAATATCTACGTTACGTATACGCCAAATCTATTACAACAGAATAACCATAAAAAGTTTTGGCAGTACTAATAGCGGATATGAGCCGTGCGTCGTAAAATTACTATCATTTTATATCACTAAGATTAAATATTAAAAACGTTCAAAAATATAATAAGAGAGTTTGACGATTTATTAAGCTATTTGGAGAAATTCTTTGGCATACGTCCAGCCAAGATGTGCAACTCTCACGTACGTAATTAAACGATTATGTTGCATATAGTTCATAAACCTCGCACAGCAGACTCCTTTGATATTGGATTCTTTATTGATCCCAGCTGCGGAAGCACTTTGCGCTTCAGTCTAAGATTACTCCCGCAGTCACTGTCGGCATCCTTTTCTGAACATCTTAGTTACAGGTTTTTCGGCCCAAAAAGAATAGCTTCTGCGTAACCTTTATACCGGAGTGTTAAGATGAGAAAGTTTCCTTTTATCCCGTCTGTTGCCATGGTGACACATCCCACGCAGGATCTAAGCTCATATTACTCCTCTCCGGAAAATAGAAGAATGAAATATCGCCGCGTTTTCTTAGCCTTGCGATGTTTTCCTCAATCGGCAACTCCTCACTCGTAAGCCAGAGAAGGGGATATCCTATATAGCGCTAACTTTCATTTGGACTTGAGTAAGAAGTTCACGGGGAAAATCCGATGATCCGTTTTTGTAGGGAATGCTCACTTTGCCCCGTTGTTGGCTTAGAATGGGACAAAAACGAGGGTATATTCAGAGTCAAATGTTTTGCCGAGGCAACCGTAAATTTTGATTAAAGATCGTGCAACTATAGAAGTGAATATTTGAGTTTATTGTTATTACTCTGATTCCTGATATATGTAGATATTCCAGATTGAAATATTAATTCCTTGAGTTGAATCATAACACTTTATTTTACTTATAATAAAACATGATGAATCGAAAACTAGGTTGAACTCTAAAAATTATATGACTTGCTAAAGATAGCTTGTCAATAAAATTTTAAAATTCTTATCGAATATTTAAATATAAATAAATTTAATCAATAGCTTTATTTTATGCATAATTATATTGAAAATTGTTATTGAAAAGAGTTAAAATATAAATTACCTGAACTTGAATAATTGCTAATAAATATATTTCATTTCGTCATAACCCGACATCATTACGTATAATAACATTAAAACAGGTATAAAATATCGTACGTGGTAATCTATATTAGTTTTATAAGTATTTGATGTAGATTATATTAAATTAAACTTCTTATATGAGAAATTATATGAGAATCATGAGAACTAATTAAAATATGAGGTCCACATAACACGAACTAGGAAACTGGAAGATTTATAAATATCTCTGATTCAATTAATGTCAGCGGAATTTATTGAATGATAGTAAGATCAAGTTTCTGGTTCTCTAATTATCTACCTTCTGCTATGTAATCAACCTTCGCATGAAGTACATTCCTGAAATAGCGGTGGGAGCAGAATTTACGTTCGATTCATCTTTTCCTGAAGATTTTCAGCAATTATATCCAAGTCCCTCCAACCTAAGGGTGCAGTACCCAATACTACCGCGCAGAGTAGGCGGCAAGTGGTATGACATCTGCCGCACGCCCAATTCTGCAATAACCGTCCAATGCTAAGGGATAACAACCCTTGCGTTAACCAAAGTGACTATAGACGCAGTCTCATTTAGGGAATGAATGGCAGCAGGTACAACTGCTATACACGAGGTGATTATTCAACATCACGTTGAATTTAGCCAGACAGTTCACGGTTGTCCAGGGGTGGTATTAATAGTAGTTTAGCAACCCTTGTTGACCTCTGCCAAGATGCGATTTCATAAGCGGCAAAAGTTCAATAAGATTTTCGCGAAATAGTCCAGTTGGTTTACCTAACATTACACACAGTATTTACTTATTTATCCGGATGACATAATCCATTAATTCACTCAAATATTTGAACTGTTTAATGAGCATCAATGTGTGCAGTTACGAAAGTAAATTAAATAAAATTTTCATATATAAATTAAACCCAGTGTAAGCCCATGATAAGAAATCTTCCTCGTATTGCTTTATACACGTCTTGTATACATACATTTTGACTCGTTAAGATCAAAATTATGAAAGTTCTACATATATCTATGATATCTTATGAACGAAATATTCATAACTCACTTCTATGAAAGATGTATACGACATAATAGAAGGTTAAAATTAATCACTCATAAAGCTGTAAACAGTTACGACCTACTACTGTCGTATTTGATGGAAGTGTTTTTTAGCAACTTTCACTTAACAATAACGATATATCGGTATGTTTTCGTTCAGCGAATGAATGATCTTCGAAACTTCGGTATTTATCGCAGAACATTGTGTTATAAGGGGTAATAATTTTGCAGAGTTGTCCATGTATTTTTCTACTGAAAAGGCTGGAGTTAGATATAAACACGTTACATGATGACATCATAAAAAATCTTTCACGCCCACTCGGTAAATAAGAATTCAGTTCACTGGTTCGGGAATATGTCACAATTACTTATACACCGATTACCATGATGTCTTTTTCTTGGAAATGATAAAATAATCGAAGGTAAGTGAAATAAGATAGATAGAGGGAAATGCAATATTAATCAATTATTTTTAGTTACGTTGCCAAGTAAAACATAATATTTAAAACAAACAACTAAACATCTAACATTCTATATTAAAAATATATATTATAAGCACCATCTTTTCGTTAAACATTAGAGAAAAAGTATTTATATGCATCTCAATAATGCGAACTTTATATTTCCATTAAAATTCATCCGTAAGTTGAAGAAATTTGAATATAAAGTTTAAAATTTATTAAAAATATTTAACCTATAATTTAAAACAATAAAAAGCCCTTCCTTGAGGTTTCATTCATCTAAACAAATAATCCAACAGAGAAGAAGACAAATTAATACTGCAAACTCTGCTTAACATATCAAAACTCTATCCATCAAGCTCAGATTATGAAACCCTTAAATTAAAAATAACTCACGCAATTTGAATGAAATTCAATTTTGAGATGAGTCAGAAACATTAACTTTATTCACGCGTGAAATTTATTTAGACATTCCTCATCAATAACCAAGAATTCCGGATACGTATAATGAACCCCAAAATCACCTGAGAAACGTAATGGGTCGAAAACGTAGATTGAAACAAAACCGTCCGTGTAAAATACGGAATCTTGAGAGTGACACGTAGA
The DNA here is from genome assembly GCA_020796165.1 of Pantala flavescens. Classification (NCBI taxonomy): domain Eukaryota; kingdom Metazoa; phylum Arthropoda; class Insecta; order Odonata; family Libellulidae; genus Pantala; species Pantala flavescens. Next base: position 13,763,287 of record CM036887.1, read on the forward strand.
ACGGAATTCAACGGAAGGAGTTTATCCGAATCGCGACCTTTGACGTATGCAAATTTATGGCGAAATTACGGCGGAAGTGTGCGGCGAGCCCTCCCTTGGAAGTGAAACCTGGAGATTTGAATAATTAATCAAATGTCACGCAGATATTCTGGAGCTACATTTGCCGCCTTCTTAAGGAGATGAAGCATTGTCTGTCGGCGAAACTTTGGCCGAGTGTGCTCTTGATCAATGATCCTTTGGATGCAGCACAGACAAGGCGAGTGCGTTCGTACACTCGGAGAAATCTTTCTGTGCCACGTAATGGTCTTTGAGAGATATCTTACTTATGCTGGGAGTGATTTACTTCACTATGAACCAAGGCGGGAATTTTTAATGGATCATAGAGTTGGATGGGGTTAATACGTTAATAGTTTTAACTAAATACCCATAGAGGAAGATTCATAACTACCATTTGAGCTTTTTATAAGGGTATTTTATAGGTTAGAACTCAAGGAATAGAATTTGAATAGAATATTGTTTTTATAACCGCAATGATATTGTAGCTCATCTTCTCTTTGAAAGTATTAAAACCATTTACTACGAATTATTCGTTGATATAACTATTTTTGAAATAAAAAAACAAGTTTATATGAACCATAATTTAAATCTGCTTATCTCATATTTTGAGGGATGCATTATTTAATTTCATTATTTAATAATATTTATGAATATTTACTCGAACTTCCTACTTTAAGGGGCTTCACCGAATGGAATATAAAGTTAAATATAGTATACATAATAAAATTCAAATGCAATAATAAAAGCTATTCAATGATATTTAAATATGACTTATAAATATATAAATATTCTCAACATTAAATGAGTTTACATCAAGGTTTATATTGAGACAATTTATGAATAAATTATTTATCATATCAGACCTTCCAACCGCATTTTATCTAAACTCATGTCGATACTGAAAATGCAATATTATTTAATTTATAAAATACTGATGTTAAAATAGTTTAATCTTTCAGATAGCCGGACTCATATAATATATTTTACAATCTGCGTCAAAAAATTTCCTCATCTTTTAACCTGCTTAACCTTTGGATAAATAGAGCAGGGATGATCCAAGATGGAACCACACCACTAATCTCCTAAAGAACATACCCTGCCTTTAATAGCCTTAGAATCGTTCCCCATCCTAAATCGAGAACTGGAATAAAAGGAACGCGTCTCAAAGTTTAAGCCGTAAATTTTGACGAACGGTTCGCTTGCATGGGTACCAACGAGGCTGAATAAACGTGCCCTCCTGAGGTTTCAGATACTTCAGGAATTCCACGGCTTTAAATTTGTTCCGTGAATGGTGGGATTATTTTATGCACACCTCCTTCCTTAATGCGTCGTTAATCGGCCTTTTTAAACTTCGGGGGCATTAATGAAAAGAGACAGGAATTATGCCCGAGATTTCTAGGATATCTTAAAAAGGGTGAGGGTTAAGGTCAAGGGTCATAAGAAGAAGTGGATGAAATCAATGATTAAGTTGCTTGTATATCAAATCCTTTGAACAAGTACGTAACCCAAGAAGTACTGGATTATGCTAAAATAACAGAATAAAGAGGAGATATGAATGCTACACATTGTAGGTATTTCTTAACTCTACAAAAAGTGTATGAACAGTGGATACCATAAGCCATCTGGCACAACTTTTATTTATATATTTCTCTTATTTTATACTCGTTACTGTAATTATAAACATCAGGAAAAATGAAGAAAAATGAATTCTAATAATATGAAACTGCAGAATTATTTATATAATAATATTTATAATCATAAAATTTATATAACAGTCACTCTGATCAGCACATTTTTCATATACCTTTACGGAAAAAACTATATGTATTTTAGTTTTTTACGTAAGCGAATTTAGGTCAAAGACTTCATAAATATAAATTCTTGTTGTTAACATAATGACCTATTTTTTGATAATGATTAAATGCTAAGTTCTTATATTTATTTCACAATTGACCGGATATATGCAGACGTATTTCCTCCAAAACAACTAATAAAAGGCCTCTTAAGATATGCACCAGAAGGAAGTCTTCGAGAACTACAACCAGCTTCTGAAGGAAACTTCCTCGAACCCAACTTTGGCCGAATATTCGTAGTCTACTGCAATGGACTTCCCACGATGGTATGCGATTCAAACTTCTTAAAGATATGCGCTTTGGAATTTACTCTCGTAAATTTTCTGCCGAGGGTTTAATGGGAATCAATCCTACCTAAGATCCACAGAAAACTTATCGTAAATTCTCGTCAGACAACAAAAGTGTTCAAGAAACAAAAAATTCAGAAACTAACTTCATAAAGACGTATTTTATAGATTCTTATCGTAAAAACGTAGTACAGTATGTTGATTTAGTATATAAATATCACTATTTCAGTGTTTCCAAACCATTTCTCCCCAAAAAAATACAATCATAATGACTTAAAGCAAACAATATCGATGATTTTGTCGTTTGTTCAATATTCTTCCCAGCTTTTAAATATGCTCTTTGAAATTCTATCTAATTCATTATTTTTGTAAAGCTCTTAAATAAATATAGTAAAATGCATTAAAATGATTATTTGCAAAATTTAAACATACCTTTTAACTTTAACGTGCGATATTATTTATGAATAGCAAAAAAAGAAAATAACTTGGTAGTACGGTGTATGAAGAGAAAGATAAGGGTAATATTTAGTATACAAATTTACGTTATTGGCGTGAATTTGAGAAAGAATTATGAGATGAAATTGACGTAAACTAGTTCAAAACAACTTTATTATTCACCTCAGTCGATCTTTTAATAATATTTCTTCTTATACTTTCATTGCAAATGAAATAAATTATACCTGAATTACACGCAATTAATAAAATCCGATAAAATCAGAAAAGTAGGCCATACTACATGTATACGCGACATCAATAGTCAATACTTATATTGAAAACACGTAATATATCCGAAACATACACAGAGACAGTATCAAAGGCGCGCCCGATCATATAGTGCATATCGGAAACTCAACCAGTCAAAACTGTGATGCAATTTCCCTCCTCAAACAACGAATCACAAATGAAACGCTGGAAATGGAGACTTCGAATCAAAACCCTTAAAAAAAAGGAACTGAAGGTAGAGAAGTAGGACGAGTACCTTAAAAGCAATCGGAGATTCGGGTAAAAGCTTAGGCTGAGTCGAAATGAGACTCCTCTAAAAAGGAACACAAGGGGATGAAAGAAAACAAAGCCTTACAAAGGAAAACAGAGGTGCGCGGGAATAAAACAGGAAATCGGGGAAAACACCTGGAGGTGGATAAAAACCCCTTAATTGTATCGGAAAGAAATCGCCTCTTAAATACCGATCTTTAAAAGGAATGAGAGCAAATATATTAGGTGGTTAAGTGAGGACCACGTATTGGCGTTTGAGTGTCTATTACCGAATTTTACAGCTTTCCTTTGTTCCTTTCGTAATCGTAAACGAGGAAATTGGTGTAAAGAAGCTAATAGGGAATCAATCGATATATAATCAAAGAACATTTTGGGTAATTACAAGGGGATAGGTTGTTGAGAATAAACTTTTTAGAAAAGAATTTATTACATGCTACGCTACGTAATCAGGGGTTCATTACTATGAAATTTAAGGCTGTTAAAATCACAGTGTTTAAGGAGATATGAAATAAACCTCTAATCGCATATTATCATATATTATTCTAGCAATTGAATCATAGCGCCATTCTAAGCTTAAATATTTTTAAAAATCACGTAAATATAAAGAAAAGAATAATAGAGTATAATAAAAATTCAATACGTAACGATGGTTTAGTTTACGTATTACAAATAATAAATAAATATTGGAACTCATTGAAAAGAATTTTCCCCTTACAATCTTTCGGAAGAAGTAGAAGAGCTCTTATACCAAGAAATATTTGAAAGGATTCAATCACTAGCCTATCTTCTATTGCGATGATACTGTATGGATATATCCAACAAACTTCCAGAGATTTTGGGACCAGTAACGGAAAGTAACGCCTTATGGATACGGAAAAAGGGAATACACAATCGCAAAGTAACACAGGGAGCCTGACATGAAAGAACACCAGATCCAGAAAAGAAGCTCTTGACTTCAAAACATGCAAAAACACTTGCACTATCATCTCGTCCATATTCGTTTTTGATCGGAATGCTGTTGAAGGGCCCCGCATTTTAAGAAAGTCGGCCACGGCGGCGGTTTAAGCCCTTGAGTGATATAGAAGCTGGAAACTGAGAAAATTATACGGAGAAGGGGACGTATTATGAATTCGGGGAAGCGAAAGCTAGACGGGGAAGTTAATGGGGGATGCGGGATGAGTGAGGTGGATTTGATGGAGAATCTGAGGTATCGATGGGAAGGCTTTCTCCATCCCACGAATCGTATAGATTATGCACCGCAAGATCACGCCGCCTATTCAAGAGACTTGGGTTTCCTTAAGTGTCTCGGTTAAGTAGTCTATAGTTCGATAGAAGGCGACCTTGAAGGAAAGTGGCTCCTTGATAATCAAAGCAATTAGAAGGTAGAATGTATTCAGGTTGGATAAATGGGTTGGTACAAGATTTTATAATGAAATCAACATTAGAATGCGTGATTTAGTCGTAAGCAATAGAATGTTGAAAATCTTCATCTTCTGAGGATGTAATGTAAATTACGAAACGGGTTAATTAAGAGGTCAAATCAGATTTTCTGTAGATATTACAGCGTTTTTTATTATATAAGATTATATACTGTAAGAATTAGCAGGAATGATATTATTATTAATTAAACTATTAGTACCAAGAGAAGGTGTTTAATCTTAAAAACTATTGCGATAAAGTTTATAAAAAGTTTAAGGAATAAATTTTAGAGAAAGAATATGAACTATTGAATGGCTAAAACTTTATAAGGAAACATATATCCCATATATATTATGAATTTGTAACTTTTTAGTTTATGTTATTAATGTTGGGCTGTTATAAGAAATGATAGATTCTATGTATACTACCCGTTTATGTACGTGATGCACTGAAGTAATAGAGAAAAAGTTGGGGTCCATATAGAGATAGAGGAGAACAAATTACCTCTTCATTTATTGTTCTAACCTTTATTTCAAGCAGTAGAGAGATAACCCTTCACATGAGTTTCGCATGATTAATAGCTCATACTGGACAGAGTTTAGAAGTTTATCTGGAAGTTAACAATTCCTTCAAAAATAATAGTTTTAAATCGAGACTGCAGATTTTTTAAGACACAAAAAATGTTAATTTAATGGCATTTCCAATAAACTTTGACCTTTGAACGATGTAGTTTAAAAATGTAACACTTTCAGAAACGATAATCTTCGCTGGATTTGAAACTAATTAATTTTTAAATTCCTTTTTTTCTCAATTTAAGATCTTAATTATTCAGACAAGGATTAAAAATTGAGGACAAAAAAGGAGTAATGTTTGAGGGATTATGGGGAACGGTTCATCCTGCACTAAAAGTGCATAGTCTTGATGTAAAGGGTAAGGATGGCAAATAAGCATTTAAAAGACACACGAATAGCGAGAGTGAGGGTAAAAAGACAGAGCTTCGGTCGAAATAAGACACTCCCTTTAATGATTCGAAGTGACTCGAAAGTTGCATGCAATTTTAGGAGGGGTGGACCATATCTTCAATCCTACAAAGAGATGAAAACGGGAGACAATACAAGGAGCGTGGGAGCCTGTATACGAACACGGGAAGATGTCCATTAAATACATACGCCAAATCTTTCTCTTTCCCATCTACGCTTCCAGTTTGAACACTGTCCCCTACTGTAGATGCTCTACGTGGGTGGATAACTATCAAAGTTCCCCATTCCTCCTGCAGCCATTGATGCCTTCATCTTTTCGCATTACTTTCCACTCACTTACGGAGTTTCGAAAAATTTTCGGAATATGGGAAAAGTTATTTTCGGAAGCGTTGGATCGCGAAGATGGTGTGGCTTCGCAACTTTGGAAATTGCGGGTGACTTATCGTTCGTCTGGCTGTGCCTCGAAGTTGACGCGCGTTAGAACTGAAACGGGTGTGCAGTTTATGAGAGAGAATGCAAATTTCGAGGGGATGAAATTTTATGAAGGAATTTGATGCATTCATGAGTTTATTACCCTAGGTTATTTTATGTTGGGGTGTTCTCCAACAACTCTATCTTCTATCAAATGAAGGAATCTAGTTTTAAGAGCAACCAAACCAAGTTTGCCTTCAGACAGAGATGGCTACTATATTAGGAAAATTATGGCTATGGCTACCTTTATATGTATTCAGGTTTCTTGAATGAATAAATAATACATCAATATCAAGTTAAGATTTCAAGCAGTTTTGATGAAACATAAGACCAGTGTGTGATCCCTGGATGAGATCCTATTTTTTACCTACTTTTTACAGTAACTATAGCAAATAATAAATAGATATTACGTCGATAACTTTTGCAAACTTGTATTTATTGAACGTATTTTAAAATTTAAAGTAATAAGTAGATATATATACTATATCAGAACTGTTATCCTATCTGATTTTAGTTACATTAAATTTAAGATACAATTTAACATTACGGAACAGGTCGCTAGCGAAGCAAATTTACAGTGGAAATTGCAAGGATTTTTGATTATAGTATGATAGTTACTATGATGATTAGTCAACAGCATGTAAAATTACAAAGTTTGGATAGTTATGATTGAAATACTTATGATAACATTTTTTACTCTTTAAAAACATGAAATTACTCCAAGAATGAAATAAATATGAGAAGACGTGACTTCGTGGAAAGCCATAGTATAATGAAAGAGCTTTATAATTTCCACAGAAAATTTGCTTTACAAGCGATCGGTTTCGTAATGTTAAATTTAATGCCTTAAGGTTTAATTTAACAATACGAAACCGGTCGCTAGTATAGTAAATTTTCTGTGGAAATTACAAAGTTTTTGCATTATATGAATACTCCAAGAAGCTCGTCAAATCAAGTAAGTAAGATTCAGTTAAGTAATACCACTATATAAAATTTGATAGATGAGAAAGCTATTACTTCCATGAATGGAATCGAATGGATGAAACCTTAGAAGTAATCGTTGAATGCAGCAGTAATTATTTCCGAAAGACTTAACCTCCTCTGAATCTACTTGAGGATATAATCACTCATAACGAAGGAAGATAACCTCTCGAGTGCCGTGCCCGAAAATATTAAAGCTATTGTTGGAATATCTTCAGTCCCTAGATAAGGGTGAGGGAGCGGGGGCGTGGGAAGCTGAGACGTTCGGAGGAAAGATATGGAGCCCATTGTTTTACGATGAGGCATTCGAGAGGGTGCGTGATTGCGCTGAATAGAGGGAGAAATTGACTCCGGAAGATATGCTCCCTGTAATGGAGGGGTGCCGAATTCCTTCCTCCAAATTACTCCTTTGTGAACGAATCCGAAGTCATTTGTGCACGAAGATGCAGAAGGTGTGACAAAGATAGTAGCAGGTTCTATTCGGGGAAGAGTCGTGTCCGGATGGGAGTGGGTTGCTATGCGGAGTAAATTGGGCGTGCTGAACGATATGAATGCTTTCTAGCTACGGATATATGAGGCATTAAATGGGAGGAAATATGAGCTCAAGTAATTTGAATATGATATTGCCCAAAATTTTAATATATCGTAGACGTTGAAATATGTTAGGCCGTAGTTTGAATGAGATATAGCTATTCCTATGAGGGGTTAAATTAAGAATTCATTTACAGGACTTTTATTCCTTAAATGAATCATTTGTACGTTTTTTTAGTAATTGCTATGAAATTAACTATGCAGTAGATAGTCATAAATTGTTTTATTATTTACTTTCTTACTGAGCTTCTTCTCTAACAAGCTTCCTTCCTATTAATGTTTTATACACATGAATCAAATACGTTTATTTACAACACTTGTATCTTCTACGTTTTCATATGGGTGCTCGACAAATATTTTTGAATAATTATTCTTTTGTAAAGTAGTTATACTTTTGGATTCAATTACAAATATCCCAAGAAAACATTTTATAAGAATTACTTTCATTCGTTTAAGGGCACTCGCTTTGGATTTTAGCCATGGAAAACTTTCTTTTACGGAATATTCTAACACTTACTAATAATATTCTCTAATTAAGTCAAATTATATGCTCTTTCCAATGAATCAGGATAGGGTTTTGATATATTGCGGAATTTAGCAGTTTCATAGATCGTAAATTAAAAGTAGTAATAGACTTATTCATTCATTCATTCCATTTAAAAATTATGAACATAGAATTTGTTAATATTATTCAATACTAAATTCAAGTATGTAACATACTATTCTTTACCAATTACACACATGCATTGATTAATGATTTCTTAGATGTTAGATTATAAATGTGGGTTCGAATTTCAATGAATAAAACATCGCATTTGAATTCTTTGGCGGTAATTATCCTAGCAGATGTCCGAAACGCAATATTTCCCTTTGTGTGCATTCCGTCTAAGACCTCTGATGAACTTAGGCTACAAATTTCTTTCGCTGTGCAAAAGAATGAACTCCTTTTGTCTACATCTTAATATCTCCCGGGTTCTGCCTCAATTATGGATATTTATTGGGCTGCTTAAATCATTATGGTAATACAAGCCGTATTCCGGGATTAATACCCTTTTGAACCGGTTCATGAATAAAGGAACTCCGCGTAAAAAACGGTGCAAAAAACATCTCTCTCACGAGGGAGTCGTAAAGGATATTTACAGTTACATTATTCTTACCAGACTCCCTTAATGGAAATGTTTAATTCCTTTTGGATAGCTCTCATATACGTGTTCTCTCTTGTGTCCAACTTATATGAGAGATCCCTACAATACATTTCCCTTATTCTCCTTTCGGATATAAGCTATTGAGACGCTGTGGATGCATAAGGTATCTCAAGGGGATGGACTCATAAAGCCTATGCCGAGAAAAGTTGATCTCAAAAGGTTTCTTGATCCCTTAGGTTTAGATGAAATTTTTAAAAAGATTCCAGCATAAACCGCTTTATTTCGGAAAGTATCTCGCCGTGGACAAAACGCCCTTTGACCCAAAGGTTAGCGAACCCTATATGGGACGCGTTAGGCGGAAGTAACCGTGCGTAATGAAATTCGTGGAGCTTCCTCCAGAATCTGCACTCGTAGCTTACGTGCCCTGTGAGTAGAAATCCCTGTATGTGGCCGCAGGTAATTGATTCTCTTATACGTAGCCTCTGGTATCCTCAAGAGGGTTGGGCTCAAAGATATTGTTCTCAACTTGCGACTTCGCCTGCTTTACTTTATGGGATTGTAGGGTTGATTGAGAAACTTTAAGTTTGAGTGGTGTTTTTCGATCAAAATTTGCACTTTGGCTCATGCATGTCAGAGTTTCAACTTTCTGCCATGTTCTTTAAGTTACAAAATGATATATCTATGAAAATGAATACCTCAAGCCTTTATTTGAATAATACAAGGTTTAAGTTCAATTAATTTTTCTACTCTCTCAATGAAAGTCTTTATTATTGTTTTAAGGTCAATATAATGGATGTTAGCTCAATACCTTATCAAGATCAAATACACCATGATTAAAAATACGTTTTTTCGTACATTTTATGAATTATTATCTATTTTTATGACAACAATGCAATAGATATAAAAGGAATTGGAAGAGGAGGGTTTTAATCTCGATCTTAATTATGTATTATTAGCAGCAAACTACACTAATGCATTTCAAAATGTCAATTATGTTAATGCTTTCATCGAGATACAGAAAGGCTGATACATAAGCCCAGGATATTCGGAATCGAATTTTTATGAAGATATCAAAGCCCATTGGATTATGGTACTCAAACTTAATTATCAGAACTTCTAAGGATAATGAAGAGTATTGGATGTTCCAATTCCGATTATTTCAAACTTTTCGTATCTAAGTACTTAAATGCAATAAATATTGCTCAAAATATTCCAAAAAGAAAAGATAAAACGTGATTAAAAAAAGAGAAATAATAACAGAAATTCGTTCTAAAATTCGCGTGATTAATCTCGTTTTCTATCGAAAACCCATCTTTCGGCAACATCCATAGCTTGACGTTTCCGATTTCAACATCCACAATCTTTCCCACACTTCAAATACCACCAAACGAGGGTTTTTTTCAAAACCCACCTCTCGTACGTGAAACCGCATCAGACATCAAAAAAACCCTCGCAGCTCAACACGAGCGCTGATAAGAAAAAGAAAACAAAAACGTGAAGAGCCCTGTAAACATGTTTCGAGTGGAAAACACGTCGGTAGAAAAACGCATTGGTTAGGGAAAACTGTTTCGCGAGTTGCACCTGATGCCCATCCTTGGGGGCATCGAACCGCGGTCTACCATGAAGGATTCTCTAGGAAACAATGCACGCTGCATTCCTCGGCACGGAACCTCTCCTCTGGAATGATTTTCCGGCTTCCATAAACATCCGAGCGACCTCCAGCTACTTGGAGAACTTTTCCATATCCCTTCTTTTTTTTCGCCATGCATGCATAATGTAGGCGTTCTCCAAGTTCCCAAGTACAGGCGAGGGGGTGGTTTAACTGAGATGGAGATGTTGGAACTACTCCGCGGGCGAAATTTACATTTATTACGATCCGTTTTTTTCCTTTCGTAGCGCGAAAATTTTCTCTCCGCGCGCATATATGAGAGTTGTATAGGTTTGATCGAGATTGCTGTGGGTTCACGTGGGAGTAAGGCGCTTGGGGATAAGTTTATAAGGGCTCGTTTGATAAATCGGTTGCTGGTGTTTGTTTTAGGAGAAATTGGGAATCAAATAGCGCTAACAGCTATTTGGATCGGAGTTGCGTGATGCGTTTGTTTTTAAACGGGAAAATAAACTCGTACGTTTCTGTAATGTGTGCTGTAGGAATTGGAAGAGGTTTCCCAACGAAGAGTAAACGGTTGGATTTGAATTGCATAATAGGATTAATTGGCTATTATCACTGTTTACAGTGATGAAGTATTGCATAAGATGGAATGTTTCAGTGAATTTAATTATAAGGGAGCGTTCATTATTCTTGATAGCCAAGGGGTATAGTTATACATTCGTCATCAGAAAGACAATATCAATTCATCTGGAAAATAGAATTCATATGGGATATTTCCAATTGAAAAATGGTGAGCAATTTATTTATTTCAATTTTTAAGGGTATAACTTTACATAAATGGATTTTAATCGTACATAAAACTATAGAAGATATAACTTAAGGTTTCTCTTCTCGCTAGGAGATGTGATATAATTATGATCGTAAATCATACGATTAATTTCCTCTTCTCATAATTACTGACAATTTTAAAATCTGCTTTGACTATTATTTGATACTTAAGAATATAATAGCCTAATATAATAATATAAAATCGCTGATACGGAATTTTTATTCAGATTAAATCCATTCATGCAAAAACAACAATGATCAACAATTATCGATGAATTTCACGAGATTATTCTTCCAGATACATCATTTCTAATGTGCTCTCAATTAAGCAAAAGATGTCTTTATCTAAGCCCGTGAAGCAAAATGCCTTGATGAACTTGTAATGGACCAATTGAGAGTTGATTTTCCACGAAAGAGCATTGTTTTAAAACTATGGATTTCTAGGAAGAAGTTTCGTATTTTTTTAAAACGAAATTCATCGTGTAGGTTTACAAAAAAGGAAGTTGATTAGACGGAAAAGTTAACGAGTTATTATCAAAACCATTCTCTGTAAACTCCTCAACGTGTATTCGAGCATGTTCGCGGTTTCATCAGAATTCTTGAACATTCGAGTGCAACGTTTTCTTTTTGCATACTTTTACAACGTCTTTAATTACAGAGTTACAACAGAGAAAGAGATGTAATGTAAGTGAGTTTTGAAGTTCTTAACGCAAATGAGGTTACGTAAGTTCCTCTTTTAGAAAGGATCGTATAAAATCTGGAAAACAGCATTTCGGATTTAAGTTGTATTTATTTTTTGCATGCTCGTTAAGGATAGACTGATTCAGTACATTTGAACAAGTTAAAAAAATTAAAAATATGTTGTAATACTGATTTTTTACGATTGTACGAGCAATGATGGGGGAAGTTTTAAACTTATAAGCTGTACCGTAAATTCTAAGTTACAAACCCAACGAATAACTTCATATTGTAGGTTTTTCATTCTAGAATCTCGATGCACATGCACGAATAGCAAAACCTCTTGTCATTTTAAGTAGTGAAATACAAATCCATCAAATTTGGCAACCCGTACCTTAAATCACAGCCTTCAAAATAGCTTTCAAAATACCATCAAATTTTCACCTCCTCAAACCTCAATCTTTCCCGGTTACTTTAACATAGCTCTTCTAACATCTTTTCCACCCTCAATAATGGAAACCAATTCGCCACCATATCCTCGGAATGATCCCAAATATTTATTGGATCATTGCCCCAATTCCCACTTTAACAGAAAAGGCATTCGAGAAAGAGCATTAGCTTCACCAGCAGATATCGACTTCCCCATCAGCGTAGACGTTCTATGGAGCATATGTGGGCAAAAATGCATTCCCTATAAACGCCGCGGGAATCTGTACCATCTGTAGAATCCGCGTGCGGACTATAGAATGGAACAGGAGGCCAAGATGTTGTTAGCCGTGACCCGTAAACCCAGTGCACGCAACGTATCCCGAGTCTTGAATCCCCCGCTCAGCGTTCCGCGTAAGTACTATCGAAGGCCCTTTTTCAAAAGACTTTGCTCTCGAGCAGGAGATTGTACGAGTCGAGTGTATGGAGAACAAAAGAACAGATGAGTGGTCTAATGCAGCATCCCCATGAAGGGAAAGCTCGAGTGGGGACACTTTCCTTTGCAACGCTAAAGGATATACGCCCTGTGAATGTCGTGGTGTTGGTAGTGGGTGACTGGGGCTGACCTATCGAATGAAATCGATGAAGTTCTTAGAATACGTAGGCCTGAGATGATACGAAAGGAGCTTTGTGATGAGTTTTGATGGTGTAGGAGTTGGAAAAGAACAGTTTTTCGGAAGAAGTTTGGTTGATGGAGGTATGGACTAAGGTTGGAGGGGTAGAGAAGGAATAATAGGAATCTGATGGTGGTGAACCTATTTTTAAAAGCCTCAAAATGTTACGTAATTTAGAGATACTATCGAGATTGTAAAAATATCTCGATAGTATAATAGAATTGCAACGTTGAGAAAGGCATAGCAAATATAGTTCTCCAGTTTTTCCAGCTCAAAACATCATGAACATATAATTCTTGTAATTTTCCATAGGTGTTGGTATAAACCTTCAAAGATGGAAACGAGATTTGTGTTAACGTAAAAGGATGTTTTTGGATCCATAATTATCATGGTCTACTTTTGCCATGGGTATTCTTATCATGAAAGTATCTTACTGAAAGGTTAACTTACTCTCTGTATCGAATCTTAATCGTTCCTTTTTTTCTTTTACGTGTATTTAACGAGAAGACAAATATGTTAAAAAAAATTAGGTCTCTATGGAAACTGATGCTCAACTATTAAACCCTTACAATAACCTAAGGTTTCATAGCATTATAGTCTGAAAATTAGCGAATTATTATTATTACATTATGTTATAATAAAATACAGTTTTTGTGCCTTTAAAAGTGTATAAATCATTAATCTTATCATAGAATCATTCTTGATTGAAAGACAGGAAAATTGAGCTTCGTGTGAATCTCTAACTAAAATGAGACTAAAGGAAATACTTTGAAACAAATTAGACGTACATCTAATTAGACGATGTCCTATATCCTTTATATTGACATCAAGAAATACGGAATATAAAAATATGACCCATATTTTGAATTCACAACAATATACCCTCTACGAAACGATGTCATTTAGTTCGCAATATTCCGAAGCCATCAAAAATCTCATTACGTATCTAGAATCCTATTCTCATATGCCGCATAGAAAATCCTTCCATTTCACAATTCAGTATTTTCTCCCCTTTCATAGGATCAAAGTCTTCATCTTAAACAGGGCGAAGCGCACTTCGCACCGACGCAATATTCCTCCGCCGACACCTGCCTTCATATCCCAGATTTAATCCTCCGATGCATTCCTTGGAAGGCTTTCCGAACGCTCCGCGGCAAAAATTAGTCCCATAAAAAAGTAACGGTACGAATAAAGGAAATGCGTTCCAATCTCGAGTTTATTGCACCTGAGTCCTACGACTGCGATCGTAAAAGATAACGTCCCGAACGGAATAGGAAGCGACAAGTGGAGAAATGCTACACATGTTTTCTTAGGTCACCCTGAATGGGTCTCTTAGATTATGACAATGTTTTGTGAACGTCTTATTTTCCGAACTAAAACTCAGCTTCGCTCGGTTGTGTGTTTTTAGTCCTAATCGTTCCCAAAAAATGAGAAATGTACAAAAAGTTTTTTATAGGGAATTAGAGTCCAAAAATACATCCCGAAAATGAGTTTCGAAAATTGGAAATCGTAGACGAACGTAATATCAAGGAAATATCGATTCCTGAGAAGTTAAGTACACTTGGAAACTTAAGGTCCGTTTCAGATATAGCGTACACGTGTATTCCCTTCATACAGTATTACCCATGACCGACACATGAATCGGTGTTGTTTAAAGCCTCAATTTCCGTTCTGGAATGCGATGATATTTTCAAAAGCCTTGGAAGTGCCGCCTACGTATCGAAAATGATGCTTGTGCCATTCAAAATACACACATATTTATTTCGGTAAATTGGGACATTTAATTATAATTATTATAAATAGCAATAGAGTTCAGTATCATTTTACGCGTCCTTCAGTCGATTACGAGTCAATTAAAAGTTAGCTTTAATTAAAATTTTCCCATTGAGTTGGACAATCATATTGTATTTCATCTAATTAAGTGCATTTATTTTTTATTATAGCAAATTAGTAATAAAACACTGACATTATTTTTGATTGTACATCGCATGCTAATGTTTTTAAATATTTTAAGATGGTGCATTCAAAATGAATGAGAATTTTAATAAAAAAAGACGTGAAAAATTAGGATAGCTATTTTTATCACATACTACACCGAGCTGGAGTTTATAGATTAGTGTTATATTACGTATAAAATATTATATAATATGATAAATCAACCGACTAAAGCCCTATTAAATTTTAACTAACACAAATGCAATATATTGATCAATGCACCGTGATGATGTTCAAATCAAAATTCGCGTATATGGTTCAGTGATGAGTAAATGCATTAATGAGTTTAATTATCTAAAAGTAATAAAACAATAATATTTGAAAATCGAAATCTTTGATCAGTGCAGCACTTACAATAGATAAAGTAACTTAGAAGATATTTAAATAAATACATAACATAGCCTCGGATGAGATGGTAAATTTAAATGTGATTAGGATTTGACAGAAATTACTCATTAACAATACTTGATCTCAATACGAGGATAAGAATTAAAATATGGATTTCAAGTTGACTAATCATTGTTCAAAAAATATAACTAATATAGGTTTCACGGAAATATTTATAGTGATACTAATGTTAAATAATACCGAATAAGTATGAAACTGAATAATTTTTTGGCTCTACTTTGAATCGATATATCTAATTTCTATTTATGACGAATCTTA
Source organism: Pantala flavescens (assembly GCA_020796165.1). Classification (NCBI taxonomy): domain Eukaryota; kingdom Metazoa; phylum Arthropoda; class Insecta; order Odonata; family Libellulidae; genus Pantala; species Pantala flavescens. Next base: position 13,778,940 of record CM036887.1, read on the forward strand.
ATTTTAATTGAATTTTATCTTGCAATAAATAACGAAAATATTTTCCGAAATACGCTGATGTATTACTTAGCTTGCATAAAGCCATCATAATCCAAATGGAAGGTAAAGAGTAAAGCCTCATCATCACAGAAGGATGAAAAAACCCATCTTTGGAGCCAATGTTTGCATCGATTCATTCCTTATTGTGTTTCGCATCACAGCGACACACACGAGAAGCGACAACCATCGCTAATTCCTTAAGCTCATGATGGCGTTTGATGGGAGCTAAACTCACTCACAATTTACGCTTTAGTATTTGGCCCACTTGAGCGTCTATTAGGATAAAGTGGATGCATGATGTAGAGCTACATTAGGTCCTCCTTTTATGCGACTATCTAGGATTTTCACGTCAGACGGGCAAAGATGGAGTGCGTCATTGTCTGTTATTACGTAATTTTTGACCAAAGAGAATATATAAATGATGATATGCATGCGGTCATAGGAAATGGATGGATTTGTATAAAAGTTTGCTACTAATCATTCCTCTCTATGGATTATTGTTTGATGATTTTTCTCCATTAAAATTATACTACGCTTACGTGAATTATTCTTACTATAATATCGGAATTAATAAAATCATCAGCTATTACCTAGCTTCTTGAATATTAATAAATAGCTTTAATGCTTAAAGAAGCAAAAATTCCAATTTCTTCTCGTAAGCTATTTCCTTATAAATATATAGCCCTCGCTTCTTCTTTTAAAAACATCATCTTATCTTAAGTAAAATACTTCTATTACAGTATTTTTTCAATGGACACAATTAAATTTTCAACAGTGATGCAATTTTCTCATTGACGATTTTTAATTGCGTGATATTTTTTTATTCGTGTATTATTATTTCAATGAAAATCTCTGCTATAATCAATCCTGTGATCTTAACTACTTATAATTCTTTGCCTCTTTGAGGATCATTATTCCTTATTCCTTACAACGCACACTAAACATTACATGCATCATCGAAACATAATGGTTTCGACTTTTGCGAATCACCGGTGTCTCACTATGACGACCGTGGAATGGAATTGTTCGACGGAAACAAAATCTAAGCGCCTGGCATCCGTTCAATGTACAAAGAGAATAAGGGAACAAAGAGAGGGGATTACGAAGCCACGTAAGGTGAATGAATGGGGTGACCGATATAACTAAACTACGCTCGACTTTCATCCCATAATCATTTGGGAATCAAGCGCTTGAACGCCTCCGTGTGATGCCATGGAGACACACATGTTGGCAAATATAGAAGAGAATAAAGATTTCAGGAGAATGAATAATACCTGCATCGTGATCTTAGGACTAGCAGTATGTTCTTACATATTTCCTTACGATACTGAAACAAAATATACGAAGTATTTAATTTAATCTATGATTAATTTTTACATGTTAAGAAAAATTGTTAAGAGTATTAAGGAATTATACATGGAGATGAATTTTTCAATCGAATAAAGTGGTACGCAGGAAATAATAAATATCAGGAAGTATTAGAGTAAGCATTACATACATAGAAGAAATGGAGGGCTGTTGCGAAGGAATCTGCTGATTGAAAGATCAAGAAAAATGATAATAATTTACGAAACTATATTTAACTATAAACTATAATATTAACAACAATAAATTAATATACATATTAACTGAAACTACATTTAACCATGGATGACAGAATCATCCATGGTTAAATTAAGTAAAAATATGATTCTTCAATGAAAAAAGAAATATTTTAGAATATTTACCTTTAAAAGTAAATTATTGACTTTTATATGCAAAGTGCGACATTAACTTTATTCTTATTGTTTCTTATAAAAAATCCTGAACTCCTCTAAATTAGTATCATAGTTTTTAATATTGTATATTTCGAATTTTAAATATTTATCGATACCCGACGTAATAAAAAACACTTAAAATGTAATCTAGGAACTTAGTGAACCAGACTTAGTATTCTAAAGGTAGATAACCGCTCAACAAATATTGTGATCTTATGAATATATGAGACCACCCAGGCTAACATTTTCCCCTTATACTCATTATATACGTACTGTATCTAAATTCATCTTTTTATATACTTCACTTTTTCTTCTCAGGAATCCGAGTCGTAAGGAATTCCGTAAATAGACTCCTATCAAAATCTCTATCCCTCATTCACCCGAACGTCTTCCTCTTCTCGAAAAAAAAACACATTGTAAACGCGTTGGCTGTAGGCTATTCCACCCCGGGAAGCCCTCTTCTGTAATAGAATATTTTCCGCCGATAACGAGTCACGGCTTCCGAACTCCGAAAAATCCACGGAATAGAGACGCGATGTATTTCATTCGCTCGGAGTGAAAGCTCACGCCCTCCGTTTCCACGGATACACTACTTCACGACGAGGTGGATGGTTCGGACTATCAAGTATATATTCCCTAGAAACTCCCCTCTCATTTCCATTCAGCTTATTTCCTTCGCTCAGGTTGAGCTATATTTTTCCAATAAATAGGTTCGAAGGCGCCTCGCGAAGCAATTCCAGTTAAGATAGTCTTCCGCCGAACGATATAAGATCGGGGAAGCAGGTTAAGAAGCTACGGGAGCTGCATCGATATTAGTGCGGGTGAATATATGAATCTCCGGCGAAGTGAGCAGTTGAACGCTGAGGTTAATGGAAAAATGGCAGTTTCTTTTGTTGCTTAATAGCACAGGTGGATGCGAGTTTGGATCGAAAAGGTTTCTTCATAGAGATGGCTAATGGTGTACTAGATGTTTATAGATGCACACCAGGCCATTTATTTTAATATCATCTAGGGATATAAGGCCTCATTAAGTTATAAATGGTGGTTGGAATACTCAATTCCACAGTAAACGAAAGGAATATACATCACAAGTCCTGGTCTTTTTGGAGTGATCTATACTCATAAAAATGCCATAAATTACATACATAGGTGCGTTGTGGGGTAAATACATGTACATGTACTTCTTAATAGTTCTTTATTCTATTGATATACTGCAATTAATTATCAATTTATACTGCATATGAATGAAAAAGAATTTTTTTTCCAGTGAGAAATCGTGGTATGATATATCGAAACCATATGCTTTTAATTATATATCAAAGTATTTTATCTCCTAGAAATAAGATTAGATTCCCCTTTGGAAGTTTTGGAAACAATCCATTGAATTTTTAATGCATATAAGATTATGGTTTACAGGTTCATACTGAGAAATATACTATACTTATTAGAATTCCATATCTATAGGAAAAGTGAAATATTTAGTAAGAAATGAAAGAAAAGTAATCTTTAACAGATACAGAATTGTATCACTGTTTTTAAGCATAGCAATATAAAAAATGAACTGCTTTGTTCGAAGGATTGGACACAGATTCGCTGATAAAAATGAAGATGGATTTTTCACGAGAAATTTCATCTTCTGGGAAAGAGGGTTCGAGAATGCTCGCAAATTAAATCTTCCCTAAAGAGATTCATCGCTTCCAACACTCGAATCTTTCACAATGGTTAACGAACGTCTTTATACTTCTCATTCTACATCGCTTGGTTTTTCCCCTTTCATATCGCACACTTATTGTGAACATACGTTCTCCAATGAATACACTTGTCAGTGACAGCTATCATTGGTACCTCGAAGGCGCATATTCTATATATTTGTCTTCAGGCAAAGCCCTCTGACTCATTCAAATCGTGTGGGAGTCATTCCTATTTATCTTTATACACAGTCATCAACACCTTATATTCCCTTCTCTATGCAGTGGAATATATCCTTCTTTAAGATTGACACTAAAAAAAGTTCAGGTATTTAAAATACGAGTAGCACATTCACATTAATTCATACCATAATTTCCTTCTTTTTATATTAAAGCTGATTATTCTTCAATTTATCCATCAATCAAGAAGGACTCGTTTCAGTACAGTTTTAAGAAATACAAATAAATATTTTAAATCAAAGTTTATACTAAATCTCTGTTTCAATATGATTCTATGATCAATAAAAACTGGTGTGCATATCTGATTATGAAAACGACAAATATGAGCTATAAAGCAAACCATATGCTATTACTCTTTCGAATCAGAAATTAAAACATGTGAGGAACGAATTCAAAGCGTAGTTATGAGTACTGTTATCGAAGAATATCATTGTAATTAGACCAATTAGTCCATAACAACATCAACTTTGTACGCCCAAAGGCTTAATATTTGCAATTAAGAGCTTAATATGTTTGTAAACGAATTTCCAAAAGTGTAGAACAGTCGAAACCGATTATTTGAGAAACGCTTTTGATCTTGCTAGCTCAGAGAAGATAATAGAGTGAAAATTCATTTAATCTTTTCGTCTATTTGTACATTTAAAACTAATAATGAATGACAAATCCGATGCGTGCGTCAAAACTAAAGATCTCATTGGTTCGTGTTTGATCATCACCTCAACAGCAAATATAAAAACAAAGATCTCTGTTCAATTAGATAGGCGATAAATGCTCCATTAATTAAATGCACATGATCAACAAGAGTAGTTGAATTACAATTAGATCAGGCTCACATTCAATGCCTCTAAATAAAGTATACATAGTTTAATTCAATCTGATATACGACGTTACCGAGGATACCGTGATAAAGGTAGTTTACTCACGCTTTTAGGGAAAGATAAAACTTGATTTTAAATAAAGGATTTAAAGGAATTTTTTGTTATGAGTATTCCTAAAATAGCTTAAACAAATTTCAATTGATACTGCAAATATCTACAAGAGACAGGAAATACAGCTTTGAAGAGGTATTAGAGTTGAGGAAAACTCCATATAGAGATGAAAAATAGCTATTAATATTATGTTAAAGCAATCTTTCCTCTACTCTTAAATACCAACACCAGATGCATTTATAATTATTAATTCAGTTTTATATATTGGAAAAATACACTATCTATATCAACCTATTTTTCATGTATAGTTAATAAATAATTTCTCAGATAAGGACGAATATATATTGACCTTTTATTGGCCGAAAAATAATCCAGATAGATTTAGAATCGTGATGGAATGTAAATAATATAATATTAGAATTAAGCGAGGAATTGTGGTACTATTTAATCGGCATAGCATTCTTTCACCCGATTAGAAAGAAAAAAACATTTATCGCTCTCAGTCGTTCCGATTTCTTTCCATTGCATCGTTCATATTCCATATCCACCGACATTTTCTCCATGGAATTCGACAAACGTTCGAGTTAATTACATCCGAGATCGGCATACGGGAATAATTGAGCGTCGCATAGAACGGCAGCCATAAAACTCGCACGAAAACTATCGAAAAAGTGCGAGGTTTGAAAGTGGGAAGGGGGCAAGCACGAAAATAAAGTAGGTCAGCCATCAGGCTCATTTGTATTGCGCGCATCTGCTCGCCGTTAATAATTTAATTGATGGTTTTACTGCCGTCTCTCTTAATCGCCGATATTAAAGCGATGGTGGCGACGCGCGATGGACCCGCGGAATTCTGGCGAACTACGGGACGAAAAAAAAGAGCATCGAGGAGCTCTCCAAGTTGACGGTTCTAAAAGCGTCGATATGCATTAAACAGTCGTCTCGCCGAGCGAAGCCTCTTTTTCGGTCGCGATTTTGCTAATCCGCGTGCCTGCATCGCCTTTCAAACGAAACAGTCTCCGATTCTTGTCTGCGTCAAAGGGGAGTCACAAAGACACAGAAGTAGACTTTTTCAAAAGGAGAAAAAAAGAGAGCTACTCAATAAAAAGAACGGATGCTGTACGATGACAAAAACGGTTGCCAAGGATGTACGCGACGATAGGGAAATGTTAGGAATCCTAAACTGTTCGATTTGTTGATACATAGGTGTTGGATAAAGGAATTTTTTAGGATGGAATTTCCGAATTTTATGGAATTTTTGCGTTGTGTATTCCTTCGGTTTACAAACGTGTTTCCATCTTCAAAGGGATGTCCTTAAACATCGAATATTTTCAATAAAACTTCTTAGTTTGATATTTTCTTTGTTGTAGGTATACAAAGGGAAATATAACAAAGAATAGTAAGTACAACTAATTTTATTTTCAACAGAACACAAACTATGACCTTTTAACAAATATATCGAATTAGCTGAAATGTTTTTTGTTGATCGTATGCATGGTTCTATATCGAAATTTATCATTACACTTAAAATATTTAAAGATTAAAACAAAAATTATGTAATAGCAATGCTGTTTATTTCATTACGTAGCCAAAAGTTGCTTTTCGTATAATTGTAATCCCCATATACCCCTGAATTTCACTGCATTTGGCCTAGATACTCCCTCAAGTTGTGTAAATCCGTAACAGTCTCTACTGAAGAAATTGCATCCAAATCGGAGCTGTCAAAAATAGATAATCACGAATCCAAAGAGAACTAAAACGAGATTTACTCGCACCGTCTCGTTTCGCGAGTATTTATAACCCACGTTTGAATGCAGCGAACATATTTTAAAACCTCTCTCTCCAGCGCTACACTACTGGAACCTTCGTCACTCTCGACATATTTTAGCGTTCACACTTTGACCACTTTTAATTCCGCCCCTCGTTTCGTGCACCTTTCTCCACGACCTTGGTCCTCCATGCCTTCATTTGTGGTACATTCTCTCTCTCTCTACAGCTGCTCTTTCGAACACTCCAAAAAACTCCTCATTTTCTCACATTTTATAGCGACATTCACTTTCCTCTCTTTTCCGCTAACTTAATCGGACGTGGCTTTCACCGCCACGACATTCCTTTTTTCGTCGACGCATTGCTCTCCTATTGCTGCAATACTTCGTGGGATCACGCATGCACTTCTACGCACAGATCCACGTATATATACCTTCCATCCTAAACTGTCAACGCTTTTCGTTTTACGTAAAAATTTCCAGTTATGTATTTGTACGACTTTATTTTACGACGACTTTTATTTGACTCGGATCAGGGAGAAGACTGAGATAAATTGTACTTATATATAATTAGTTTTATAGATTATTATCATAATATGGTTTAGCAGTTACGTGTACTTAGATGACTCTTATTTACGTATCATTTCTTACAGATCATATAAGTATTGGAATATATCATATTTTTCCATTAAGCAGGCACTTCATATTATTACAATGGTAAGTCACATTATTTGGATCCTTGGATTCAATTATCTCGCATAAATTTAAATATTTCTCACTAACAAAGTTAACGTTCCATCACTTTTTTAATAGGAACCTTATTAATATCTTATTTGTTACTGGAAAGTACTAACTACCATGATAAAATAAAAGACATTCATCATAGATTCTTTAAAAATAAACATTATTTTAAGTATATCTTTATGCCTAAGGACAAATATGAAAACGAGGTATTCGAATGATATACGTAAAACAATGACACTATTCAAATTTTTCGTATACGACTTAAAAAATTTCATTTCCTCTAAGATAAATAAGCATTCAGAATCCTATTTAATATATTAATATTTAGACCCATCAGAAGTTTTATAGCATATACGATACAGGAAAAAAATTGGATATTATATTTCAATTTGAAGGGTGTAAGTAATATAAAATAATATTAAAAAGAATGCGGTCTTTCATATTTGAAATTATGGCACTGGAATATTCTATCGTCTTCAAGTTAAACATCAGTCCGTATTCTGCCTCTTTTCGTGTTATATTTATAATAATTTTATAGAAAATAAAATCTATCCCCGAACAAAATGATCTAGTGTTTGATTCTTGGCAAGAAACAATAACAGCTACTATCTATTTTCACAATGATATATGTTTTATCTATAATGGAAACTATGGCAACATAAGTAATTATCACAATTTTAGCTGGAATATCTCTACGGAAATAAACCCATCTCTTGGATCGTTTTCCGAGCAGTCCATCTCTTTTGGCCGCAAACTCTGCAGAAGTCCTTAATCTCTCCGTACCAAGGGAATTTATAAAAGTGGATGAAGGAAGAGAGTGTAGGAATCGGACCGGAAACTGATAGTAGCGCTAGAGAAAGGCGAATGGAAAGAATGCGGCGTTGGAATGTGGATTTAGATCACCGACTAGATAGAGGCCAGAAGAATTGCTCAAATTCCGACTTCAAAGATGTTCGCTATTTTTTATTTCGAAGGTCATGTTCTAATGCGACGATTGGCTAAAATAAATTGAATTTCATCCTTAACAAATAAGAGCATCACGACGCACTAAGCTCTTGGACTATAAGATGGGATTTTAAAGTATATTTTCCACAAAAAACCATTATGTTGCGTTGTGCACATATCAAATTTAGCACATAAAAATGTTGGCAAAAACATTAAATTAAGCATAATTATTAAATTTATTTGTCTAGTTAATTTCGAACAGAAGAATAAATTCTCTATAACCTACTAAACATATTAATTCAATATTATCTATAATGTGATGGATTTTATAGCGTTATACCTCTAACATAGAATTTTACGTCTTCCAAAACATTACGCACTATGAAAATTGATGCATTATGATTAACACAAGGCTTAATTTCATACGAAAATACATTTAATATATATACTTTTGCTCAAATTTTTTTATGTTATGTATGTTGAATAAAAGTTTATATGACGACATTTCATATAGTTAACTATTCATCAACTGTTGATCTGGTCTAGTAGAATTTTTATATTAAAATTTTTTTATTTGATGGATAAATTATATTACTTTCACAGTCAAAAAACTATTGTCCTAGTCAGATTTAAAATTTACCTTTTTACATACAAAACTATGATTAACAGTCCAAATTAATAGCCTAAAATAACAATAAATTATTTTTGTATTTTAATGTTCATATAAATAAAATCATTCACTTACACATCGTGAAATAATTCTCGTTTTTAATCTCTCTTCTTTTCAAGGCATACATTAAACATGTCGCGTTAATTTGTTACGACGTCACATCTAATTTCCTCTTAAATTTTCGAAGCAAAGTGTTTAAAAGGGTCAATTCGCACAGAATGTAGCAATTTTCTAGGAAAACGTCCGAATTTATCGTAATAAATCCGCCACCGCGTCTTCCTCGTTTATTTCGTCTCTATGTTATTTCCCGAAAAACCCCTAAAAGCATTTTCCAACGCCCGTACAGTCTGATTAATATATACTGCGCTCTCTGGTGATCTTACTTTGAACCAATGGCCGGAATTCTGGGGCTTTTAGGCCAGATGAAACGCATTTAACCCTCGCAGGCGCTATGAAAACCGTGACCCTGTGGTGAGAACTGGACTGGATAGACTCGAGGTCTGTTGGAACAACAAACAGCCGTTCCTAAGACGGAAAACCTTTTTCAGTTGACCCACTCTACAATGGATTGGTATACTGCCGACTCACCACCTTTTCTCATGCTGACTCAAGAGATAGAATGATGGGTCGTGAACCTAGTTTATTTTCCTTTACATAGCAACGACGCGACGTTCGTATAAATGGTGTTTTCATTCGTTTTCTAGTTTATGAGATATTAAGTATGGACCGAGACATGAAGGAATGATGAATTTCCTTTGTGAATGGGCATATCTTTTTCAATTAAATTCATTTTCTTCACTTTAAATACATATTTCATAGCATGAAGTAAAATTTCTCTATTTCGTACCACCTATTGCAAATAATTTTAAAAATCGGATAGAGAATAAAGAATACATTTTCCTTTTTTAATATTTCAATGTCATATAAATACAGAAAAGGTTTTTTTCGAGAATTTTTCAGATCATGTGTTGTAGACGTTGACAAACGTAGAAGAATTTGAAATATAAGCTATTTAAAAATTTCACAATGTATTGAACAGATGTTATCTAGTATAATAATATACCCAGAACGCCCTTATAAAATATTTCCAGCCTCGCTATTGATTAAATATATAAAAAGTCTGCTTTTTTATAGCAGTCCTTCTTAGAATGAAATATAAATTGTTTTGTTTAAATAAATAATTTGTTTAAAACTTAATTATTTTACCTATTTATTAATTAAGTATCCAGTCAGTCGAATTCTTTATGGATATGATTGTAAGTAAACTACTGAAAATCTTACACATTATAATAAAGTACATATGAAACAATCTATTTAGTAATTTAACTTGTAACAGAGATAGAAAACTAACACCCATAGCTATTTTAGGAAAGGAAAATTTTGTCAGAAATACTTGATGATGTATAACGTACGGACAAAATTCATTTTGAGAACAAACGAATTAGATCATCGAGACAAATGAGAAGCACGATCTTTAGTTCAACTTAATGAAGTAGGTAATGTGGCTATTAATAAATTTGCTAAAGAAACACCGCACTATAGTGGTTCTCTCACAGGAGAACCATAGAAACTCTTGCTATTTTTGCTCCTGCAGTTGGAACGTCTTCGACTTAAGGAAACGTCCCACGTACGTGCGACGCACTTCAGTGGACATTTTTTCTCCGGCGACCCTCTTGCGGTTGACAAGAGAAGCTTAGTCCTTTTCCAATAGCACATCTGACATCCAAAGAGATTGAGAACTGCTCGAGAGTACGGTTTTAAGTATTTTTAGATCCTGCATTTGTCTACAATTCAATCTGAATCTACTCAAATCCTCTTTATTGAGTGATATCCAAAATAAATATCTATTTGATTTGGATTAATATAATCCTGATTTATATTTGGGTAAAGGATACTTCTTTTTATTAATATATTTAGGTATAAAGTGTACTAAGCTGGAAACGAAAGGGAATTGCTACAGTCGTTATAGTGTCATTTATAAAATACACAAATCTTAAATGTTCTTCGTAACTATTCATAGCAGGAGAAGAATTGATTGATTGATATTACGAAGAAGTATCATTGATTATACTGTTATCGTGTACATTTCTTATGGATGTTGAGAATGAGAATTTTATCATTCGAAAATGAATCCGAAAAAATAAAATCTTTAAACATACCTATTATACATGGCTTTTACTTCAAACATCAATAACTTTTGTTTTACCGATTCATCTAATAGACTCTCGCCTTAAATTTGAAAAGAAAATATCAAATGAAGCATGTGCTAAAGATTAAGATAGCAATAAATGAAATGTGAATAAGAAATACTTGACTAAACAAGGATATGAAAGCCTTGGATACGTTTGCTTTGAGAACAAAACATTCTCTCATTAGCCCCCATTCAAACAAACCAATTCATTTTCCACTGAACAGCCTGTTTGAAACTTCATTCATTCATTTTCTAAATACATAATTATTATTTCTACGAACAAACACTTCATAAAGCCTCTACCCTCTCATATTGAAGTACTTGTTCCTCCTCAACAGATGAGCACTCAAGACCAAGATATTTATGTTGAACAATCTCTAGAGATATTTAACTACATTCACTCATTTATTATACCTTATAATTAACAGAATATATCGGGAGCAATAATTTCATGAAAAATGTATTATGTGGGCCTTTAAATTCAATAGTCAGTGACTCAGTGCTAGATTAATAAACCGAAAAATTACTCGTCCAAATGATTTCTACAATATGATAAGACAGAGTGGACTTAATAATCTAATTAAGATATAGATCCATAATTTTATAATGGGAGCTTATAATAATTGATATATTTTATGTTTGAATATTGCATTCTTTAAAAGAATCCCAATGTGAGTTCCAAAGATAACTTAAATGCTAAAACAAAATGATATATTGTTAAGTGAGACTTATTTTCACTGAATTCCCAATTTTGATATATTAGATAAAGTTTTATATTATTCACAAGCCTGATTCTATTTTTTATGTTTATATTCAGTTTTGGTATTATGAATTCAAAATCTGAAGGCGCAAATTCTGAAAAAGTGATAAACTTAAGAATTGTAAAAGAAAAGAATTAAAAATATACCCTCATTTATAAAATGATATTAGAGGAGGATAAATTCTGGTGTCAATATATAAGTTAATTCCAAAAATCTAATACTATGATGTGTAAGTTTTCAACGGAATTTCCGTTCCTTTTCGTTCTAGTCTTTCTAAATCGAGTCAAAAGCAGAAGGTTTCAAAGGTAAATTCCAGCCATTAAGTTAAAGAGGGAATAAAGCAATCGGGAGCAGTTAGTGTTCGCTTTGATGACGATCCAATTTTAATTAATTCATCCAAACGGAGGCATTTCCTACACATTCTATAATCAGAAGACAAGAAACAAAGAGCTTGTTCATGGCTTTGAAACTCATCATAAAAATACTTGATTTGTGTCAGATGAAGACTTTATCTAATTGTTGCACGACCCAGCGATTCTATAGCGGATGACAAAGCCTTCTCTCAACAATTCAGCTCCAGATAAATTAAATTGTATTACATCGATTCCTTAGGTCTTAGAGTAGAAAATTCGTCGCTATATCACCTTTAATGTAAAAAATTGAAGGAATAAATTTATTCTTAATTTCATTCGTTAAACTTTAGCTGTTAGATAATTATTGTGGAATATAAAAGTGTGTTCTTGTAAAGAACGCTATGTAAATTATTTTCGAAAATTATTTCTCCCGGATCTTCTGCTATGAATTCATTCCTTGTAATCCACCAAATACAAAACTATAGAGTTTGTTTCATCGCTAAACTTGAATGCAATAATTAAGATTAAATCTTTCTTTTTTCATTCGTAATTCGCTAGTCTTTATTAAAAGATTCAAATATTTATGAACTTTAGTTCATTAGCGATAGGACGGAATCTTTTCTCTTTATTCTATTCTTCTCTATTTCAAATCGCAAGGTTTCCACAAAACGGGATATACCTAAGACGCAATTGAAGTTTAATGGATTCCTTATGACAGATAATGACTTACTTCAAGTCCTATTCGTATTTTACATACGAAAATACGTATATTATTCGTACGTATATATTTATATACGTATGTACGTAATTTATAAAAACACTATAGGTGTTCTTCTACAATAGGCTTAAATTAACGTATCTCCACTCCAATAAATACTATGAAACATTGAAATCATTTATGTACTCACCATTAACAGTAGGCGGATGATGTCCCGACGTCGGCTGCGGCGTTGGAGTGGTGGTGGGCGGCGGTGCTGGTGGCGGTCCTCCGTGTCTTCCCAGAGGCACGTAAATGTTCAAATACAAGCAATCCTCCGATGACGTCTGCAGAAGTGGTAAAAGCCTCCGCAGGTGTCTCAATCTTCCTCTGGGCATAGCCAGCAACGCCTCGGTGGCGTTCTCCACCCTGGGCCTTCCCCTTTGAGGGCACACTGGGGGCAGGGTATCCGCTACCTTTGTCCCCCTCCACGGTGAAGGGGTCAAGGGCGGCATGTATCTTAGTCTTCCGAGAGGGGGCGTGGCATAGGGCACACCTAGGAAAGCCTCCACTGCGTATGGGTGTCTCTGCCTGGCAGGTCTGAAAGGCCTGGGACGTCTGCTACTGGTCCCACTCCTCCTTCGCCTCCTCTTTCTTCTTTTACCCTTCCTCCACTTACTCTTTCCTCCACCAACACCTTTCGTAACCCCTTCTTCTAGTAATGAGTCCTCTGGATCTAATCCCAACTCATCCTCCTCCTCCCCCTGGACGTTTTGCTGTGGATCTGAACCCTCTTCCCTACCCCAATCCTCGTACACAGTCCTATCATCCGGTTCCGAGTATGAACTGTTCCATGCCTCGGAACTCGACTCCGCGCTTTCCGAAAGCGTCTGGGACCTAGTACTATCCCCTGTGGTACGCTCCCCTTCTCTGGTTGGCTCGGGAGAGTAGGCTGACCGCGGGTGCCTTCCGAGCGCGGGTAAGGTTGATGCGGTGGAAGTTAACTTCCCGTACTTCCCCGTCGCGTCTCCGAAGGTCGGGGTGTGGGAGTAAGGTGCCCCAGAGGGGCTAGTAGGTCTCGCAGGAGAGTGGACAGACCTGACTGATTTTGACGCCCCTGCTGGTCCTGTTGCGGGTCGCCTCCGCTGGGAGAACCCGGCTGCTGGGGAGGCGGATGCCGTGGGCCCGGACTGGGAGGCCGTTGGGGAGTTGGGGGACGGGAGGAAGACGACGACGCCCCTGAGGGCGCCGTACTTAGTCCTCACGACCCTGGTGCTGTACTTGTGGGTGTATCCGTGGTGGTGCTGGCTGGAGGCGACGGCAGCAAGGGCGAAGATGGTGGCGAGCAACAGAAGGACTCTGGAGGTGGCGGAGCGGGTATGAGGGGTCTTAGCGGGGCGCTGAGGAACAGGGACGCGGCAATGGCCAGCATGAGTGGGGGACCGCATCCAGGGATCCATCCCTCGGCTTCTGGGGTCTCCGACGACCCGGAAGGCGCTTCCGGGCCTGTTTTTCGTGGCGTCGGGGGGCCGTCCATGGCTAGCTGGCGCCGCCTCCTCCTCCGCCTCACCTGTCACCTCCCCGGCGGCCATCTCGGCTGTACCGCACCGGAAGTGGAAGCTGCAGCGGCGCGGCCATGGCGACACTTCCGGTGGATTCACCACGGCGCGCAGGGGCTCGATTCTTACTTTCTTGTGGACTTTCCGAGGCGGGTTTCGTAGTTGGGGAGTTTGTTTAAGACACCTGGTTAATGCTAACCTTCAATGGGACGCTTTATGGATCATCTGAGGGGTTTTAGTCTATTGATATCCTAGGTCTTTATCTTGGATTCACTATGCACCTTATTCACTGACACTTTATTGAACGAATTAAGGGCAGCACATGTGTTGCAAGTTAAATAGAAGATAACACAGTTGGAGTCTTAACTTTTCACGATGTCTGCTACGATGATTGTGTTGGATTGAGTTTTATCAGGCCGGACACATCTGGAAAAGAAAAAAAATTATTAAAAAAATGAGACTTTTACTGAGAGTTTTAAATCTCTCTATCAGAGATTTAACGTGTACGATATGTAATTATATTTAAAGAAACTATTTTCCGTGATAAAATAGATGTTTATTTTTCAGTAATAATACCCAAATTTCAACCATAAATAACTTTCACTACATTTTTAATATATTTCTTAGATTAATTAATCTAATTATTACTATTACTTTTTAATGCATACAATATAATAAATAAAGCATACCTATGGGAATTATAAATTCAAAGCGACATAATTATATGAAGAATTATGGCCAAATTTCACATGGGCTGAAACACGTATATAGTTTCCCACGTCAAGCCAAATAACAAGAGTTTCAGACTCCCAAAAATACATTCATAGACGAAGATAAATAGCACAAGGGACAGTTTCGTGCTCCATTTACAAGGTATATTTCTCGGCAAACAAAACGGTTCTATTTCTCAGCTCGTGAGGAGTTCCGTACGCCCATCACCTGCTTTCCCCATCAGCGCCTGAGGATTATATAAATTATGCAGAGCGCGGGACTTTGGAGTTGTGAGTGTTGCCTACATCTACGGCGCCCTCGGGGCGACAGAGTTTTAGTAGTAGAGACTTAGCCCCCGTCGCTATATCGCGGGAAACAATTCGCCTAGCAACACGGAGAACTTTTATGTCACCAAAACAGTCCCTAGAGTCCGTACCATCTTGCCATTCGACGTCATTTACAACCGAATCCCCGAGGCGCGGGGATTGCACGATTTGGGAGAATTTTAGTACGTTCAGCTCGCTTCGTAAGAAAGAATGTAATAGATGCGACGTCTTGCAAATGGGTCGTGAGAGAACAAAACGTGCTGGACAATATGGGGTGTTTTTATAGCTTCTTTACCGTAAGATAGGAGTAGAGAAAGAGTGTAAGTTGGAGCTTAATACTGGTCTTGATTGCTCCTTTGCGTCGTATGTACAATGTAAGTTTTCTTTCGAAGTATCAGGTGGTATATCGAACTTAATATGCATCATATTTTTATAAAGTATGATTTTTTTGATTTATATCTAAATGAAGTAATGTAATCGAATTTTTTCATGTACAAATAATTATAAATAATATTTTAATGGAAAATAACAATTCACATTTTGTTCATTAGTTTTTAATATTGTGGAATTTTAAAATTAGTTCTCTAATGAACGAACCTCATATTTTTGTGCATTATTGTATGTATATTTATATAATAATCAGTATAATATATATTATAATGGATATAATACCGTTTATGAATTCAATTGATTTAACATGAGATTGAATTCAACATTGTAAACTGTAAATTTTCTGTTTTACTACATAATTGTATTTTCTTGAACGTTTTATATGACTTTTACTTATAATATTAGTTGGAAAATTATTCTAAGACTAAAAACGAAAAAGATCTCAACGATAGTAAATCAATCAATAATGTAATATAATATTTTTCTTACGTTTAGCTTACGACAAAGAAAATAATACCTAGAAAAAAAATTGATCATTTGGGACCCAAATTACGAATTTTACTGGACCAATATCTTAAGTACTCCTTAAGAACTTACTTATGGTTTACTAAATTTAGAAACAATACTATCCTAAATCTCCAGAAAAAGTTCCGACTCGAGACTTCAACCGCACCGCATTCAGTCGATTCCACGAGAAGAAAACAGTGAGTAGGCATCGTTCGCAAACTCAAAACCATTCCCCATTAATCAAGAGACGAGTAACAATCGTCATTCGCTCTTACGGGAAGTAAAAACAAATCAAAAAGCAATCCGTTAATGGAAGCAAAGAAGATTCATCTTCTTTCTTAATACGTTGGCAATCAATCACGGGAAGCGTGTCTTTATGCTATTCCGCGGCGACAAAGACTTCTACGGCGCACTCCGGATGAGGTGCGAAGTGAACAGAATGATCCGAAGAGATTGATGTACCAATGGGCGTGTGCAGGAGAGATATGAATGGAATAGTAATAGAATGAGGAATCCGCATCATAGAAGGAAAATCTTCGGCGCTATCAATCAAAATAGGACTTGAATTGATGAAAGGATTTGCTATAGACTCGCATGCAGTCTCTTTCTGAATGGCGGAGTCTCAATGGAAACAATGCCCTAGTTCAATGGTTGGTGGAGGGAAAGCTTTCGCTGCGAATGGTCCGTAAGATATCCTGTTGCTCGTGATATTTGTTTTATGAGATATAGAGAGATTAAAAGTCCTATACTTGAGTTACCTCATTGTTTATTGTTCAATGCGTTTCCCTAAATCTTGAGCGAATTCCTGAACTAATGCTGTAACTCCATTATGCACGAAGAAAAATTAAATTATACTATAGTTCAGTTTATTTTATGTGTTTGTTTATGCTCAACTTTACTAATATCCGTAAAAATTTGTATTAATGGCGCTTTTTATTGTCCTTAGTTTTATATCATCTGCCACACGCCGATTGGCAGCTTATATGGTATTCATGTGGTAACAGATATGTACTATAGTAATCGAGCTCAAATTTTGTATTTTTTACTGTATATAACCATTATTCAAACCCCAGAATACACAAATAAAGCTGGAAATCATACCTCCTGCATCAAGAGAATGAATAAATTACTTTAATATTAATCAAAAATCAAAAATAAATGGGATTATTCACTCTACTTAGATTCCAAGTACATTATCTATTTCAAGTTTTTTAGTGAAAATTCTCTATTACACCGAGAAAAATTCAATATCACTATTTTTTATTTGATATCACTATGTTTAATTCAATATCACTTTATATAATAATTCATCATTACTATATTGATTTATATATTGCTTTTATGACCTTATTCTTACGATGCGAATATTATATAAAAAGGATAAATAACACTCTTATAGAAAACGATTCGTATTAAAATACATAAATATGTCCATTTCAAATATGTCTCTAAATATTAGTGTTTTTGAATGAATTTCTAACATTTTTTTATGGACAGTTTCAATTCAATTAGTGTCATTTTCAATTTCTGAAACTTTTAGATAAAATAAGTGCATTAAAATCCAGAAGAATCACTCAAAACACAAAGTAGTTCATACGAAGGCAACTGAGTCAACAAAAACAGTACGTATCTCAAAAGAGATGGCAAAAAGGTAGTAGCGTTGATTCATTCTCTTTTATTGTATTCCTCCTCCACTCACTTTGCAGTTCTATTTGAAAGAAGCGAAATAAAATTAAGTCAAATCCCAGGATAGATGTCGTTTCAGGAGACTTTGAAGACGAGCCTCAAAGACATAGCTAAGAGAAACCTTTTTTCTTGTAAAAAGGATATGGAATCTTACGTGGAGTGTAAGAAGATAGTCATAGATTTTTTTAAGAAAGCCCCTTGTTCTGTGATGTTGTAACTGTATCTCATTTTTTAGCATAACGTAGAAAAATATAGAAACACATTAGCACTTATTGCACAAGATAAAATTGCAGGACAATAATTTTACAAAATGCTAATTCTCAATATATTTTAATACTCCCACTTTATATAAGGTATAATTTTATTTTTTCACGCGTTTCAAGGATAAAAGAATTAAAGCATCACATTAATCCATTCCTCCATTCAAATATTTATTAATGTAAATTTATTTTATGATCCATTCTCAAGTGATTATCCCTACAAGAAACTTTAACGATATGAAAGTAAAAGGAGGCAAAAAAATTATAAAACTATCATATTTACTATCATTAGCATAATTTCTTTGAAATAAATTATTTTTGTGAATAATTTTTACGACGTAAAACTATAATCACGAAATATATTCACAACTCAAAGGGAATTCAAGCTATAGTAAATTGTAAAAAAGGAAGGACAGTTTTGCAAATACATCTATTACAAAACATTGCTAATAATCTCTGAATTTCGATACTTTGACCTGAATAATTAATTATACATTAAAAATAATCTAAGAGAACACTGTGATAAAATGTTCATTCCTTTCTGCTAGCATATCTCAAGTCCAAATTTCTATGTAAGAAAATTCTTGATTCTTAGAATATCAATCGACATTTTTATGTAGAAATTTATGTAACAAAATTCTTTTTAATACAAAAACAATCATTTCCAGAGCTAAAACAGATATTAATTTTCTTTAATGTAACCATCATAATTAGTATGCAAACGAGAATTTCAAGACGATGTTTAATTCAGCCATGAAAGTCTCTCTTTCACAGAGAGAATCCTTTGAGTAATTTATTCGCCCATCTCATTTCATTTTCTACGAAAACAACTCGACCTCACCACTTCAAACGGAACATACTCCCGCAAGAAGAACCCATTTATGCAAGACGGAAAAACTGCTTTTCTTTTCACCCCTAGAGCGTTTAAAGCAGACGAGTTGCAAGGAAATGAACTTCGGAGCAGTTTCTGAAGGATCACAGCCCTCAAAGAGTTGAAAATAAGAAATCTCGGGCAAAAAGGTTGAGTAAACAGTGAGTAAAAGGCATGTGTGTGGGTGGAAGGTGAGGTGGGAGAGAAGACGGTGTGCTTAAGAAGGAGCGAGTGGTTTGTGTCGAAGAGATGACAGCAGCGATGGCTCGCACAGTCCAGTGGCATTGAGAATAGAGGCGGACATAAGCAAAGGGTGGGTTCAATGTAAAGCAATGGTGCTCTATCATATTATAGGATGTTCGTCTAACATCTTCAGGTCACATACATACATTCAGAAGTCTAAGTACAAAGAAAAATACCTTAGAATCATGTCTGTACGATTCTTTTGCCGTTCGTAAAATCCATAATGCTCAATGATCGCATCAGAATTAAATAATAGACACTTTGAAAGGGGATTCATATATTATCATAAAGATAACTTAAATTATCCTTGAGAAAGTCATTAAGGTGCATCAGCAGTTATAAGAAATTTACAGGACGTATAAGATAGCATTAATTCGTAGACATGCTTATTTACTGATACGACAAAAATATATACAAATAAAAGTAAAAGAATAAAAATATAAAAGTTCTGGCTCTTTTTCTTTTAAAAGGATTTCATCACAGATATCGGCTTTGATGGATTGCAGTATTTTTGATATTTTGTAGCTATTTTAGGGCTTTTTAACGTTTTTTCAAAAGAAAATAATTTAATTAAACATCCAAGATTGAAAATTATTAGAAATGAGAGCTCTATCAAATATTTGGTATGTAAAAGTACTATATTGTAAGTAAGCATCACTATAATTCGAGTTTAATATTTCATCCTGTAGGCAATAAACATTTTATGGATGAAAATATAGTTACACATTTATCATATAAGTTTTCTATAATACATTCGAGATATTTTTCTCCGATTTTGGTTTACTTTGATCATTAATACCTCTCTAACACGTACATAAGTTCTATTATTTCACCCTTTAATCTTCCAAAGTAATTACCACTAAAAATATTTTGGAATTTTTTGTACAAGATTAGTTCGATTTTAGTCTCAATCAAGAACAGAATTCCATTCGCTATTTTCCTTATTCTTTCCTAAAATTAGAACGTGAAAGTTTATCTCTTGATCGAATAGGCATCCGAAAATGGGATTTTGCAAATGTCATATCAATCCAATTTATAATTTGCTTATTGAACTGGTAAATTGGGTAGAAGTCTTTGAAACGTTAAGGAAAAATCAAGGAAAGGTGAGGAAAACTCAGATTATCTGCTATTTTTATGCCGATAAATGAACTAATCATAGGAAATGGAAATTGGATGACTATTGACAGCATTCGGAATAAAAATGGGATAGAATTGAAATGTACTCGTCTCATTAATAGAATTGTCGGAGCATTCTTTTGGAACTAATTAAAAAATTGGATCTGATTACTATAAAGGTAAAATTCAATCCAATTTACTCAGTGAAAAAGATGGAAATTTTAGTTTCATATTCGCTTTTTGAGAAAAAGATTATCAAAGGCTTCATGTTACATAATGCAGCATGTCTTTTTTGACAGCATCGCTTACAAATAGAAAAACTCGTGGCTATCAGGAACTTTCGACCACTACAAAGTCTTTTGTGCAATTTCTTATTGCAATGTTATTTATGAACATCCATCTTCGGAAAATTTTAATCACAAAAGGTCTTCGGCAAAGTTACCCGGAATCGTTCCTTGCATTGTTGAAAGTATTTGGGTCATGAAACATGAATTATGCTACCGCCTTTTAATGAACAGGGTGTAAAGTTATCTATGATAAGATTTTGAGACGTTTGATGTTTGATTTATACATTTTGCTTCAGAGCTAAGTTCTACTTTAGTTCTACATATGTTTTTTTAGTTATGGATCGTAAATTAAGTTTACGATAAAGGTGAGATTTGAAATTGGGCCAAATCTCAACTATGGTTCATGCTCATACATTCTTCTTATTTACAATGAAATATGTACTCGTACACATATTTTAGCCCAGCTTCTGTATAACAGCTAACATCTTTTAGAACAAAGTATATCGAAAGTGGTTTGAAGTTATTTCAGATATTTATTTTATAGAGATCTCAAAATTAGAAAGCAGCATTAAAATTTTTCTTATGAAATAAGTCCTCATTCAAGTTAAAT
Source organism: Pantala flavescens (assembly GCA_020796165.1). Classification (NCBI taxonomy): domain Eukaryota; kingdom Metazoa; phylum Arthropoda; class Insecta; order Odonata; family Libellulidae; genus Pantala; species Pantala flavescens. The sequence goes on from CM036887.1 coordinate 13,800,283, forward strand.
ACATATTAAATTCATATCACTTCTTTTATTTTTCATTCCTTCTTCCACTTTGTTGCTGAACAGCATATGTTTTTTATCATTCCAATTTATATGGAAGTTCCGTAAGGTTAAGTAAGTTAACTTCGGAATAAATTGGTAAAACTCTATCAAAAATCGTTCCGGGAGAGATAAGTTTCGCCCGACCCTATAAACTTGATGAAAACACTTCCGGAATAGAGAGAACCTTTTGGCGTAGGACGGGAAGTATGGTTTCTTGACGTATCGAACGTAAGACGGGAAGCTCTCGCGAGGAAATGACGAGAGAAAATAACAAGGCTTTCGAAATAAATATGCGAAACATCTTTCAGAAAAATTGGGGAAGGCGTCTTTATTAAGGGGAAGATCGAAGACATCGGCTCGTACATTCACGTGGAGGGAAGGTAGGATGGGAAAAGAGTATGGGAAGGGAGGATGGGAAGGGAGTATGGGAAAAGAGTATGGGAAGAGAGGAAAGAGGATGAAATAGGGGGAAAACAAGCGACGAAATAAATAAAAGAGAAACGATAAAAAGGAATTACGTAAAAGGAGAAGAGGGAGGGTTGAAGAATTGCGCCCGTAAACATGAAGAGAGATGCGATGGCATATTGGACTAGAAATATTAATTCCCGTTTTATTTCCAACTCTTCCAAATTCATTCAAGCACTCTGCATATATAAAATTTCGTGGAAGAAAAGTCTCAGAGCCCTACCTTGTTATCGATACGTCTTCCAAGACATGATAACGTATAGCTATGAGTTCTTTTTCTAACATTACACTTAAAATATATCCGTAAATAATTACGTTTCACACAATGGCAAAGGATAATTTGTATAATTATAAGAAACGTAAAAATGATGAATGAAACACTTACCGACAATCATATCCCGAATGGATGTTATCTTTCTTACTGCGCTATAAACGTTATTGGTAAGAAAGTATCTATGATAAAAGCGCTTTTAAACAATAATCTTTCTTAAACTATGATTTTTGTGGCTTAAGGACAAAGAAAAAATATAAAGAGAATCAAGGGAAACTATTATTGTTCGAAATATAGTATGGTTCGAAATAGTAAATATGTATTGATGTTATTAGCATTAAAAATTAAAAGCGTTTATGTATTTAAAAATTTCAAATGTGCATTTATACGAATCTATTAACTATTCATACTACTTTAATTTTATGTCAATCTAATCTTTTTCTTCGGAAAAAGGAATAGCTGACAATAGGGAAATATTTTTGGGAAATTTAATAGTAAAATGCAATGCAAGACATATAATAATAATAATATTATAATAATTAATAATAATATAATCAACCCTAATTAACAATTCGTAAGTCCTTAAAGTATCATAGTTTCTTAATTGACAGCTTAATTAACAAACCTCGTATTTAACATTTATTACATGGTAAAGGCAATAAAGTAAAGAAAATAAAGGCCTTAGATTAGGAACCAAATCTCATAGACGCACAACATCAAGAAGTCGTTAAACTCCAACAGCAAATATCGTAACAATACCTTACGGAGTTAATTGTTCTTCCAAACGAGACCGTTTAACTTACACGAGTTACATCATAATGAAAAGAATACGAGCGAAGGCTTACGAGTTACGGATGAAATACTTTCGCGTAAGGAAATCAGGAAAAATGATTTCAGACTTTCATATTCTTGAGCAAAGAGCAATATATCTCACGAAAGAAAACAAAGGGATGAATGAAGGTGGAGAAAAATTGCCTCACCCGACCCCTTCCAGTAGGTAAGGATATTAAGGAGTGAAATATTCCTCATCGTAGGGTTCGGCATCCGTGAAATGGGGGTGGGTTTTTTCCTAACGAGGTGAGCTTATGATTCATTGGGGCGGCCACCAGGGAGCAGCACGGGCGAAATTCATAGGCGCCCCTAGTTTACCCCCTCTTTCCACGACTCGAATCGTTGTCTCGTGTCCATGGATACGAGAGTTTTCATATCTTTTGTTAATAATACGTATGCAGATTTATCCATACCGATTTCTGCTCGATTTTGTGCGTTTATTTGTTCATTATATTAGAATAACATATAATCAAAAGAGCTGAATATAATTCGTACTTCACAAATCAAAGGAGAGAAAGATGAATACATCTCGTCAATACATGATCGTTGTAACTTAGAAACCTTGTAAGGCACGTAAATAAGATTTTTACGATATATCAGTATATAGTGTATATATAACAAGAAACGATCATATTTATTGTGGAAAGTTATTGAGAGATTTTTCCATAAATTTCAACAATTTGCTGCTCTTTTTTATAATTTTAATATATTCTATTCCATATCTTGATAATTGAGCCTAAAATTTTTTATGTTTAAATATATTTACAGAAATACCGTAGAATAAATAAATATTTAATTATCATACATTTAAAAGATTAAATTAAATAATTAAATAATTAAATTTTATTCCATAATATTCACACAAATAATTCGAAAGAGTTCTTTATCATAATAATTAATCTACTCCTATTTCAATAGGTTGTACTTCTTTTGAAGAGCATCGCATCTAACAAAATTTTAAAGTTATCATATCCATAGCCAACTGCCACCCAACTCGCGATACACTATCGATCCAACGTATCTTTCCTTGCAAAATTCATTCCTGTTTCTCTCACTTAACGTATTCCATTTGATGTTCTATCTCCGTGCTTGATTATTTTCCGGAGCACAGCTTATTTTTATCGGGAAGCAGGCCGTGGCCTTAGGAATGAGAACATCAAACGACTACGGCGATTTTACTCTGATATTAATCATCGAATTTGTACGCGGCAGCGTATTTCTTTCGACGAATCAAACGTGCGAATTCTTTAGGAAGAGATATCTCACGAGATAATGATTACATCACATCGAAAATAATTCGCACTTCGGAATGTCTGTGTGCACGCACCCTTTCTGAAACCAAAGCTACAAAAAAGTCCGAACTGTTAAACGAGTTAAACGTTACGATTTTTGAACGAACTAAACGGTAATGAAGAATGAGCTCACTCGCTGCGTCTGTACGTATGAAGTTCGCATTTCAGCCTCTGATGCACGCGGCTCGGATTTATGGTTCTGGAAATTCTGCATGGATTGCAAAAAATGGTGATTATGATGTATGGAGATTTTTTTTATTCCGCTATGAAACGAGCTTTCATTGGGAGCTTTTCTCTCTCTATTCCTGCCCCTCTTCCCATCATTTTCTGCCACATTTCCGGTTAAAGTTATGAAAGGAACCTTCCCCTAGGGGTAACGTCCTACTCGCTAATGCACACCGCACGCGTTCCCATGCCATTGCCCTCGGAGGAATAAAAAAAAGTCTGCGAAATTATAGCTTCCGCGACCGTGAAATTGTTAAGAGTATTTTTGGGAAAGTAGTAGGTGTGGAGCGGAATGCTTTAATTTGAAATGGGGATGAAAGGCGATGCGGGATGGTCTCGCGTTGCGCGGATCTGCGATTTTTTGTGCACTTTTTTAGTGCTGTATATAGTATAGTCGTGATGGTGGGTTGTGATGTGAGTTGGGATCTTCTTTTTCCATATTTTGCATTTAGAGTTTTTCTGTGTATAGAAATGATTAAGTTTCAATTTAATGTTTCCCTAAATTGATCTCATGAATGGTCAAATGGTAAATATTGTGATCATTTAAAGTTGAGTTATAATTTTAACTCGGTTTTCATGTTCGTTCATTGTTTGTTAGTTTTTCATTTCTTCTCTAGTCATATATATTTTTATCTAAAACATTAGTCGTTTGTCATAAAGTAAAAACACAATGTCAGAAAAATAATATATCCTTAGTTTATTGCTATAAAAGTGGTAAAAAAAGATTATATTTTATTAGTGTTTCGATAAACCGAACTTATATTCACACGATACCAAATTTCTCAAAGTATAAAATTCAGAGTAAGAATATGTTAGAAAAGCCTTATAGAGATAAATATGCTTTTCCTCCTTAAAATATATTTTAATATATAAGATATCATCTTCATGTTCATGAATATAAGGCACTTATTTGCCTTTTAATTTTTTTTTCGAGTGAAAAATTAATATCTACTCTAACTTTTACTTCCCATTCCTTATCTGAAATAAGTTATTCAATTTCTTATTTCTATTTACAAATTCCTCCAGCCCAGGCCACGATATTTCCGCGAAAGTCTTGTATAAACAAAATCGTGTCCTTGTATCCTTTCCCGGAAACTTTCGCTATGAATTTTTACTGAGTCTACTTTCTCCATCAAACTTTGTAATTCTCCCAATACCGCTTCATCCTACGATGCAGTGACACACAATGATAGCGAAAACTCTGCTTCAATTGATCCGTAGATTTCTACTATGATAAGAGGCTTAAATACTTAAAATAGAGAGTGCTCTATAAGCTACGATAAATACTTGAAGGTGATTGGAGTGTTTCATAATACTTCGGAACATTGAAGGATAATTTTAAAGGAAGATTAACTCTCGATGTTGAAATTCTAATTAAAATGGGAGAAGGTTAAGTATTCCTCTACGCAACTGGCACATTATCATTTAATGTACTACAAAAGACCCTAAAAATATAAATGAAGCAACTAATGAATATGATTTGTGTAGTTTTACAAAATCGAAGTGATAATATTCAAAATAAATGGTTTAGTTTTCCACTACTTCGCTTTAAAATTATTAAAATTTACTAACTTCTAAAAAAATATAAAATAGGAAAACTGATGAAATATTGAGTGTTATATTTACTTAAATATTATTAAATATAAATGTTGAATATGGTTGAATGTAGTAGAATGTAGTAGATGTAAAGCTTGAGATTTCGAGGACTTTAGTAAAGGGAAGAACCTTAACATACCTCTCCACATCTCGTATATATTTCCGAAAACTTATGAATATTTAGAGTCCCTAAGAGTTTGATTACTGTTTCTTTCCTCAAGAAACTTTGCAAATTTTCGCGAATTATATTTTTCTTGTTGTTACTTTAGAGGAAACCGAGTCGTAATACGTGAAGTTGAAAATAAGGAAACTATTCGACGAAAATTACTTAGCTATTCCATATTTGAGTTGGCAAACTACATCTACATGCGTATTTCACGGCTAATGCTACAGAATGTATTCCTCTGATCCATTTTTGTTAATACAACACATTCTCTAAGTTACATCCTTTCCCATGACTACGAATTGTTGAATTATATAACTCTTGTGGAAGTCTGTGATTTACACAAGGTTTGGAAAACATTTGAGAGGGGCTTTCAGACTATAGCAACGAGAAATACTCTGCATACTCAATTAGAAAGCGTAGTTTTTTAATCCAAACTTATACTGTAGTTTTCATGCTTTGGCTGAGTTTCGTACCCTATTAAGATGAAATTTGGCTGGATTCGGCAACTGATTATAACCCATTTTGGTATATTGCGAACATGATATAAAGGAAATATACACAGCAAAATTTTAAAGGTGAAAAAATACGTCTTATAATCGGTTAAATACGGCAATTAATAATTGAAAGTAAAATTGAGTTACTATAGTAATAAAAGGTGTTTTTTCACCTCCCATCCCACATTCCGTGAGGGATATCATATTACTATACAAGCTTTACGAATTCATTCATTTCTAAAGGATTAAGAAAAATTAATTGAAAAAAGCTACACATATATGTTTCTTGTATTACATTCCCACACTAAGCATCCATCCAAAAAGGCACCAGAATCTCACGTCTCACACAACGAATTAATTATCTCTTCCCCCATAAATAAAAACAGCGAAGTAGCGTGTGGAATGAACTTAAATCACGACAAAGGAATAAGGCCGACTTTTTCAAACATTAATTACACGAACGAATTAACTTTTCAAGCATTGCTAGTCCCGGAATGTTACGGATTTAATACGTACGCGATTCCAAGAACTTGGCTCTCATAAGAGTAACGAAGGCTCATTCATCTCCGGAAAAATATCAGATGACAAAAATTAATTTTCCATTAAGGACTCGAATTCCCATCCCTTGGAACCTCCCGTGAAAAAATTCCAGTTTCCTCTTTCACTAAATCACTTTCCTTCTAATTAAAAAAATTTCGCGATAGATATTCACGTAAATGAAACCTTTGACGTAGTACTTAATGGAGGGGAAGGAGGGGATAAAAACAAGTGAAGGCCGAGAAGTAAACGGTTGAATCGTATGCACCAAAATGAATGAATTAACATTTAAATTGTACCAACTTAAAGAGGCTTGAAAGTATTCTGTTGTATCTTGAACTGCTTGCTTGTCGTATGTTTCACAGAGATGATTCAAAAAACTCTGCTTTAAATGAACCTATCTTGTAAAAAAGTGAAGTTACTCATTAAGAGTAAAGCATTATGATTACTAATAAAATTAATAAATAAACTGAATTAAATTTAAATATGTGTGTGATCACAGGAACATCAAACAAATTGATATAATTTAACGATTCATTAGTTAAATATACTGAAATTAAACGGATATTTTAGAATACGTACACTACGATGAATGAACGCACAGTACTGGATGATATCTCTTAGAATCTCTACGTGATCAATACAAAGGAATAGCAATTCAACTTTCCTGAAGCAAATATACGATTCTCCATTAAACAGATAATCAAAAAATTACGAAAAAATTATAAGGTAGTGATATAAAATCTTAAATAATCGACGTATACAATAATTGGAAAATGTATATAGATGATTTTTCTTACGGTTAATATTCTTGCTTGTTCCTTTAAAGGTATAGCGAAAAACAAATAAATGTTCAGAAAATATTTCTAGCTTAAAGCAACTAATCGTGAATCTAAATAATAAATCCGATTGATATACAAAATAAAAACTCCTGAAAACCATGGCTACGAAGTTAACCAAAATAAACCACTCAGTAATGGATACCAATCACGTTAAGAACGTAAAGCATCGATTGATATTATTTTGACTCTTAGAAATTCTAAAAAAGACGAAGAAAAAGGAAACTTTGTGAATCAAAGGAGAGCCAAAGAAGGATTTTTTTCAGTTTAATAGAGAGAATAAGGAAGGGGGTGGGAAAAGAAAATCGTCCAGAAAATCCTGACGAGATGCCAAAAAAACCTCAAAAGTGGGGGAGGAAGGATTTTCTTGGTGAAAGGCACTGGGACATCCATTACCCTTTTACCATCAGGGTGACTATTCCCTGGCAAACTCGGATAGCGAGGTTGAAGAGGTTAAGATATAGTAGATAGAATTGTAGATTAAAGGCAGATAGGAGACGGAAAAATCTACTGAAGTAGACACAAGAATCCATTTAATTATTAAAGAATTTCCCCAACCACCAAAGTCAAGTGTTAAGGAATATTTAATCATGCAACTTTGACGAAATAGGAAAAAAATTAATTACTCGAGTAAAGTTTGACGTGGGTCTTGACATCGACTGATAAAAAGGCTTCTTATCAACTTATGATACATTAAGGATTCAACCTTTTTACGTGTAGGTTACACGTTCTCCATTTAAAACATTCATGTCTTGTATTCATATGAAATAAATTTTCTACGCCTAATCTATAGTTAATCTAAAATGTTTAGTTGAAAAAGAGCTCTTTAAGGTAAGAGGGTTATACTTGGAAGAGAACTGTTCATATTGGATAACTTAATTTTCATTTATAAATTCTAAAACGAGAAATAGCATTCTTAAATATTCATCCCAATAATAATTCTTAAATAAACGAGTTTGTGTTATATGCAAATAAATATCTTCTATCTAAAATATTAACAAATGTTGCAAAATATATATAAATTCCTAAGTGTAACTAAATAAATATAGATCAATCTATTTTATGTACAGTTAGATTATATAGGAATCTCTTGAAATGAACTACATAAGAGAAATATTAGTATAAAATTTCTTCAACAATTTAAGATATATTCTGTTCAAATGTCTAAAAAAATACCATATGAAAAATTATTGAAATTTCACGAGTAAGATAAATAATTAATGACTGGTTTAACATTAAATGTTAATAAGGAAATTATAATCAAAAGTTAAGTGAATCAGTGTATGGATCTAAAAAATTTTTACACCTTAGGATTAAAATAATAGGAGGGATATACAGTAAAGACGATCCATCTTAGGAAGCATTGGGTGGTAATAAAGCTACTGAAAGACACAAGAATTCAGTAAAAAAGGTGAAGGTGTAAAATGAGGCAGAGATTTACTCTCTTAAAAATACATTCTAATACCTCAAACTTTCATCAACTTTTTCTAGGAGTGCATTTTTTCTAGAAAGGGGAAACTACTGTTGATATCGCCCCGGCCAAACCCACCCCATACCTCGGAGATACTACTGAGCTAAAAACCCCATTCCCCCTTTTAAATAAAAAACCCCTCTTTTTGGGTCGATGCAACCCTTCCACGCACTTAAACATAATACCCCTTCAAATCGACCTCCTTACCTCCCCTTCAGCCATGCTCCTTTTCAGAGACAATGCCCTTCCCTTGTCCTCACCCTCAAATAAAAAATAAATCCCTATTTTATTATTGGACCCTCCCTTTCTTTAGATCTTTTTTTAACCCTTCCTTCCCTACCTCTAACATACTTAAGGATCCAAAAATATTCAATCTAAGGAATCACCTGCGATTCCTAACTTACTATTTAACCCAATTCCTTATTAATGCTATTCATTGTACCTCATCTAGTGGCTGATTAATTTCTGAAATTTTGCTTTTTTTATCTATAAATTACGTTCCTTAATAAATTTTACTAAATTGTAATAATTTGTACAAAATATTAGCACATGTGACATGTCTCAGACAGAAGTTTATACGTTAAATCGTTTTGAAAAGCTTTATTTTTTAGTTTCTCTTAAATTAGCTTCCAAAAAAAGTCGTTAATCTGTGATAAATATCGCATACCTTTTTAATTTTTACATACCACACAGTTTTACAGTGCCAAGCGTTAGTTTTCTCCTTGTTCTTTTATTCTTTAACACAAAATTTACTGGCTGCAGTTCAATCGAAAGTGGGTTAGCAGTGAAACATAATTTAGCCCCATTCTTCTCAATCCTAACTCTTAAAGCTTTTCTAAACTCTCGTATTTCTTATTGTTCATTGTTTCTTTATCTTGCCCCCATTTTCTGCCTTCTTTTCTATTATTCTCCTTCCTTTTATATTTCTTTTAGTTCCCGTTACTTCTTCCGCTTCGCATCTCTTCATCTGGCGTCATTATATTCTTGGAATATCATCCTTGCGTTGATTCCGGCTCACGGACGAATGTAATTGTTTCCCGATTGTATCCCATAGTAACTTCCGCTTTTTTCAATTCCCGAGTGTTCTTAGGGTCTCATGTTAACAAGGCGCGCCACCTTCATTTCACGCTACTCACTTCCTTCCAAACCAGCTACCCCTCCCTTATTTTCCTCCCAGGATTATTCTCGCTTTTTTAATCTCTTCCGACTTCTTCTTTCTTCCATTCCCTTCTCAACCACGCCTTCCCCTACTTATGCCTTCCCCTTCTCGTCCCTCCTACTTAATCTCAATCTCAAAGTCTTAGTACTTTTTCCATTTAGTCCGATATATTAATGTTGTTTGATTCCCCTCCAAAAGTATCCTCTAGAGCTCAATGTATAACTACTGTTATTCTTGAGCTTCCGAGTTGCGATCTTGAGTCCAAGAAGTTTAGAGTGGTAAACAGTAAACCTCGTTCATCTTAGGGCGTTCTTAATACAGAGGATACGAAAAATACTCTTATTTACCCCTTAGTTTCGGATCATCTCCCCTCATTATAGTGCTCTTATGTTTTGAACGAGATGCTTACTGGGATTTCTCGTGTAAATCTTTGGATTGTCATACGCTATGAAACGAATTAAAAAAACTGAAAAATTTTAGAGATACTAATTACTGTGAATCAACTTTACTATACACTTGGTGTCAAAAGCATAAGACTCATTATCAAAGGAACATCTTACAAGACAACTATCCTTTCAAGTCCATCCTGAAGCAGTAATTTATCACGAAATGATTATCTAGAAATTTATTCATATTATATACCTTTCCCTTTATCTTTATTTGTAATTCAGTCTAATCTATAATCATCCTAACTTTCCAGTATATTTTTATATGAAAATGAAAACTCAGTTTTTCAAAAACGTATCGAATCGATACTTTACTATATAAGAACTTCATCAGCACTAAATTTGAACAAACATTTTCTTACGATATATTAACACTCGTAAATTAAATCCTCACTTTTCCTTATGGTAAAATAAGTAGTACAGTTATTGTACATCTGAATTCTTTTGTTACTTTCGTCTCATTTTAATCATACGCAGTCGTCATATTTATTTTAATAGACTACGTTGGTGGAAGCCAAATAAATGGATGACTCGTACCGCCTACTCTTCACCATTTAATTACGAAGAAAACAATACGCAGCACTTTAAAATTCATAATATGAACATTGACATTTGAAACACGCCTTCAAAGCAAAAATTGTGCCATGGATTGAGATTGAATACACTCCGACACGGAACTGAAAGGAATTGGAATAGTTGGAAAGGATTGGAGCACTACTATGGAATATGAACATTAAATATTCGAAAAAACTACGATCACAGGCATTTTATATTCCCAATCGTGAGATGTAATAAGCACAGCGAGACTCCGGTATATTCCCTTTCCCTCATTCACTCGTATTTCTCTCTTGATATCCTTTCCTTCTTCTAATAGGTCACCTTTGCCCCAATTTGACCAAACTATGTACGTCCCGAAAGAGAGAACTCCATTCGGAAACGAAGGGACGCACACACAAAAGGGAAGAAATAATCTGGGAGAGAAACTCGCGCGAGTGAAAAGTAAAAATGATTCAATTTCGTCGTAGGAAAGTTAATTTCAGGAGGGAGGCGTCCTCGTAGGCCGTGGAGAGAAAGAGAGAATGAACCCTTTGATGTGGAAATGCTTATGCATGCATGCGCCTCTTTCTTAAATTGCATTCTATAGTCGTTACGGACGAAGGAACTCCTCACGCCATTACGAAAAAGTCTTTCAGACGAACTCTCCTTTTGGAGGAAAAAATGAAGAAATCGGAGCAAATGAGCGTATCCGTTGGTTCTCTTCTTTTTTGCGGAGGAATGCTCGCACTTATCAGAGATGTAAAGTGAATAACGAAGGTGGTAATAATTATCGCGACTAAATGGCGGGTGAAGGGCGTTCGAAACGTTTCTCGGGAAAAATTCATTTGAGTGTGAAGGTGCGAGAGATGGTTTTTAATGTGCCTTAGAAAAAGAACCAACTCTTTAATTAACGAGTTAATGAAGATGAAGGGATGAGGCCATGAGGGTATACGTATGTATATTTTAAATAAGTAAAAGTATGGTGTAATAAGTATAGTGAAGTATAAGTTCATGTAATTAATGTAAGAAGTAACAATCATAGATTATAGTACGAGCCTTGTTAGTTTCTATTCTCTGTGATGTGGACTAAAATGAGTAATTTTGATAGTATTTTGGAATAAAATCACGAGAAATACATTACTCATCATCTTAAATAGCTCGTAGTCAAAGTAATTACGAAATTACTAAAGCCAACTGTGCTAAAAATAATTAGTGAGTGTTGCAGGAAAAAATATTTTACGAAGAATTACTTTGGAACCGAAGTTATCTCCGCATATTTCTTGTATACAATCATAAAAATTCCAAATGCAAACGCTGAACTTCGTCATGAAAGATAACATAGCTTTCACGGCCTTGAAACGCTCGTCAAAATGTATAATTGTTCCTAAGATTCTGTGGAGGAGAGAGGTGCAATTTTAGAAGAAGATTCAAATAAGACAGTCAAATTCTTTTTGAATTAACTTCCCATATTCCACATATATAATCTAAGATAGAAACAAATTTAACATTCAGTTAACTCAATCGGAAACAAAGATCTTTTTTGATGAGGACCATAAAGTATCTAACTAGAATGTGCACATTTCCGTTGATTTTCTGAGAGACGTAAATATTATTAAAAGATTTAATCATCTAAATGGGTTTCATTCAACCCTTATATGGAGCCAAGACATATCTTCCACTATGCCTTTAATCCTTTGAATTTTTTGTCTTAATGTGTAATTTCTAATTTCCCATTCCACAAAATCCATTTAATTCCAAAGGGGTAGGAAGAATGATAAGTTCCAAATCACTCTCTATGCAAACGATAGTAGTCTCCTTAAACTCAATGCTTGTAATCTTAAATTCCGCTGAATTCTGGAATGAGCGTAAGCAAGGTGAGTTTCAAAACCTTTTACGTATAAGCACGAGTGAAATATTTAGGTTGGAATACTAAGTTGAGAAGAGAGCATTTTAATCTTCAGAAATAACCACTTTGGGAAGTTTATACGCACCAGTATAGGACAATGAGATTTTCAATGCTCACTCAATTTAATCATAAATTATTTTTCTTTGTTCATCAAACTTTTTGTAGATATCATGAGCAATTATTAGTATATCCATTTCTCAGCTACTACTTCACGAATAGAATAATCTGGCATAATTTTTTGAAATGCCAACATGAATAATTCCTTAATGCTCTCATATTATTTACTGATCCTGAAAAGCTTAAAGTTTTGATTATTATTGATTGATACCAATCGATTTCCACAAGTATCTTTTAAAAATATTAATTACATTATTGACAAATGTCAGTTACTTCAAAAGCTAAAGTCGCTTTCATATTTAGACACATAATGACCAATCCACCTGCATTAAACACCTGAAATACCACATTTGAACCCAAATCTCTTCACTTTTTTGCATCCTCTAGGTATTTTAACAGTCATGACTGAAGGCATCGCACCATTTACTTTCGCTCAACGCATTCAAACGACTCGAACCATAAAAGTAATCACCCGTGTACCTGAACTCCTACACATTTGCGCGTGCATCTAGTCCTACGAAGGACGTGATGGCATCCCATTTGTAATCAAGTAGGTCGTCTTCATTATCATCCCTTTCATTCCAATCTTAACTCTCCACTAACGTTCTTATGGTTCTCTTCCCTTTTGTCCTCTTCTGACCTCATTTGCCCTTTTAACTCCGATTTCCTCTCGAGTAATTAACCCTCAGAAAACTCCTTTCACCAAAAAGGGTTTTATTTTCACTCCTTTAACCAATCCTCATTTCGTACTTTTTCCGTTATAAACATTGCCTCTTCCTTATTAGCAAATGGCGCTTCTTCCCGTTTAATTTCATGCTAATGAAAGCGGGGATCGGATAAGGAAATTCCTCGAAATAAATTTGCAGTTTATTAGGGTCTAAAGCGCTGTATTGCCCTTTCACCAAGGCTTTCTTTCGGTGACGATTACCGCTTTATCACCTAAAGACATTCCTTTCGGCAATCGTTATCTTCCGAAGAGAAAGTGCGCTGAGACATTTAGACGGATCTCGTGTAAGAATATGGGTCTGCTTCATTCCAAATCCTTTACTTACACCATTAATGTGCAATACATATTGATTTCGTTGGTATAGTGAACGAGTAAGTCCATTGGAAACAATACATATTTAGCTCTGTATATTTCACTATAACTCACCTTATAGAATAAATAGGATCTTGGGAAGCTCTGTATAAATTTTCATCCGTAGAATTCACACTGTAATATTCATATATGAACTTTAAATGTACAGTTGTGGATAATTTATAACTAAATTTCTTTCTCTCTTCAAAACAATATCCCTAAAATTCGTATATCCCCTCTTCCTCAAGATCTATCCTGTCTCAAGCACTGGCTGAACAGCCTATCTTTCATTATGATAACAATCCCTTTATTCTAATATTCGGTCAAGAGGAAAAATAACTACACCCAAATTCCATTCCGAGACTTGATCCAAAACCGTCTCCAATCCAATTCCTTTTATACCCACTTTCGCGAGCTACAATACATTATTGAGGTGAAATTATTTGATTCAACGCAAGTTTAGGTAGGCTATCACTTCGATGAAGCACTTCGAGTAGGATAAGTAACGATTTCTAATGCATAATACACAAGTCTTTAAAATAAAATACCTCCTAAAAGTTTAAACCTGATCTTAATTATCACGTTAACCCAAGCCTTCTAAAAATTGAATAAAATAATTCACTCCTTGGAGAATATCATAAATGGTAGTTAGATTCCGGAGTGAACGTCCGTAATCTATGCCATAACGATATAAGATAAACAAACATGAAATTTTTTGCGAAATCGATATAAAAAATCAACCCTGGCATATATCCAGCTGAAATTAATATTAAAAGAAAACGCGTGGTTTAGACGGAATGGTTTATGAGACCACAACGAGAATTATTTCCCTCATTTTCTAATCAACTAAAAGAAACGAGAAACCTCAAATTGGATCGAGATTCAGCAAGGCGTCAGCCACCTTGGTAAGCAACGGAGCAAAGGGAATCCCATCGGGATCTCACGCAAGGACGACGAATAAGCACGAGGGAATATATTCTCGGCCGCGTCCGAAGCAACTTTCTGATATCCGCTACGGCACGCGCAAAAGTTTTTGACAGGTGGGTGACCCCACTCACGAGCAACAAAAGAACCCGATGAGATGGCAGAGGAAGGAACGGGATGCTGGGGGATTATGGACCAAAAGAGAACGATGAGGAAAAAAACACTTTGAAAGTGGGCACCGTATGAGGAAAGAGTGGTTGGAGCATGTGGAATGAGATTTCCTCTCCAAAATTCCAATTACCCTGCAAATTAGGGATTATACAGCAAAAACTTCCCATGATGCAACTCTCCGCTAGAAATAATGAGATAAACACGGCTACTGTTTCCCGAGAAGCCATTTTTTTAATGCGACCTCTCAGACGTCGTTGCATGAATATTTATGACCGTTCTTGTTATATTACTACATATGCATGCTGATGATACTCGTGGAATTTTAGACTTAATCGCTCCGGAATAATATGAGATGCTATCTTACTCTTATGTGTCAGTAGGTGTTTGAATTGATTCAAATATGTAACCTGAGGATGGATGATAACCGGTGGGATTGACTTTAAAATACCACTTACGAAAATAACAATCTGTTGCCAAATATCTGTATTCATTTTATTGTGCGATCATAACCTATCGGTAATTTTTATTTCCCTCTTTTTAAATAAAATATGGATTTAGTCTTTTTTTGTTTTCCCATACTACTCTCGGTACAGAGGTTAATTGATAATACAAATGAAACGGATAATAAATTATTTCTTCGCTATAGATTTTTAAAGGTATGCCCTTCGTACATTTTCATACGTATGCATTGATAATCAGTTCAATTAATTTAGTAATTTGTATTTTATATCACAAAACTCACCCTTTTTAGTAAGTTTCTATATGAATATTCTAAACATTAAAGTTGAGAGAGGGTTAAATCAACCGTATTTTTAATAATGTTTTTTTGAATAAGTATAAATGCCTCAAAATTTAAGCGTCCTACAAATTATAATAAGTGGAGGAAACCTTTAATCCTTTAAAGTTGTATATGTAATGAATTATATTTGAATTATTGCCCGATAAAGTAAGTGAAAGTACCCTTGCTCTTCTAAAACACACACTTTTAGTTTACATAGGAGGTAATTGTATTCATGAATGGAATCTTTGCAAAATATTTTGATAAAAACACTGTAGAGATTTTCTTGTCAATAAATAACCATCATAACACGACTTTCCTACCAGCCAAAAAAATCAGAAAACAGAAAAGTCACATATAAATTGTGTGTGAAATACTTTTTAAGACTGCAAAACTAAAAAAATACACTGTCTTTTTGCCTCGCTATAGAAGTATTCTTTCTCCCTTTTAATTCACAATATCAGGGCTGCATTCGAACGCTGATGCATTGTTTACAGAGTAAATTATATATCCCTTCTCGTACGCGTGCATTTCAGTGAGTCGTTGGAGGGAGAAAGTGAACTCCCTTTGTGCTCACAAAGAAGAGATTCTGATACCCATCAGCACTGAGAGACACGCGTCCAACCACTCCTGTGCATTTCCATCAACCCTTTAGGTCCTCCAAAGTCGCGTCCTCCTTCATCCACCTAAAACCCTTATTTTAACGCGGTCCTTTCAAACGACTCCATCCACCTTTTGATACATCCATCTTTTCAAAACGTCCCTGTGAACTTCCATATTTCGCAGCGTTTTATGCACCGGGAAAAGAGCCCGGCTTAATACGAGCGCATTTTGTAAAGTGAGAGGGAGTTCCAGTAAAAGTATCACGGGAGGTGTTGGTCGAGAGCGAAACTCGCCTCTCCATGGAAACGGGAGCATTCAATCCGAAAGTATTCCTCGTTTCGACGTAATTTTATGCTTTTATCCCTCGTATCATATTTACAGCGCGTGTTTTATTTTCGTCAATTACATACCGTTTTTCGTATTGCATTACTCGTTTTAATTCCTCTTTATTTTTACGCTTATATATCTATTAAGCCTTTATTCATTTAAGTTACGCTTGGATTCGTTGTTACATTGCCCTAACAGTTAAATTCAATCATATTTGAGATGAGGGTCTAGGAAATACAATTACTAAAATTAAAGTAAACAACTTTTTATTTTCATTATAATATTCATCTGGAGATGAAAATATGTATAAACCAGGTCGCCAAACCAAAAATTCTCTCGCTAAAATTATTTTGCATGAATATTTTGTGGAATATATATTTCTTCATAATTTTCAACAAAGCAATAACAGAATATCACAGCTTTAAGTTTCTTATATAATTAGGGTATTAATTTGATGTTAATGCTGTTATTTTCAACTACAGAAGAATAGACATTCTATTTTTTCAATCAAAAAGACGGAAACAAGGGAAAAAACAATTCTATTCTACACTCACGATTAGTAAAATATTACCGAGGTATAAAGTCACACAAAACGATGCATTATTCCGTAAAAGAGGACAAAACTTCTTTAACAAACTACTCCAGAACTCCGGAATTTCAAATCTGAAGTAATAAATAAAAACGACAAAAGCTGTGGAATTAAGTGACAGATTCATAAAGGAGGACTAAGCTATTAAATGTTTTACATCTTAAGTTCTCAAGGATACATCATCCTTAAAAATTCTGGAGTAACGCTCGTCTTGTGGTATAATTTCCCCAAAACGTATTCCTCGCGTCTTTTTTTTCGCGTATCTCATCAAATCCCTGTCTAGAACTCCCGAAAACTATTCCACATTCCGTGGAAATTTAAATTTATCCCAACGAGAATCTTTTATGGCGGTGACTTCTCCCCGCCAACTGCTAAATTGTCTTCGCGGTTCTCATCTTACCTAACGGAGACGAATCCGAGAAAAAGTTTTTTTCTCGCGTTTGAATTAATGCGATAAGTGATTTGATAGCTAAGACTAAAATGTCCATTAAATCTTTCGCTGTAAAAGTGTACCTTTTAATGTAATGGACATTATTTACAAGAGTATAGTCTTTGGAGCTTTATATATATAATGCCGTTTCGTGACAAAGAATACTTTGGGAATCTAAAAAGACATTTTCTTCTCATTCAAATGTTCGTGAAAATCAGAATTGAAAGGTAATGGATTAAGCTGTAGTTTTATGAGAACTTTGCTTATGTAATACATTATATTCAAAGCAAAAAACATTCAGGAAGGCTTAATAGCTCTATGAATTAAAAAAATACCATCCTTTGATAAAAGCTTTTGTGCCTCTTGTAATCTTATAATTGAAAACCTATTTACGAAATACTGGAAGTAATTATTATGAAATACTATGTTTCTTCTGTGGCATATTTTTATCAATAATTTATCCACTGTAATAGTCTAAGCCAAAATAGTTAAACTATGTAAGACGTAACACTTGTAGCCAATACAAAGCATCTAGAGTTAAGAATAAATTCAATAACATTAATCGACTGCATTTACAACTTAGCCTAAATTATTCACTTTCACTAATCTTTTGGGAATCCTAGAGCTAGAGAAAATGTTTGAACCTAAGCGAGGCAACATTTCATAGTAGAACGGTTCATCCCATAATTCCAATCTCATTGCCATGGCTACAAATGTCATCTGAGAATCTAAAGGCACAACTCCTCCCTCCATTCAAGAGAAAGGCCCGCCATCCGTCTCCCTCCTATCCCTTGAATACTCTTAGGTCTGCTATCAATTCAAGCCCGTTTTTCCTAATCTCCGAGTTTATGCGGATCATTTGCCCTTTTCTGGGGAAAGTTTCGGCATTCCTTGTAAGTACTTTAAACACTCTTGCGGGTTTTCTTCGGTCCATCTTTGTGTCAAAAGAGAAACGATTTAAGGGATGCTGATTACGTTTTTTTTATGCTCTTTCTAGGTATTTATTGTATGATTACAGCTGTTAACCGAAACACCTCTTCTTAATATTGATATTTACAATATACTAAACGAAGAAAAATTAATAATTTGGGCTATGAGAAACATTTAAGATAGCAGAAATAAAAATATAGATTTACGCAGAATTTATAATTAATTCTTGATCTGTTTAGAACGGCATCCTTCTGTAAGGATGACCTTCTTCATACGTCGTATAATTAACGAATCGTAGTACTACTTACAGCTATTCAGATCTCATTAACAGTATTTAAAGTACATATTTAAAATTTATATCATAGATATAAATTTTAAATTGTGATAATTATTACAATATTTTTGCATATTATGTACTCTTTTACGTTTATTTTGGTTATACTCAGCCCTTTAACAGACTAACAAATGATTATTTTATGTTTTCAATGTACTTGTATGTACTACCATGATATTTTGTTTCCTAAGCGAAATAATTTTGGGGTTGACAACAAAAGCCAATGATTTCACCATTGAACCGTATGCCCTTTCATTATATATCATTCAGCAAAAATCATCAAGAATATAATAAAAATTAACATCAAGACCTTCATCTTTAACACAAAAAAACCTTTGAACACAATGATTATAACTAAATCACACTCCAAACCCTTCTTCTTGAATCTTCAACTTCAACACTCCAATTTCTCCACAAAAGCCGTAACCGTTTCACCGAGTGCAGGAATACGTTTCCGAACCCATCTCCTCAAAAGAATCGTTCCTAATTCGCGCATTTTTCATCTTTATCCCCCCCTTCTTATTCCTTCCTTCTGCATCAGATCCCACAAATATCCTCGCTCCGTCTTTTCCACATTTCTAACCCTTTCAAAAAACCCCTTTCCCAAACCCCTTCCCTCCATAAACCCCATCCCACCGAGTTTTAATTAAAATCTCTTGGCGCTAGATGTATGAGGGAAACGTGACAAGCAATGAAAGGGACTATGAAGAGAGAGAAAAGAGTTTTAAGCAGGACGTATAGGGGGTCACGTGGCCTCCCTTCAAACTTGTTCTTTCTTCCTCCGAGCTCATCTTTCCATTCCGCACTCTGCCAAACTTTTTCCTCCCTCCGTATCTATCGTGCCATCTTTCTTTCTTCCGCTACTCACAATTTGGACCAATAAAAAAGTCCGCTTTGGCCGTCTTTGTCTCCCTGTCTTCCTGTCTGTCCGTTTCCTACTTTCTTCTCTCGTATATGCCGTCCTTTCTATATTACGCTGTCTGTCTCTCGCTTCTTCGGTATCCATTCCGATGAATTTCTTCCTCTTTTGGGTTTCCTACATATATATGCGTGATAGAAGTGTGATCAGTAGGGACCTGACATACTAAAAACTCCTATTACACAATTCTACATTCCATGCTTTAATAATCTTCCATATAAAATTACTTATTACACACTATTACACTAAGACTTCTAGGGATATACATATATATTATTGCAAATAAGAATAGTAAGAGGTTGAAATTAAGGTATAGCAATGCGTAATATTTTCTGTTGGGTTTTGGTTCTGTTGGAGTCCTATCCTATTTTTATCGTTAATAGAAATATAAACTGCTATTTAACCAAAAAATCTCCTCTTAATTCTTAATTCAGGTGTTCTAAAATCCATCGAATATTTTTTTTAATTCTGTTTTCATCATCTTAAAAGCTTCTATGGATAGACTAATTTCAATTACAAAAAGGCATCAAATCTAAGCCATCTGGCTTTGAGACGATCATTTGAGCAATATAAGAAAGATAATATTGTTTCGATAGCTTTTGAGGTATTAATGACTAAAATAATTCCCTATTATTTTTATTATTCGGTTATTCTACCACGCCTAGCAAAATTCACCCCATATTCATTCCTTTCGGGGTTTTTATAAAGCATAAATCTACTATTAAGACAAACAATGTGTCAGCATTCCAAATTAAGCAAAGCTTATTTCCTTCCATTAACGTCCTGAAGTACTATTAAAATTTTATTTTCATTTTATTAGAAGCTGGTTAATATATATTCTGAATAGAGATTAATAAAACGTAAAAGTCTCAATTCCTAAAGACGATTATAGTGCATTCTATAACATAGTCATTGAAGGATTAGTTTTTTGACCCACTCTGCTCAAAATCTCAATATATAAAACAATAGCCAATCTATAAAAATGCTTGGGCAGAAAAGTTCACCACATCTCGATATTCCAATCACTATTTACTCTCCCTTTTCAATCCCATTCTCCTTACCCTCGATTTCCCGTTCAAAAGAGCCGTTTGTCCCACAAAGGCCCTTCTTTCGCATTCTTCCTTCTTTTGGATACCATCCAGTGAAGTGCTTTGGAAGGGAAAGGGTTATCTTTTTTGGATGGTTGGAAAAAAATGCATCTCTCTCCTCTACTTCGGAGTGTTACTCTCTCTCTCTCGAGTGTGTGTGTGACTGTATTTTGAAGAGGGAATCGATTAGTCCTTCAACTCCGTTCTGAAGGGAGATTCTGCTAACATATGTAGGGTAGCAATGCGGTTCTGAGGAAATTGGGTGATGTACGTATCAGTATGGGTGCTGTGGTGGTTTAGAAAAGAAGGCGTACGATTACTGGAAGATACGTTATCAATGAATAGAAATTCAAATTGAAAAATACCACTGAGTGTAGAACCCGAGTCTAATATATTCATGTAGATATTTCATCTGGATGGAGTCTACTGCGTAATAGTAATTTAATCTCTACAAATGATTATTATGTATATATAGATACCCTACGAGCCAACTTTCGGTATGTGGCAGGCGAGAGAGATTCTTAAGAGATATTTGAATCTAAAAAGTCAGAGCTACATTATTTCCGAATTGATTTACCTAAAAATAGTCAAAAGAACTAATATTGAAGATACAAAAATATATTGTAAACTATATTTTCTATGACGATATTACTAATGGGGTGTAGGTTATGATATTTAACAATTCTATATATTCTCTCTACATCTTCGTAATTATTGAAAAATCATAGGGATGGAGTTCGAAAGTTCCCTCCCTTCTCTAAACAAAATATTAAGCTATACATAACATATAGATATAGCATTAGCTCCTTCAAGCTATAGCGGCATTCAGGAATAAAATGATCAGCCGATAAATTTATGTAGCTCTTAAATATATAGGACAATTTTTTTCGTGTCAGTCCAAAGGGAACGTTAAACTAAAATGTTCAAGTAGTAAACATACAAAGCACTGCTTTCACCATAATCACCTGAGTAACTACGCTATTTAGTGAGTATAACATTTCAACCGATACCGGAAATTTGATATTTGTTCCGTGCGATGCTTTTATAACCCTTCGCCGATGCAAATCCACCGGAAAATATTGTGAGAGAACGTCCTTGTTTGCAAACATTAACGTTTGGAAAGTGTTTCTTCCAAATAAATCTATGAGTACCGTTAAGTAAAACAATGGGAAAGTACACTGGTCCAAGGATGGTCCCTTGGGGGGCATCTAGGGACAAAATCAGGGAATTCGATTAAAGTATTTGTAGCTCTTTGAGTAGGATAATACAAGAGATTAAACATCATAGAATTCTGTCCCGGGAATAGTCAAATAGAGTCCGAGATCCGTCCCACTTGCTGTTTAAATATCAAACAACAAGCATTCAATTCCCTCTTAACGACTGAGAACTAGCTTTGGGCTGTACCAGTTGATGAACAAAACATCGTATCCACTGCAAGCAACCGAGGGGTGTTTAAAGGCCGATGGTTTAGAAAAAAAGATTTGAAACGTGAGTTTAACACTAATCGACAAGAACGACAATTATTCAACGTGTGTCTTTCTCTTCTACGCGGTACCTTTGACTATTCGTTGTCCTGTCAACAAAAGAATCTATCAAGTGCTTACAGAATTTAGATAGGTGTTTATTCAGTGCTAGTTAAAGTTGAATCAAACTCTTTCTGACTCTACTTTAACTAATTTCTCGTGCACATGAGATTTAGCAAATTATTTCTTTTTTCATAGGTTTGCTCATCTACGAGATAAAAACTTTATTCCGGAAAACAGTAAACTTAAAGTTAGAAATTAATTTAAATAAATTATCAATTACGTCACGAATCCCATCTAAAATTCCACAGTATTGGTTTAATTCCCATAAGAATTTTCACTCTTTAACAACTGTTTGAATAACTAATTCATTGCATATCTAATAAATAGATTAAGCTTAGGATTGGACTACCTTAACTGTAGTTTACGACAAAGAAGTCGTAAAGGACTAACTTGCTCCTGTAATACATTTAAGGCTTTGACTTTTTTAAACTTAAGCATACAATGAAATAAAAAAGAAAAATTATAGAAAAAGTGTCATTATAGGATTGATACCTATACGTTGGCTTTATATCAAAGAACATTAACGCTATTTTCAAAGCTCTGTATTAGCTATGCCACAATACATTGGTAACATAAAAGCTTTGAATGTTACATTGCTACGATTTTTTACGGTAGCAATTCAGGAGGCCTTATGATCGACAAAGGAGAGCTTCTAATATAATTTCATTTGAAAATTTAAAGCGTTCTACACAAAAGAATCTCATTCTCAAAGTCAAGTACTATTCTTTTGTGTATCCTCCGCAATAAAGATTTAAATATTTCGATGAATACGGTAATATCTTCTTTTCGAGCCTTCACGTGAAATATTGACGTAGAACTGTTATTTTTGAATGTGAAAATACAAACGTAGTCAACAAGGAGCGCGGAAATTTTAATGGCTTTTTCTACCTTTGATGTAGTGATTTAACATCGAAATTACATTTTCAAAGAATAGATAGCTCGATATTCATGCTTCACAAAGGACACTTCCACAATGTAATATTTTGTAAGGGATGGAACAATACGTCACTTCAATAATTGTAAAGTATACCTTTTTAAAATTTTCAATACTACGCTGTAACAGATAAAAATTGACCGTTTACGAAATAAATTATAGAATTATAATAACGCACTATAATTGTATGACAAAAGAACTGGATATAACTTTCGTTCTTTTTAGATCAAAGAGCTTCCGATACACTACTAAGGCTTTATATTTAAAAAATATTATTAGATCATTTGAATATCATATTTTTGAAATCCTAAAGTATAATTCAATTTGAGAGAGGTCTGTTAATTAAATAACCCATATTTTAATAATGAAAACCATCTTAGATATCTATAACTGAATTACAATTACTGAATACAAAAGAATTATTCTTTTAAGATTCACTCATTTTATTAAATGAAAGTAAATTCAATTCTCTTCATTATGAAGTTTAGACTTGATAAAATTTATCAGTTGCACTTATTATTCATTAATGAAACTTCTTAAAGAAGATCATGACTTCACACTTACGGTACATTTTTTTTATCTTTTACAATACCTCAAACAATACCTTCCAATAAGATAATTTACTAACACTTAATCATCCCCGCTTCAGCATATTTTATTCAATTCTTTTCAATATTTACCTTAATAGGTCAACCATATCTACTTTCATATAGATATGTTGCTATATATTATTACAATATCAAAAGCCAATTCTATAGGAATTGCCATTTTAAAACAGAAAGCCAGGACCGTAAAAACTCGTGTGTAGTGCAAGCAAACCTTTATTGCTGGACTTAGGTTTCTGCGTCTTACTTAAACGAGACAGTACTGAACTATTTCCCTGTATTATTAATGAGCTTCTAATTTAAACTAGCGTTAGTTCCGAATTTCTTCCTGATATTCTTTTTTAAAGTTTTATTTTTAAACCCTCTTTCCCATCGACGTGTCAATAATATCCCAAATAACCTTTTGTTCCTCCAAATAAATGCTGACAGAGCATGGCAGCAATGCTTAAGTGTACACAGCTATGAGCAATTGCTTCTTGTAGCCAAACAAACACTTCGCCCGCTTAAGCAGAGCGTTTATGCTTCCGCCTACAACTTCAGCCGGAATTTGGACTTGTACTCGTCCGGGTTTTTGAAGTTTGCATCTCCTCGGTGTGCTAATGCTCGTTACGCGACTGTATATCCCTCACACAATCGAAGCATAGCTGAGATGTATACGCATCTCATAGGCGTTGCTATATTTACAAATCAATAATATGAATCAAGCATTGTATTGATTGATTTTAACCTAAGAATTATGAGTGCTAAATTAAGTCTTCATGAGGTAAAAATCATCACTTGAGAGCATTTTGCTATAATATCAGGAACAAGATTTGCCTAAATGATTACAATATCATCAACTGTAGAATTCAAATAATAGAAATGAATAACCTTCCTTATGTCTTATTGAAATTTACGTCAAGTATGTATGGTAATTATAATATAAAATAGATAAGAATGTAAATAAGAATAATATGATAGCAAACATGTCAATTTTGACCGAAAAAAACAATACTTTGATTATTTTAACGAACTTTATTATTTTAGCTAAGGAGATAAAACTAACATACGTATTACTGAAAATTGAATACTGATTAACCATGATTTAAGGATAATTTAAGATGATTATGAGTGTTTTTCATTTGTAATTATCAATCTGGGATGATTCCTGAGAAGGTACAAACAACAGGTAATTCATGCAAAGGTGATACACAGATCTGGATCTCACAAAATTTCGAGTACGAGAAGTAACTTTTTGGAGGTTCTCATAATAGTATAGTATCTACATCTTATTTATAGCTCTTTTCTTCATAATAATGACTAAGAACGATCTCTCATATTTAGATAAATACTTCAGTATCTTTGGCAATTTAAAAATAAATATAAATAAAATAAGTTTCATAAATCTATAAAAGATAAAGTATAAAATCTATAAAAAAATAAACAAAACATTATAACTCACTTTTACCTACAAAATGCAATTTTTTTATCAAAGCTTTAAAAGTTACGCAAAAAGATATCATGGCAGATTTATTAATAGTAATAATTTTTAAATATTCAGAAAATATATCATACCTAGCGGTGCAAATAGTTCCTTTTCAAAAACCCTACTTTTTTCCATCCTTTTCTACGATATTACGATCCTTTAAAAATTACAATATTTCTTCGCCACGTAATACCGGCGGAATTTGATAAAAGCAAAGTCATAAAACTTCACATAATGCACTTCTCCTTTGATATATGCCTCGCGATTAATGAAGAATTTGTCCGATAACGTATTCTTTGGCTCGAAAGCGACCAACGAAAGTGAAAGTACGACGGGTAAAAAGAAATTCCTTTAGAGTATGGGTTCCTTCGAAGATTCACGACTTGTTAAAAACTTTCCTCGAACGAATTCTTTTCCATTATCATGCGTGCCGAAAAACTTCACTGTTTCACAAGACGCTCTTTCTCTAAGAGCGTTATAAAAAAGAGTTCGGTAGTTCATGTCCCTAGGTAAAGAGCCCTCAGAGAATAGGCGGTCGCATATTTTCCCGTAAACTTTTACATTTTGCGGGATCTGGTGGGAGGGGATATTTTTAGAAGGCCTGAAAATTTTACCCTATCCATTCGCTAGAGGTAAAACTCGCTTCCACAGTATATTTTCGATAAGAAGGACTTTTTTACGGAGCCTTGTGTTAGCACATGCTTCAGTAGAACTAATCCCTTATATTTAATATACTATATAACTTCCTCTAACGATTCCTCAAGGCACAATATTATGGTAAATAAATACTAAGTAAATAAATGAAAAAGATTGTTATTACATCTGTTACTCTAGAGATATTTATTTACCACGAAGAAAATCACTTTTATGCTACCTACATATAATTTTTTTATACCTAAGTCTGGGCTTTCTAATAAATATTGATAATGTATGCTAAACTTTCGACTATTATGTTTAAGATACTTTAAAAGCTCGAGTATACATATGTACTAATTTTCTGCAATAACATCATTTCAAATAGTGTAAAATTTTCTACATTGATCGAAAACATAATTATTCCATCAATGGTTTTTATGATTCAATCAGTTAATTGTTTCATACATTAAATAAATTGTAAAATTAATATTCGTGATATATTAATACTTAATTATCTTTTTGATTCTCGATAGGCAATTTAAATCTTGTTTCACTTTATTTTTTGTCTTCGAGTTCATAGAATTACATTAATTAGAACGTGTTCATTTTGAAGTATAAAATTTCCTGCTGCATAAAGATCTATCATTTATTATTTCATTCGAATATTTATAATTAAGCATGCTTAATTTATAACCCTAAAACATGATATTCACAATATAATTAAGCCTTTAATGTTACAGTGCATAATTAGTATTGTAATGAAGCTTAAGGGTTTTATAATTCATCCAACAAACCGATGGAAAAGGAAAATGAACGACATAAATATCCCCGACCTCAGAAGAAACGCCACAACAGAAGAAAGACAGGGCGTCTTAGCTCTCAATTTAATTCCATCCTTGTCATAAGAATGACTTCTCCCCTTCACAAGAACTTCGCATTTTCCATTCCGATTGCTACATTCAATACTTATCCACTTAATCGAGGCATCCGGAAAGAAACATCGTCATTCTCGAGAATACATCGAATTAAAAGGAAGACAAAGGAGGGGCTGTGGGCGGAGTCATTGTGAACGAGAAAATTCAGATGGGAAGACGATTCGTACCACCACAAGAGACTTTCCAAAGGATAACGAGGCCCCCATGTTTTTCAAGCTCTCAAATTAGCCTATCGGTCTCTTCTCCACCGCACAAAACGCTTTCGTGCGTTCCCAAGTAATTATTTCGCTTTATAAGAATGACGTCTGAATCGTCTCTCGTTTTTCTCATTCGCCTGCAGACTTTTGCCTCGCGAAATATCAGGAAATTAGTCGCTCCGTTCCGAGAAGTCGTTTTACGTATAATTTATACGTTTATGAGTTTAAAGGGGAAATCGTTCGACTTTCAAATTGACGATATGAATGAACATTAAACGTCAATGAAGGATAAATTTAATTTACGATTAGATACGATTCGGTGAATATGTATCTCGGAAAGCTATTCGAAATATAAAGCTAAGGAACATTCGAAAGTGTATATGAAAGTGTAGACTTTTCCTTAATTCCATCAATTCAATCTGAAAATATCCTCAATTAAATTTTGAATTGATCAGGGATTTATCTTGAAAGCATTCGGTTATAAATAAATTTAAGCCAAACATTTTATTTCATATATATAACATTTTATCCTTAACAATAATTTCCGAATAAAAATTTTAAATATCTACAAAAATCTAAATTATTCGATTCCACTAGTTTATTAGAACCAATCTCGATAAGATTGAAAATATTCTTTATTAAATTGAAACTTTATACATTATCTAAAAGCTATATAAAACATAAAAGATTAATACTATAAACATATTAGCCTAGGAGATTCCTTGGCAACTTTAAATCTACTTAAAGAATTTTTTTCTTTGAGAATGACAATCGTAAATCAAAACAATTATTAGTACTTTTTCAATTACCCTTTCTAAACAACCTAGGCTTAAAAATAATTGGGCAAACCTAATTCAGCGAACTAAAATTAGCGACCCGCCAGATAAGACGCATTAGCTGGTTTACGTCTCAAATTATGTAATTAACATTAACACCAAAAAGCTCTGCGTTCCATTTTCTTCCATTCCCTAATACGCCACATTCACAAGCCTTTAAATCTCCCTCGAGTTTTCTTTAGAAAGGCGTTTCCAATGGAAGCATTAAGGAATCGACACAGTCCCAGTCAATGGGCTCTTACGAACAAACCTACACACAAAAGTTCTCAGAAATGGTGCAAGTGTCTGCGAAGGAAAAGAAGATGCTAAAGGGGGGGATATACGTCTTGGAAAGATGGTGTAAGAATGGCTGAAGGTTAGTTTCTCCGGAATTGTCTTCGCGCCAGTGAAAGTCGTTAGGAAATGGTGAAAGCGAGACATTCAAACGGAAAACGAAAGCTCCCGAAAGTCTAATTTGGCGTATCAAAGGGAACGAAAGGGAAGGTGAAGATTAGAGTTTACGCGAATGTTGTTTTCAGCTCGCTGTCGCCAAAGTAGATGCGTGAGGCTAATGAAATGATTTATAATAGCTGCTGTTTCGGTTTAGAAAAGAAGAAGACTCGAGTTGGCAAGGAAACGAGATTCCCAAACGTGCTATTTGAAGTTGGATGTATGGTGCATTAAACTTTTCTTCCGTGAAATACGAGATTATTCAATTATTAAAGACAGATAATAAAATACTTAAACGAAATGAAATCTACGTTTTTCGTCATTGGGGAGCAATATTATTAAATCATCTCTTTAAAGGAGATTTTTTTACAAACAAAATTTGCTTATACGATACTTGGTTAGTATTTTTGTAAAAAAGATACCTTTTTTGATATTTTATATTCATTTATAAACAAGAGTAAGGAAAAGTTTAAAGTAGTAAACATACTTTTTTACTACTTCATAAGAAAAGGCAATAAATGGAAAGCTTTTAACCTTTCATCCAAACCAACCCTACTCACATAAATTATGAGATTGAGGGATGACTATTAAACAATGGAGAAACTTGTGATGATATTTTAATGACCTCTGATTAGTGCTGTATACTTCTTTTACAGCTATACTCTACCGAGACTATAACAATCAATAGATCAACTCAAACTTTCTTCTTATGAATGGAAGAGCATATTTTATCTTTTTATTGCCTCAATAAATTAATTACAATGTAACTGTTAAGTTAAAAGAGTATCAATTGATGAATTTAATATTCTGTCGTTTGTGGCATCCTTTTATATAAATATTGCAAACTGTATCTGTACGTAGATATATTTAATTGTATTCGGTGAATACAAGAGCAGCAGAAACAAATTTCATCAAGGTACACTGATGTTAATTACCTAATAGATTTAATTACAAATTTTTCCAATATCTATCTCTTAGGTATCAATAACTTAAAGAGTTAATTTGAATTAAAGTGCTTATATAACTCTAGGAAGCCTAATAGTTTGAATAACACTTCATCACAGCTATTATGTATCGCTTTGTAACTTATGAATCCACAAATCCTTTTACAAATTATTATTGTTAGAGAGAAAATTCTTTTCATCATACACAAAGCAAAAGACTTCAATGGTAGACAGTAATCCATTTTGCTTACTTCAACTCCTTAACTCTAGGATACATAAAACGTCAAATCACTTTCACCCGTTGCTAACTCGTGCGGTTTGAATGGTAATCGAAGTAGAATGCCGTTTGTAAAGGAATAAGGCAGAGCTCGCGATAAATCCGTAAATACTACGTCGGTGAAAGGTGGTGAGGATGCAAGACGTCTTGCGAAGGATGTCTTTCATTCCTCAAAAAGAAGACGAACTTTTGCTGAGTCTATTCTATATCCCCCTTTTCTGAAACTCCCTTGGCGTGGATCTTTTAGCTGAACACGTCCCTTCAATGTTTTCCTATCCCCACTGCGAATCCCTGAGAAAGTTTGACGCGATATGTAAGGGAGAGACGAAAGGTTGATGAAAGAGGTGGAAAATATAAAAGACGGCGGTGGAATGCGTTGGATGGAAAGGTGAAAAGACCGTCGTTCAATCGTTTGTGCCACAGGAAGGCAGAGGGGATAGGCGTACGTGATGCTACCTAAAAGGCGGTTATCTTTCCTCTGTAATACTCTATAATAATCGCGGGGTTATCTTTATAATCATATAATCATTCTAAGTTGTGATAGTTATCATAGGCGTGATGATAATATATTTGAGGTTAGCCAAGCTTTTAAAAGCGTTCCCAATATCCGATGGGAAATATTTGGAAGCTCAACCGTTCCCTCTGCTTTTGAGAACTATTAAAAATAACGACTTCCAGAAGATTGTTCTCTTTTTCTTGATGGATATATCTAAGATAAATTTTTCATTATGTTCTCTCTTACATTATCTAGGAAAAGTTAGGATTTGAAAGGTAAATAAGATTTATTATGTAATTCAATAAGTTATCATCTTCAAAATCAATCTTCTAATTAAAAAAAAACCTTTCAGTGAGCTCTGAATATGATTTTTATTTTTTTAGAATATTTAAATTATATAAATACCGTATGGATGTATTTTATCAACAAGACTATACAGGAGCAAAACAAGTTAATAGGATTTTTGAACTCAAAATTTCGGAATTATATTTTGGGCTAGAACATTTTTAATCGATCGAGGAATTGATTACATTCAGCCCTTGTAAGAATATAGACTTGTTAAAGACCTTAATTAACTAAAAAATGTTAAAAAATTACAATCACTCATGGAACGGAAAAGGTCCAAGAAAATTAGCAACGGGAGCTGTGAGTGAATACCGTGAAGGAAGGAAACTTTTGGCGTATTAATCGATCTCCGTATCTTTTGGGTAAAAACAAATTAGAAAACTTTGTCAGCTAACGGAAGGCAACTGGAATTGAATGTTATTCAATAGCTGAAGGAAAACGTAAGCTTGTCGAGTTGAAAAATTAATCGTGGGAAGGGAAGCGGGTTACGAGGACCTATCCATTAAGTGTGAATAAAGGAGAACGAAATACGATTAATTTTTCTGACGGAGATATTAAGAGAAAGATGTCATAAGAAGGGAATTGGAGGAAAATAGACTTTTAAGAGGAAAAGAGAATTCTTTCTTCTCCATTAAGGACCGAAACGAGGCGTCATGGAGAAAGTGACAGTATTCTGAAGTCGGAAATTCACTAATCTCGAGAAGTTATTACGTTAAAAATTCCCTCCTACGTCTGCCAACTTCGAAGATAGATAAAAAAATATAATAACCTTCTTGATGATGAATGATTATTTTGGTACGTGCCACTTAAATATCTTCTTGGACGCGCTAAAAAGTTTCCGGGAAATTGGGGTTGTAATTAATTTTTCGGGCGATTCCAAGAAGACGAAATTTTAGAGCGAGACAAATATAATTTTTCTAAGAAAAATAAACGTCATATAAGAAAGTTTAATATTAAAAAAACCTTTATAGGATCAAAGTTTAACATACTCATAAGCCTTTAGCTTTGCATGGTTTCATAGATAAAATACACTGAAAATTACTATGGCTGTCATTGAGTATAGAATCTAGTTCTGTTAAATTATCCATAAAATAATATTTTTCAAACCAAATCGATAACTATAGATAGAAAATTAAATGAAAAAAGCATGCATATTCTGTTTCGTATGCAAATAAGATTTTACGCTCGATTTCACTGTTCCTTGTAAATTTACTTATTTGATATTTCGCTTTTTTTTTAAACTTTATTCGAAATTTTATCCATCTATTAATACATCTATTTCAACCATGATCCATCTCTATTCATATTTTTTCCACTATCAAAATCAAAAGACTTATTATAAATCTCTAAGAAGACCTTAATATACATGCAGTAGCTGTACGATCACAATCTAATCTTTCGATCAAAAAACTTCAGACAAAAATCGAGGATCCAAATAAAGAAGTAGATCAACTCAAAATTCCAAAATCTCCATCGTGGGCAAAACCCACTCCTTTCCTAATTCTGCACCCTTTTTTTACACCGGAGATTGATTCTTTAGCCCCGGATAATTTCCGCGGTGCAACATGTTTTCCAGACCGGCTAAACAACTTCTTCTAACTTTCAGAGACCATCCATTACTCTTCCCTCACAAAACGGATTTTTCCCCGAAAAACTTCATACCGATCGCCTAGACCATCCTCCAATCCATCCGCTAAGAAAAACCCGCAAAAAAAGACAAACAAAAAAGACTCCATCTTGGAAAATCTGCGGGAGAGAAAAATCCGTGGTATATAAAAAATCCAGCCTCTCGATTTTTTTAAAGGGAGTCACCCGGTCGGAAAACGAGGTCTGGGATCGGAAAATATTCCGTACATATATAATACGAGAGAAAATCCGTATTATTTCCACGAGTCCGCTCCCTGGATGTCCATTTTATGACAGCCCGATGTATGGATGATAAACGGAGCCTGGCAACAATAACCGGGAGGGGATGTCGTCCCGCAGGGCGGGGCACAAGGATAAATACGAACTTTTCGCTTGACCGGCCCTCGTAGCCTCTTGTTGCGCAAGTTTTCATTTTGGAGCGATAAACTCGGTGGGGGAGACTCCGTACAATATATTCCGGCTTTAATGGCTGCCGGACTGCGGTGCCCCTGTACCCACTTTGCGGTTGCCTTCGTGTGCGTATACCGTCGCATGTAAATGCTGTAGGAGGGGGCGTCGACTGCGGGGGATTGAACCAAGGAAGCTTTGGAAAGGGCAATGCATTGGTAAAGCGACTCTTTAAGCCATCTAGCGGCGAAATGGCGCTTTAAAAATATCGTACCGGAAAGCAATTACCTCTAATGAGCTATTGTTCTATGAAAAGACGTAATATTTTAAATAATTATTCTTCCAGGGTCAAAGTTATCCTTGAAACCTCCCTTTTCTTTCTACTCGCGAGGATTTTATTTAAAATAGAGTTTGGTTGTAGTGGAGGAATGCTAGGACTGTCTCTCATATACTGAGTACGTAAGCTAATCACACAGAAACAAGAATATCGCAAAACTTTTTCCATTACGATGGCGGAATGGAACTAGTTTTCCGCTCCATTTTCTTACGAGTCATTCTTCCAAATCTCATCCTGTTACTTTTTCTAGCTTTGTTAAACTTTTTTGCGAGGTTGTAAATTTTTGTATATGAATTAATGCTGTAATTAGCTATGATATACGCTACTAATGTGATACTTTTTTGGTTAACTTTTTCAACATTTAATCTTAAAAAAAGATTGTTATGGTAGTGTACTCAGTTCAATGAATGAGAGATTTTAGAGAAGGAATATTTAAGAACTTATTAAAAATTTTAACATCATTTTTTAATTGAATGTAAATTGGTAGATAGCTGGAAGCAAAGGTTAGGAGAATCTTATGATAAATATTAATATCTGTCCACAAATCTATCTACAAAGACGTGATATCTCTATTGAAATCTCCCATGTATTAGAAAACTTTGGAATGGTTGATAGCTTCTTGGATATTTAAATAATAAGAAATCATTACTCTTCATGATTACGAGCATAAATTAAATAGCGTATTTTACTTTAATATGAATTATCGTTAAATTTTCAGCAATACAACATTGTATACTTCTCCTACCCCTTACATAATCTCACGATATGAATATTTTACTTTTATGGACTATAAGTACGAAAAACAAAGCTGAATCATTGTTAATTTATTCATGACACCAAAGATGCTAATCACAAGATTGGGAAAGATTCTGATAGATTTTCCTATAAGGACTAAGATGCAAATAATGAAATCGATGACCTTTTCATATTTTTAAAAAAGTTTCCGTAACAAGCGTTTTCGCCGATGACATTTTCTCAATCGGGATCCCTTTGACAGTTGATGTATTGATAGTCGTAATGAAGATTAATTGTGGCTTCACAGAAGAACTCTTGTTATCCAGCCCAAAGATAGATTGGACTGAGATTTAATCGGAGATTGAAGCAAAAGGTCCTACAAGAAGAAGATCGAACCGATAGAAAGTTGTAGACTTGAAATTACTTGGATAGGAAACTCGTTCTTGGAACGAAAATTTCTATCTTGAGTTTCCACGAAGGGAAGGATTACGGAATGTCCAAACATTAATCGGATTTGCTGCACAGAACTTTGAGACGGTCTGTAATCTCCTTAATTACAAGAAAACAAAGTACTTACGTAACTTAGCAATCAAAGAAATTCGTAATATGTGTAACAAACCCATATTCTGTTGTATAATTAATATTTAATAATTTGAAATGTTGACTATAGATTGCATAAATTATTTACGAGTATTAACCTTAACTACAAAGGATTTAAATAGAAAAAGATTTCAATAACATAGCGTACTAACTGCTTCTTAATAAATAATCTGGTTGTTTAATTGTAACTACGATATATTCTGAGAATATCTTCTTCGCATTCGGCCATTAACTACGTTATAGTACGTATACATTAGGAAGGGACTGTTTATTTCATTATGTTTTTAAACGAATGTTTTCTTTCAGTTTCACTGCCCTCCAATTAACGGATTCCCTCTTTAATAACGCTTAGAGGGATTCTTTATTTTGAGTTCCGCTAATGGCTTTAATCGATGTCCTTCGCCCACTCACCATCGTTTCCCAACTTCTGAGAGCCAGTTCACGTGGGCGACTACAGAGAACCATTCATCTATTAAAGACCGAGTTAAACTAATTAGCGCACAAAGAAAAGGTTCCCTATTGTTAAAGCGAGCTAATAGGGCTATATTGAAGAATACATTTTGTAAGCGTATGTGGAAGATTACAGTTCCGTAAGTATAAAAAGATAAAATAATATGATACGCAAGATAAAAACACTTTCTACTCTATAAAATTAGCTAGGGAATTAAATTTTCTTCGAAAATTTCTAGTGTTATAGAAATAGTATAATAGTTATAGTTCTAAGAAGTATTACATTGAGTGACTCTTAATGAATGTGAGTTACTAATCTTATACGTTGATATTAAAGCATGGTATTATTATCAAAGATAGAAATGTCTCTAATATAACGCGTTATGCTCTAGGGCGCAAATAAATCACAATAAATATCAATCCATAACCTTCATTCTGCGGGGGTTGAAACATTTGATTAAACTCTTATAATAGTGACAAATACGCTACTGATGTATTGAAACACAAGCAAATCCACGTATTAATTAAACGATACGACTGTGAAAACATCCCTTTAGACATATTATATTACTGAATCGTCGAATTTCGCGAATTTAATCCATTTTCGCACGTATTAAGCTTGCAAATTCCCTAAAATTGGAAAAAAATGAACGCAGTCTCGAATTTTTATCACTTTAACGAGGGATGTGAAGCTGAAAATCGAAATGCTTCCACGTGTGGGCGTACGAGGAATTTCGATTGGATATCTGAGGCAAAAACGTATTTGATTTTCAATCGAATCGATACGGAGTCCACTCTCTTCGTCACCTAATTAATGTTTCTTAATTAACTGCGGTAAAACTACTGGTATTTCAGGATTTGTCGGTCAGTTTTCCATTACTCGGAGAGGAGGTTAAATTTTCATTCTCATTGAGTATTGGTCGCCTGTGTGAGGAATTCGTAATTTGAGGAAGTTTCGAATGTATGACGCTTAAGTTCGCGAAGCTGGGCTAAACTATGAATGATGAAAGTAAAGGATAGCTCAAATTTAAATATTATGTAGGGCTGAGGCGATAAATTTTTAGATCGGTAATTTTGACTAAAAAATATAAGGTAAATGTGCGTATACGTTAAATTTAGATGATAAAATCTAAGTAGGATTTAAGATATATTCGGATGCCATCTTGCACCTATCTGAATAAAGCGAAGGAAAATACTAATGCATTAAATTGCCATGGTATATTAGATTACACATATTTAGAAGTAAAATAATATTCATCCCATTCTATATTCAAATTTGGTTTGCATCGTTCATATTTTATGCATAATTTTGTACAGTATGATAACGTGCTTTTTAATATACACTACTCAAAAGATAAATGTAAAGTTGGCATGTCTTATTTGAATAAAATTCTTTAAATACTATCAAGTTACGAATGTTTGGAAAGTAATTAAGTAGGATTCGAACCACTTAGTAGAGAACATAACAGTTTGCACCCTCAGTTTAAACTTCGATAACGTAATTCAACCATTCTTCTTCCAATATTTTTCCAATTCTATATCAGAAAAGTAAGATATTTTTCTCTCATACCACATGAGAATATAGGAATCTACTCCATTTGATCAGACGCAAAACTTCTGAATTTATCACTCCATTTCATTCTCATCGGGAACTCGTTGAGCTGACACCTCATTCCGTTCGCTTGCTCGGGAACACCAACAGTATTTCAATCCAACCGATAGCATCATCCTCCCAGAGTAGTAGGGTTCGCATGCACATAACTAAACCCGATACCTTCGCACCCCTTAAAGAACACCGTTGCATCTCTCGTGGATAGTACGAGATCTCTGCTACATGAACTCATTCGGCCAAAACATTCCGACAGAAAAGGGAAACAGTCTCCCACACAATCCGCTGCGCCAACTGTCGCACATAAATAAATTCCGTCACGTCCCCGATAAAGGAGAGAAAGGTAAACAGTAAACCGAAGGAAAAGGAGCTTCCAAAGGAAGGAATTGGCTCCGAGAAGGGCAATAATAGAGGGACTTCTGAGGGCACAAAAGGGAACGGAAGTAAGCAAAGAAGAAAAAAGAGAGAGAAGGGTTATACAGGGAAAAAGTACTGGGTTTTTCTCATTCTGCGTGAAGGATCGACCGTCCGCTTCCACATTTATATTGGTTCTCGTAGGGGCTTTCTTTAAAGCACACTCACTATACGGCGCGGGTTATCCTTAAGGGTTTCCCGGACTCCTCAGATTGAGGGTCTGACGTACGGCCGGAGGTCACTCCACGGGACTTATTCCTGCTGCTTCTCCGAGAGATATATATATATAAGAGAACTTCGTCTTATAGGGAGTGATTCCTTTGGAGGAGGACGTTCTTGAATGCGGAATTAGGCAGATTTTTGGGAATCTTGGAATGCGAAAGGGAAAGCTATCGATTTGAGAGGAAAAAGAACTTTCTCAGTGGTGCATTAAGGACGTCGATTCTGCGTGAGATGTTGGATGATTTCTTTCGCGGGATTTCTTTAAGGGTTTAGTACATCGCGAATTACTCTTTAGAGTATCTTTAAGGAGCCTAATATGGAGTTGAGAACTACGACATACGAAAGTTTTAGAAAATCTTCCGCAATTATTGCCAAAAGTCAAGAGGAAGAAAAGAAAGCAGGGGTCAGTGATTTCTCTAAATGTAACGTTATGTATTAAATCAATTTTTAAAGTCTCTATAACCCATTTCTATTTGGTCGTAGTTACATATCCTATTTATTCATTTTTTCGTAAGTATACAAGTAAATCAAGAGTTATATTTAATGTAAAATTATATCATGTTCTGGGATGAGTTTAATATCGATTCCATATTGATTATGACTAATTAATTTCATTCAGTTTAAATTAAATCAATTATGATATTAAAATGAAATCAATATGAAAACACAGTGTTCTAATTCGTTGGAAGGTAATTTCAATGGTTTTTATTTCTATAAATTTTAAGATGAGCATTTATATACTCGTCCGTAAATTCTCTGACATTAGATTTCTAATATTTACCCAATAAAAATTAAATCAGCTACCATCAGTTTAAATTATATAGTCTGTGAAAGGCGTTAATTAATGTTCTATTAACGTCACGTTTGAAAAAATCGCCCAAAAATGGCCAAAGGACGACATCTAAACTACCAGATAATTGTTTTACCTCGGAAATACGTTTCGAATAGGTATTCAAGAAAGAATTATGTCATTTTTCTAGCACTTAGCACGTCAATTCCGAAGTCAAAGCGAAAAATTTTGGCAACTAGTAATTTTTCACAACTTCTGGAGATTTGCCCGCACTTGTTGTCTCAGCCTCAACAACTTGCTTATTCATCTTCGACTCTCGAATGTGGAAATGAAAAAGTGAATGAGAGAAATATATGTAAAAATATTCGGGTGAAAGAGTTTGAAAATACTTCTTACTGTTTATAATCCCCTTATCTGTCATGCAATCTTTTGAGAGAAGTTTGCCATTTTTCTTGGATCTTTCCACGAATATTTTAATCTTAATCTCCTTTTTATGTAGATAAATGCTTATTCTATTTTTTAGAAGATGGTAGAAATTTGACTTTTGAAGTATTTATCTCTTTTATATCACTATCGTAGATACACTTCAATTTAGACATTTTTTCGATG
This sequence comes from Pantala flavescens, assembly GCA_020796165.1. NCBI lineage: Eukaryota > Metazoa > Arthropoda > Insecta > Odonata > Libellulidae > Pantala > Pantala flavescens. Next base: position 13,838,330 of record CM036887.1, read on the forward strand.
ATTCAGAGTATGATATTTTCTTAGTTCAATCTATAGTTCATTTTAAGCTTCCATTGATTGAATTTCTAAATTAATTTTTTAAATAAAGTATATTTCATAGACTTGGTATATTTGACTGTTAATTTCTTAATTGAGTTTATTTGTCCAAAAATCTTTTGAAATTTATATACTACCCTCTTCTAAGATAATTCTAAACCCTTTTTAAAATCTCAAATAAAAGCATACAAACTTCATTTTTGGAAGAAAGGCACTTAGAAAAAGCAGAATAATTAAGTACCTTCCAAAATCACGTCTTTAGTTTTCTACACCTATTCTGAATACATCACAGGATACTAGTGCACGTAAACCACCACAAAAATAAATCACCCACTCTAATACCATAGTCACCATTCTTTGACGAGCCAACAGAAACACCAATTTGCATGCGTATCCAAGTAAATTGGTACTCGTGTGAAGCGACAAACCTTCTAATGAAGGCTCAGCCTAATAAATGCAATTCTGGAACGAATAATCCACGTTATAGAGAGAGACATATCAGTGCATTCGAATATTAATCAGTTTTACGACACACAACACTCGCAATCCGCATCATTCTCGCAAAATCGCTCGACGGGACGCAATTGATTCTTTGCTACGCAACGCCTGCGATTCGAGATCGATAAAACTCGAACAACGGACTCGGAATGGCTAATTCTGCGCGGGTAAACATCCAAATTCCGAAAAGGGGGACAGGAAAGCAAATCACTGCCCCCGGATTATACTCGCGCAGTTGGTGTGGCTAAAAAAACAGAAATTCCTCCGTTTGAGCTATCGAATTAGTTCATTCCAGCTATCGAACGATATAACTCGATTAATCGAACTACTTAATACGATACATCAAACGATTTAATTCGATATATAGAACCGTATTATTTGAGATATCGAAATTAATTATTCTAAACATCGAGACCTATTATTCGAGATATCGAACTGGTTTTCGAGCTATCGAACGATTTTTTTCGATATATCGAACCAGAAAATATCGAAAGTTACCGAAACGAATTTAAAATCGATTCTGACACGCACAGAGTTAAATTATTATGATGGATAATGCATCCTGTCGTATTCGAGCAGGGAAGGGTTGAAAGAGGATGGGTTGATGCTGGAATGGGACCATCAATAAAAGAGGATTCCACTTTCCGCCCACGCATTCCGGGAAGCGTGACGTCATACGAGTCGCCACTCCTCAGGCGTTTGTTTTCGGCGAAATTCCATCGCTAATCAAAAACCTTTATCCCCCCTTGTCAAGAGTGGCCGTCGGGAATGCGCCCTCATGAACATTTACGCGATTTTCTGCAACACCCCCTCTACCGTTCGGATGTTCGGACACCTTCAGGCGAATAATCCTCCGCGGGGGTGTAGAAGGTTGGATCTGCGTCGATCGTCCATTACGGAGGCTGGTGGCGGAAATGAGTTCTTGAGACTTTATCTTGACGAATGGACCACTATTTTTTGCTTATCCTACGCTTCGGGGAGAAAAAAAGTGGGGAATCCTTCATTTACTTCCGTCACTGCCTTGTTCACTGCTGTCAGGGAGTGTGAGTTAATGAGAAGTGAGCGATGGAGAAGATGACTTTATATCGTAACACTGCCACACATACGTTGTTTTTAATTTACGTCTCTTTTTGGCGTAGTGAGCTATCTTGGTTATATATAGATCTTTTAATATAACGGGTTATAGATAGAATAAAGAGCTATACTATCTAAATTAATTCATTTCCTTAAATAATAATCAATAATAACCTTATGATTCTGAATTTTATTCAGAACTAATCCATTCTATTCCACTGAATATATGAGAGTCTTTACAGTTAGTTGGTAATATCACGTACATATTATTTAATCTCTTATTTATTAACTCCATTAAAATAGACCTATTTCCCAATTATGATATATCACGAGCTATTCAAAAAGAATACGTCGCTTAGAGCCTAAACTTTCCAAATATTTTATCACTGAAACGAGTCAATCATTTCATTTAATTAATTAATTCTTTATGTCTATTAGAAGGATTTTCGATACAGCACAGTTGAAAGAACTCGTTGAAAATGAATTGAATTCTTCTAAAAAACGTATTGTAATTTTATCATCCCTCGCTTATTTTATATCTTACCAATGTGGTTGCTATAGGAAGAGCTCCAGCTTAGGTTTATAGTCAGAAAAAGTTTGACACAGAATACTTTCCAATAGTATCAAACTCAGTGTGATTTTTTTAATACAATTCTTTACCCTCAGTTTCCGTTCGAGATGTATACTACATCCCAACAAGTTTCCCAAATCAAAGCATTCCGCGTATATACTCCTCGGCCGACATCCAGAGAATCAACTCCACAGACAGCGATACACAGACACGGAACGGAAGGAAAAGAGACCAAAGCAAACGAGTTGCACGTTGAGATCAAGAACTCGGTAACGTAGCGAAGCGGATATCCGGTTGAATCCCAGCGCCATCTTGAGTGCAACGGCTATACTATTCCTTGAGAATAGCTCTTGGAATGCTGCACCCAGTGAAAACAAACTCTCCAAAAAAGAAGGTGAAGTCTAAGTTCCGTAAACTTCTGAGCCTCAAATGAACCGTCCCTACAAAAAGAAGGTTCCTGCTTCTTTTTTTTATTCCCCTCTCTAAATTTCCGACCATTTGGACAGAATGTGGGCTGCGAGTTTTTCTCCCCGACTATCGATCAGTCGATACTTTTTTTTAGAGGTCCATTACGGCTGACGAATCTCGAAGCTATGCTGACACGGGTCGAAGATATAGGGTTTCCTTTAATCCTCGAGTGGCTATTTTAAAACGCTTCCTGGCTCATCCCTGCATTAAGTGCGGTAAACGAAGCCGAATCAATCAATCTTCACGTCTTTCAGCCGAACGGAATATGTATATTTTATGAAAAATACCGTTTTTTCCTAAATTAATTTGGATTAAGTTTTATACGCACCTAACCTATGTGTGGTGTGATTCATTATGTACGGTTCTAATGCGGTAAAATTATATCATTAAAACGATTCTAATGTTTAGGTGTTTAAGAGTTCTAAAGCGTACGTAATAATATGAGAGGGAATATTTTATAGTCCCATATTACGTACATTTATTTATTTACAAATCGAAATAATGTTGTAAAATCTTTGGATTATACATAAATATAAACGGATGTTTTTAATTATTACGAAAAATATAAATAAAGGTAAAACATTAAATCAATATGGACTATTATTTCTAATGTTAATTTCGTTATAATTAAATGATGTACTTAATATGTTCTAAAAATTTCAAGCCCTGAATAGAAGTTAAAAAGTTAAAAATTCCAGCAAATATCTTCCCATATTAGAATATTCATTTAAAAATCTCATTAATATAATGCAGCAACAAATCATGAATAGGAGCAATCAATTTTCACTACGATCTCGACTTTTTTTCATTTATTAACAAAGACCGCACAAACATCCTCTTTCGGGACAATTACAGTGTGGTCGTAAACTCAACAAAGGACGTCACAAACATCCAGACCCTGAGAAAATTTCCTCCCCAGCCGGGATTTGAACCCGGGACCTCAGCATTCTAACATTAGCATGCTAACCATTCCGCCAACGACTTACGTCAACGGTAAATCTTGATACACATGCCAATATTGAATTAATAGATCACTCAGGCTGAAATTTAATATACACCTCTATGATACTGAATAAAGAAACAGCGGAGGGAAGATCCGAATTGAACGACTTCATCTTAGCGAGGGACCAGTAGCCGTAAAAATCTATAGCAAAAGCCAGGCATGATTTCCCATCTCATCCTAATATCTCCAAGAATAATAGCAAAATAAAGCCAAACGGCACCGGTTAGATAGCATCGCAGCCATCGAGGGGTACGTTGGTACCTTTCTGAGCGTTTCCCGGGGAACTAGTCGCACGCGGAGCAGAATGAGGTTGGATATTGTGCTTCCAAACGATGTCTGTAATAAGTTGGCCGTTCTTATCTCCTCAAATCCCCGCCAGAGGCGCGCATCGCAATAACGACGGGTGCATGACTTAATCCCGTGATCTACGAGAGGCAATGAGGAATGAGGAAGGATAAGGCGAATGGAAAATCAGCGGTTTGAGGTGACGCATCAGCCATGCCTCTCATAGACCCTGTTTATGGAGAATATGAGGGAAAATGTCCATCGTGCATTCCGTAGTAACAAATAAATTTAGATGTTTATCACCAATTTTAATCACCGAATAACATGAGATCGATTAATGAAGGAAATATGTATATTTCACGTCACCCGAATCATATTTTAATTCGATTAACTTTTCTGAAACCCTTCGAAATACTTGAACTTCATTAGTAAAGTCAATAACGATACAAATGACTTAATTTGTATTATTAATTAATTCCTCAGCTCCTAATACCATTCATTTCAGAGTTAACTATTCATAAAGATGCATGTATGCAGTCAATTCAAAACAAGGAATATTAATTCTACTGTAATTTAACATTCAATTTCACAGGATAGTCAAGGAAGACTATGACTCCGACAAGGCAAAATATAGGAGATCTTAAGATGAAATACTTTTAAAATGATCGAAGTTTTCGATGCACGATCAACTATTATAAATTACAATGCTTGTTTTACGAGTATGTTTATTTACAAAAAATTTATGACAATGTCAACTTAAGCGAAGATAAGAAACTTATTCTCGTCCTAGCATCGCATTACCTCTGTTATTTTTTGCCTTATTGGAGAAAAAATTACTACCCAGTAATTAGACTGAGTAATCAGAAAGGTGTAAAGATATGAGCGCACAAATACCCATTGGGCTTCAGAATCTTTCAAAGCGGGCGTATATTTATGAAAGGAAACAAACATTTGGAGGTTCCGTTGTTTCTGAGATAATGTTTTTGTGAATAAAGTACAGAAATTCTTTCGTTACGAGCGTACGGTAGCTGCATAAATGTGACGGAGATTAAAATCCAGCATCGTAGTCGTTGTCTTATTGCTTCAAATTTTGGTACAATAACTACGTTAAACGGAATTATTTCTCCTATTTCTGAAGAAAACGAAATTTCGGCGAGGAATTCGAATTTTCTCCATTTAAATTGTGGAGCTACGAGTTCCTATCGGAAGTAATTCGATTCATACTAGACATTTTACGGAAGAGCCAAAAATGAAACACGATGGATATGCATATGTATCGTACGAATGGCATCTTTCACCCTAAATATTTCAATCGCAAGTGCTTTTCGAGTTGGAAATCATTGTGGAATGCGTTTGCGTGAATGGACAAAAGTGAACGATGCTTTTAACTTCACTCCCGTGACCTATTCTACTGTAGGAATTTGCGTCATGAATTATATCGAGATTGGAAGTTTTAAACTCTTCCATATTTCCCTCGGAAGAGATATTCCGTGAGAATTCCTCAAAATATTCTCTTTTCTAGAGATAACTCTAGAATTTGTTTCGCAACAGGGAAGACTCTAAAATAACGTTTTCCAAATAATTTCTCTCATATTTAACGTGATTATAGTGCGCTGTTATTTCTTTACAATCATAGCACTTCAAATGCTTTCTTTCATTGCATTCAGCAGATGCATATGTTCCTCTGACAGTTTTAAAAATGTGAAAATATCATCCATTGCACGATAGCTGAATATATGTTTATTTTTTTCGAACATAAATAAATACGATACGCTTTTGAATATGGGGACGATAATAATAAATCCAGTAAAACAAGTTTCTGTTGATATTTTCTTCGTTTTAGTGACAATTGTTCTTATGGTACTGTGGTAAATTGTATAAATACATTAAGTATGTTTTTTTAAGAAATTATACGTACACCCTGAGCGTGATATAAAAAAAACGTGGTGGAGGTCTATTCAGAGATCAAGTTCCAATTATTTCTCGATTTCATCTCATAAAATTCCTAAAATGGACAGTTTCCCTCCCTTAAATGCTCGGTTTTATTCGTAAGCGTAAAAAAGTTCGTTTTAAAAGATCGTGGGAAGGTTTAGCATTTCTGACGGATTGGGATGGAGGAGTGGTCTCGCAAAGTTAAAGAGGTCTCTTTGGAGAACGAGATTGCGTGAAAGAGGTGTGGATTAGCTCTTAGGGGTTTGCCACTAGATAACGCTTTATCACCTCAGAAAGGGGTCGGACCCTCGCCATCGACCACTTCGACAGCCATGGGCTGAAACACCGACTCTAGAGAAGGGATGGAAATTTTTTTTAAAATTGGAATAGTTGCAATAAGTGCATCGTTATGTCCCTGTATCCTATTCATTTGCTAACGTGTTTTACATGAAATATGATACGTTTGCAATGAAATATTTTTTCTATGAATTTCTATAGAGAAATGTATTTTAGGACATAAACAATTTAAAGAAGGTCTATGAGTATTTTTTAAGTACAGTTAAATCTTCCTTATAATTAAATTTTATCAGAACTTTTTCTTGATTAAATCCCTGATTTAAGTAGTTAATATTTGATCCCTATTTGTTCCCTTAAAATTCCGTTTCATACATTATCTTACAGCTAGAATTTTTTTAAGAAATTCTCAGATGTTCCTATATTTCAAAATTTAATACGAAATATTTTTTTAAATAAAAAAGGCTCAATTATGATGTTCCTAAATAAACAATTTTTGATAGCATCATTCTAATACGCTAAACGAACATTATGGCTAACAGAAGAAAACGTACCATAAATATGATACCAAAATAGATACAATATAATTCAACATTTTTCTTGGTTAGATGAGTTACATCCCCTCAAAAGCTTTTAAAGTTTGAACTAAATAAATGAAGATGTATTTTACCATATCCAATGAAAGTTTACGATCCAAAAAAAGCAAGTAATATTCGACTGAAATTATTCAGGTTCATTTTTATGAAGCTATGATGAAGAATTTTTTGTTGCCGATAGCTGCAACATATAAATTGGAAATTGTATATCAAAATGTTGGGAAGCAAAACATAATATAAATGAAACAGAGTAGGGGGGACGCAGTATAAATTATTTTGCATCCTCCGCAAAATATGCAGCAGATAAAATATTTATATTCGCCCGAAGCGCAAAAAAATTACGTCAAACTTTTCGCATATTGTTCGTGGGCGTCAAAAACTACGGAAAATAAATACACGCGCCGTCAATTTTTGTCGGCAATCAATTCATACGCTTTTCTTATGCATTCGAGATAACGTCCGGGGAATGCAGCAAAAAGCCCCGCGAGTTTGGATAAATACCCCTGTGCCATAAATCGCTCCAATTTCAAGGATGGATTTTTTCATTGGTCCCATCGTCATTGGTTTTTTTTCCGCAGATTGATGACACGTGCAACGAAAAATTGATCTATCTCTGCTACGGAATCAGCTCATGGCCGAGCGCGGAAAATTCGTCCGTAATCATTCCGGACTTTCTAAAAATGACGGTCATTTGGGAGTATATGGGTCAGAGCGGAGAGGTTTTTATTTTCTTTTCCCGTCAAAACAATGTGCATTGTGATCCCGCTGAGGGGTGATCTAGTTGTCTAAAAGCTCAGCGGAGAGTTTGGGATGGAGTTACGAATGAAACTGCTTTATGTCTCATGCAAATGAGGAAAGAGTTGCTCCAATAAGAAAAGTCAATATTGATATTTCGATGCATTCGGTTTCAGACCGTAACGAAGCGTGCTTTGAAGAGGTATATAACTCAGTATGCATATTCGTCGATAGAAACAGCTCCTTACATAAATCTACGGAAACATTTACTCTCCGCAATGAATTTAATTAAAACTTTAATATTACTTTGTTGCGATTTGTTTCCGAAAAGTAGCAACCATACTCTATGAAAATGAGCTTAGAAACTATTGAACAAGTATTCTTTGTCTATTCAGTACCTTTCAGGTCATACGTAAAATTACCTCCTATATTTAATTTGACTACTGATATCTTAGAGCAAGTAAAGAACATTTTCAAGAATTGTTATTTTTGCATTTAAGATTAAACTTGTTACGCTATATTGCTTTGTTATATTTTATGTTTATAATTGACTAATATGAGATAAATACAGCATTTTAAAATCTGACCCAGGATATGCAATCTAAATCAGCTAAAATCATCTAATACCTCGTTCTTGTACATATTTATATATAAGAGTATATACACGTATTACACCTTGAAAAATGAGTCTCACGAATGAGAATAGAAATTAATCCTTAGGAACGAATTCTTATGGGGTTTAAAATTAAAATGAGCAACATTAATGATTCACTGTTCTCAGGATAGCTAAATCATCTACGATTCTCACAAAATGTTATACGTCGTTCCTTCTGATCAAAACTTCGAGGTTAAATACTGCGCTAATGCATTAAAATCTCCGCCATTGTATATCCTGTATACGGCATGATATACGTACGTCATTCAGATAATTCTACTGCGATGCGAACCCAAAGGTATTTAAAGGCAACCGGCACATATCCCATAATTCATCGCGAGCATCCATAGTCATGCCCTCGAGATGTGCGTTAGGAAATTAAATTGTTCGGAAGTCTTCAGGGCTCACATTAGCTCCATAAATATGTTAGGAGACGTTGGATGTAACTCTCGTTGAATATTTTAGAAATCAAGTTCAGAAAGAGATTCAGCTTACTTACGCTCTTCGCAATCCAAGAACCACATCCGACCGCACGTCCGTAATATCTTCCTCTTGAATAACGTATGCAATGGATATGGAACCTGCGATATAGAAAGCAGATATGAAACAGGGATGGCTCATTGATTCCTCATGAGGGCATTTATCAGCTAAATATATACAGGAAGTATTGCGTAATGTGTTGCAAAGGAAATAACTTGAAGTAACATGGGAAGAGGCTTTGGAATCATAACAGTTCTTGCCATAAGTTTGAATAACATTCTGAAATGAATGAGTCTAAAAGTTGCTAGTACCTATTCTTAGTGATTTAAGTTCTGTTTCCTTTAAACTTATCTTAATTAACATTCATATATTGAGTTGAAGTCTTAATACGTTTCTAAAACTTGTGCCTTCTTGCAATACTTTTTAGAACTGTTTTCATGTATATTATAATAACGCTAAAAAGTTTCCTTTTCCGTAAATTGGTGAGCATTTTTATCTCTATAAGCTGAAGTGACTATTAAATTTATTGAGAGAAGAAAATAAAATTCAAATTGGAGTAATAAAATACATACTCTTACAAATCACAATTCAAATAACACCTTTTGCTTTCAAATAACATATATATTTTTTAAAACGACACATGTGAAGGCATTCATTAACTCAATTAAGGGTCAAAAATGTTTTTTTTTACCATTATTCTCCATCCAGTTGGTCATAAATGCATTTAATATGAAATACGAGTGCATACAATTCACCAATTGCAATTCATAAATAAAATTTCAGAATATAATAGATTTAATAGGCCCTTTATGAGAGATTATTGTACGAAGATAAATCAATATATAACTTAATAATTTTACAGTAGAAAGTGTATCATCTTCCTCGGAATTGAGTAAAAGGTACGTAAAAATTTATTCTTACTCAAATATATTTACAAGGTTTTTATACGAACGATTTTGAATGAGAATTAACCCGTCACATACTACCAAATTCTAAATTAAAGATAAACTAATTGATAAACTCATATTATTTTCTACATAATTCCTCTTGAAGTATATATTTTCACCTTAATTTTTATTAATAACTTCTATTTTGCAATGGAATTTTTTGGCGCTGAATATCCGTATCGATAACATCGATTCCCTTATCTAAGTCTGACGTATTGTTATCAAAGAGTCTGTTCAACTTCGATCGACAACCCATCGTCAGGGCCCCTTCATCACCCATGTTCTTTGACGGCAAGTAGACAAGAAGTTCAAAACCCACTTCAGATGCAAGAGGGAGGTATAGCACTCTACAATCTCCATGGTAACGCGCCTGTTTGTACGCGAACGGGTAGGGATATATCCTTTTTAAAGAGAGTACATCTCTTACGAGATTCTTTTTGCATCTTCCTGCGTGGAAACTTGGGAGTTTTTTGCGTGCGAAGGTTGATGGAAGCTACTTTCTAGGATGGGAAACGGATGTGCTTTGGATATTTTTTTTCGGGAACTGCCTAGATAAACATTCATGCTGGGACCTCCTAGGTTTAGCGGGATTTTCTCCCTTCCAGAGGATAGAAACGCTATATTCACCTTCTCTAATGCTTTGGAGAGAATATCTCTGTTTATATCATACGTGAGGAATACCTTTTCCTAGGAACTTAAGATAAAGCCTTTGTTACTTAGATGGAATTCCTATTTCGCATTTACCTGGCATTTTTTAAGGAAAACTAGCTAAAATAGTCGGCATAATATTCTAAAAAACGCGATGCAACTTTACATTCACGAAATAGCGTTCATACCTACGTAACCCATTAAGAATACATCAATCTTCACTTACGGTTTAAGAACCTTAGTTTTCCAATACTTTTTCCAAAAGGTCAATTTAAAATGTACGAAATATTTGGTTAAAAACAGTAATTTTTGTATTATAATTATTTTTTATATTAACTGAATTAAAATTTTTTAATGATTGATATGATCTTTTTTCAAAGAAAGTGAATTTTTTAATTTCATTCATCCATAGGCTTTCTAAAAATGTATTGAAATCTTTTCGGATAAATATTGCTTATTTTAAATACACTTATCAAACATAAGCAATATAAGACAGGCTAAACAACAACACCTGATAATGAATGGAAAAATTGAATGTGTAAAGGAATGTAAGTAAGTTTCTTTAGTTTAAAGGGAACAGAACATGTTCTTAAGATACTTCGGGTATCATTACATTCCACTTTTACTTGGCGCAATGACTTGAAAAAAGATCCAAAAACAATGCCAATTTATTTTATAGTGAATCGAAGTCAGAATATCTATCAAGTAATGTTAAGAGCTGAATTATTGATGAAGTAGCTCTGCAGCCTTGTTTGGAAACAGTTTCTTATTATTAGTTACACGTGCTTCCAAATCATATTAAATAATGAATCTTTGACCAAACTAGAGGTAAAATAGATATAATATAACACTGATTATCTCAAGGATCATCTGCTCGAATTATACCCAAAATTACAGATGAAAGATGACAGATTATACAGAAAAGCTAAAGAAATAAAAACGAAAAAATACGATTTTGCATTACGAGGCAGTTCCTTGAAAAACGTGAAAGCAGTCCTCATTAGTCCTTCCTTAAGAACTCGTTTTCTCTTTCAATCAGAAGGAACCTTTGCATTTAGAAAGCATCTATTTCGCATATATCAAAACGAAGGCCGAGAGAGTAACTAAATGAGGTCCCTTTGACGTTTAAATTCTTGGATATAAATAATTCTTTTGATGGTAACTTTCCGTATTTAAAATATTCCACTCGGAAAAGGAGAGGAAAATTGACATATTTATTCATGTCCTTCGTCTCTTTGGCTAAAACTTCTACTACTGTTTTCAATAAAAAGGAAAGTGAGGTGAGTCAAAATAAATTACAGAACATCGTACTGAGTATAAGGACTAAGAATAGCTTCCGCTATCAAATAATTAACTTTTCTGAATCACTGTAGTATACATGCAGTAAGTTAAGGCTTTATTACCATATTGAATAATAAAAAATTAAGAGAAGATAAAATTATAAGGCATTATGGATAAAAAAGAGAGCTCTATCAAAGTAAAATCTTCTATATACGAGGATAAAGTATGTTGAAGGATTATATATTAAAATAATATATCTGAACTGTTTTTAGCCAATCAGAGAGTGACGCTTTGAACGGTTAATACCGGATTGACCGATTCGTAGAAGAGAGCCAAAAACGATTTACAGCTTACCTTTGAAAATGGAAGCTTTGATTCTGCTTGGATAAATATTTTTGCTTTAATTTCTAAAATTTAGCGATTTTTATAAGTTTAAACTTGCTAAAAAATACGATGGAGAGCAAATTCTGATTAATGCGTAAAAATATTGGATTTCAGCTCAAACATTCATTTCCTTAAATTGTAACTTTTAAATTCTATATAAGATGTGATATGAATTTTAAATATCATCATAAATAGACAGATCAATGGATTTTGCCATACTTGAATGGATTACACCAACTGTCATAGTTATAATATTAAAACAATCATAATTTTCATCGCAGTATTTTATAAACAGTTTGTTCGCTTCCATTTTATCGATAAACAGGATGAGAGAACAGGAATCTCGAATATTAATGTAGAATAACATGAAGTAAAAGCAATCAATACAGTAGAGGTATAGATTAAGCTTAAGCTGAAATAAACAATGAAATACTTCCAGAGATAGACCAGGTCTCTCTTTAAGGTAAACAAAATAATCATAAACAATATTAAGTTTCTAATATATACATATCTGTGGAGTGAGAACGAATAAATTATAACGAATAAAATCGAGTAAACAATCGCAATTAAGGAAACAGTAAATCAATCAAAGAATGGATTTTACTGTAGCAATATTGTAAAGATCTATTTTGGAATCATTGCTCTGGGAAATCTAATGCAGTGAAGAGAATAATAATTTAAAATTTATATTTTTTAGATTCATATCCATAATTTATCTTTATATATTTTCATTCAATCCTTAAACATTTTTCAGTATCTCTTTCAGTAGGTTATATGTCTCTCGTAATTATTACTCTAGGGCAGCGAATTACATTGACCTAATTTTGATACGACTTAAGCTTAAATAAAAATTTTTTAATAGCATATGAAGGAAAAATACAATACGTTAAACTAGCAAAAATATGCAAAAATATATATGTGAATACAATCCAATTTTCAAATTCTGTTTGACGGACACAAAAAGGAGATATTTTATTCTTCTAACATGGATGCCTGTTTATTTATCGAAAAAAATCTTTCGAATGAACGGCATTGACATTGAGCAATAAATTATTAATATGTATTTAAAACCATTGTATACCCTTAGGTACTTTTCTTCCTAAATGATATCTCTAAATAAGTTCTTTTTATTTTCTTTTCCAGCATGATAAACTGATGAAGTACCACGGTATATAAAAATTCATAATGTGGAAAAAGTATTCTAAATACCATTCCCCTATTCCGAAAAGTAATCTAAAAGAAAACAATTTGTTTCGTGGAAAAAGTATTCTAAACCCTATTCCGCTATTCCAAAAAAATATCGAAAGAAATATAAATTTGGTTTTCCGAGTTTATATCTTTTGCCAGCCGCTGCAACTGTCTCTCCTACGATCTTCATCAGAGCTCCTGGAATCTAATAGATTAACGCTCAAGGAATCGAATGTTGCCATGTAATCAGCATTGCGTGTAAGTCTCATTAATCTTCCAGAATTCTAAACGTGACTCAGAAGAACTTGATTACCAACGTTTGCTCATCTCCACTGAATGCGTAAAATTTCAATTGAGGAAACTACTTCTGAAATCTCAGTTTACTAGATTGTCTACCAAAGAATAGTCTCTTTGATGTTACATCCTCGTCCTGTTAAAATGGGTGAAAAATAATAGTCTTTTGTACAGTTCATTGTAACTACAATTTCTACCTTCAACATTCAACTCATTAAGGTCAATACAGATCATAGAAGATTGGGTCATGGATTTTGTTTGGATGATTTAAGGCTGTTTTCTCAGCTTCAAAAAATAGTGGAACATGAAACCAAAAACTTATTTTATTCAAATATTACTGGTTTCTCTCAATACATATTTGTCTATATTAGTCGAATGAAGTAAAAGCTAGTGAGACTTAAGTAAGTGAAATTCTGAGTAGCATAACGAGGACGTAAAATCCACCATGTTAGTCTTAAGTAATTCACATTTAAATTCTAAGATCATTCTCCTATTAGTTTCAAATGCATCAAAAAATAATTTTTAAAGGAATGTTTTGCTTTTCTAATGCATCTTTTATCGAAGTCATGCAAGTAATTCTATAATTATACTGAGAACAATACCGGAAAAACTGAAACAGAAAGATAAAGTTCAGTGCTGATGTAAAAAAGGAACTATTCCAATAATTAACTTAAAATAATTTTAACGATTGAACGCTAATAAATGGGATGATAGCCATATATCTAATAATTCACATCAGTATATTGTACTATTATGCATATCCACATTAGAAATATTTTTATTTATCTATAATAATTTTTAATGTAGAACTTCAAATAAATTTCGACTCCATTGATTATACTGAGAGGCGCATAAAAACCAAAAAATCCATACTTCTGAACATATTTGCGATGAGGTAAGAAGAGCACACAATCTTTCAGAGCACTATCCATCGCAATCAGACGCAAGGATCGAGTCATCCAACTAACTACACAAACAACGGAGAAATGGATGATATTGTGTAAAGAACGAGGCAATGGTTTAGGTCGATGGTGCTTTGTCTATATAAATGCCAAGACGTGTTTGCCTATTCTATTTGAAGCGGCTGGATCAGAGGATTGCCAAGAAACAATGAGATACAATCGCTCTGAGCTATACTAGCTTAAAGGGAGGACACGAAAAGACCAATTTCCAGTGAAACAACAACCGTCTTACCGTCGCTTTACCCAGATACCTCGAGAAATTTAATTTGTGACGATTGAGGACAAACTATGTTCGCGAGGGATGTAAGAGAAGATGGATTTGTTTCCAGCAAAACTCACGTATGTATATGTATATGTAGAAGCTTAAATAGGGAACAGAAATGAAGTTGGATGAAAGCTGATGCAAATTCTGAAGTTGACGACATTATATTTAGGATTGTGATATGTATATTTGATGCATAACGTCGTAAAAGTAATTTACTAAGAAAATACAATGACAGTCATGGAGTATTTTATCATAGTGATAAATTGAATAATTTATAATAAAATCGCTATTATTAGACGTAATTTGGTGGAAAGCCATAATGAAATAAACGTAAAATACTTCGCACTTTTCCAGTTTCGTAATTTTTACTTATATCTTCTTGCTACTAAGGGCGGATTCATTGTAGAAAAGTGAGTAAATCATTTTCCTTTTAAAAAAATGCTAGTTCTCATGCTATAAATAAAAGTATGAATAGTCTGAAAACCTTCGTATTACTTTAAGAGAATTATAAACACTAATTAATAAATTTACAATGACATTGGACAGAAAAAAACAAAGTATTTTAGAAATTGAGTTCACAATGCATAATGTAGATAAAAAATAAGTTGGGAAAACTGATTGGAAGAGAGAACTGGATTGAAATAATATCATATTAGTTGAAACAAATACATTTCACCAGTTACAAAAGCCCCATTTATCGCAAATATTTGCAATGCAGCGGGAAATAATAACCTAAATGAAACTGCAGTATTAATACGTTAATATATCTATACGAGCAAAAACGATAGGAGTACAACAATATTTCACGTAATTCAAAGCAACTCCAATAATTCAATTTGTACATCACACATTCTCAACACATAAACTTGTTTAATTTATTGATAATTCTCGCTGATTATTTCCGAATCGAGATAATACACCATTATTAGATGATTTACAGAAAATTTCGCGTGTCACAGGACCAAATCGCATTTGAATCATACAATATTAATCCCATAGAGGAATCAAATGATTAATAATATCCTAATAAATGAATTGGTACGGTCAGTTATAATGAAACCTAATCACGCATTTTATAAAGAGATATCAGACGGGATCAGCTCTATAATTGAAACGGATTTAAAAGGTATCATCTTGTTTGGAAAAACAAAAGGGAAACATTACTTTTGAGACTTCATTACCCTTCTCTCCAAGCTAACGGGACATTTTTTACACATATCATACTAAATCGCATACATTTATACGAGTAAATAAGGAAATATTATCAAAATTATATCACCAGTAGCAGGAATAGATGCCCAAATAATTGAAGGGATTGTGGTCTGAAATAATTGAATTTGAGCATATTATCTCCCAAGAAATTGAATTATGTTATTTTACAAGAAATTGAATTGATTGTTTCATCGATTTAGGTGTAAAAAAGAAACAGAACTCAGGAACGATTCGTACAATAATTAGCTATCTAAAGATACGTTTTTTACTGCCTTAGAATGGATTAAAAAATGTCACTCTGAATATAATCCTCGGATATCCAACATTGTCTGCTTTATACTGTCCTTTTCGTGTTCAGACCGCAGCCTTATATCCTTTGTTTCCCAGCGGAATCCCGCCGATCCTAAAAAACGAACTCCCGGACTTCTTTATGAGAAAAGGGGCATCTCTCCTTTTTGAATCGGGGCTAGGAAAAGGGAAACAATTCTCTTCCGGTGAAGGCACCGGAGGTGGAAAGGCAAATAGGCTCGGAAAACACTCTTAAGAACGCGATGGGATTGTATTCTTTGGAGATCGGGATGAAAGGAAGTGCGTGAGCAAAATCGTGCACGAGGCAAGTGGCTTGAGTCGCGAGGGTAATGCTTGCATTATTCACGAAGGGCCCTCTTGCGATTGGAGATTGCTTCTTGTGCGCATGCGCAGTTCAAAATGGGAATGAGTTTAAAAGGAGCAATAAATGAATGGAGTAATAGGAAGGGGATATTCCGAAGGAATCTTTCCATTTTGTGATATAACCGTAGTCTTTATTACTCTTTAAAGATAAAATATTTATTAAGCATCTCAATGTCAATGAAGAAAATGATTGGCACAAATTCGTTTATTGTACATGGATTTTTATGTATCAATATTTATCGATATATACTACTACAAGATACGTAACTCTTAATTAAGCAGATTTGTTATTCACTCCCAAAACTTTACCTTAATATCTTTAAACATATATGGGTCTAAATTATGACCTATAGATCCTAAAATTGCGTTCAGATCATTTAATCACGAATAAAATAATTTTTCACTTTTAAGGAAAGCTTCAATACGATAAATAGCAGATAATCAATGCATTAATTATAATTATTGTAACTTATATATAATAGTATCAAAATATAAATTGAAATTATTCCGATTCATTTATTGCTTTTTCCATCTCCTTGATTTGGAAACTTATTTACTGCCACCGAGAGGATATTTCGAGTTTTTATACGACTAAATAAAAATAATAATTAATTTTGTTTGCCTGAATGTCATACCGAAAGCAGCTACATTATTCAGATATGACGAAAGGAATTACCGCAAGCAGAGTTTAATGCGAGATTGTTTCGAAAAAATATGTTTTGACATCGAAATGTGGTCCGGCGATAAAAAATGTTCATAAGCAGGAACCGTGACAAAAATTCCTTAAATAGGGATTTTTAATTTTTAATTTTCAAATAGAAATTCAAAACTGCACTGAAAAAAATTAAACACTATTCAAGTATAAATATACATTTTAGAATTTCCATCGCTTAATATTCATTTTTTCGATTTAAATATAAATCTGTTTTTCAATTAAACATTTTATCTTCCAATATTTTGCGGTCCATCCAATCTTCAGATATAAATATACATTAGTGCCATATCCATGCGGCCGACGAAAAAAATCACAAAATATTAATAAAAAAATTCAAGAAATCTATGCGAGCTTATTGAAATATGGATTCTTTTCATTTCATTGCATAGTTTGAAGTAAAACTTCTCTCTTTTAGACCTTTAACTAAAAATCCAAGAATATTTCTATTATTTCTTATATCGCTACTAAAATAAATTAAAATACGTATCACAATCAAAGACACAAATATCATAATCTCAAGTTCAATAAATGATAAAAATGGATTATAATAAAATAAAATTTAAATTTCTATTTCTTGGATCGACTGTACTTGTTTCATTTTTTCTTGCCGTACAAAATTAGTAACTTAAAAAATCAATAACTTTGAACTCAATTATGCTACGAAAAAAAGTCTGTTAGAATAAAACGATTACTATACAAAACAATGACATGCTTTCATTAATCTACCTTTGAAAATTCAGCACACTTAAGTTAAAATGATACTTGCTTTTTTCAAAATAATATAAGGGTATCATATAGTCTTTTTTAACGATCTTAAAAAATACAAATCTTTAAAGAAATATTTGAAACAACAGTCTATCTCTTGCTACATCAATCACATCATCCCACAAGTTTCCCAAGAAAAATAAGAATAAGGAATAGCATTTCATGGCGCATAAACACAATTATCTCTGAGAGTACATTTTCCTCCTCAAATCCCATACAAAAGGATATCCATGTTGCAATAACAGCGGACACAGAACAAGAAATGATGATTTACGATGCGAAATAATACTTTTTCAGTCTCGAATAATGTGAAGTGGGAATCTGAGTTTCGAAGAATAGCAGAGAAAATAATATTCATAGGAACGAGAATCTATCGCGGTGGATAAAATAAAAAAATCATAAAGAAATGTGAAAACTCTTATGTGATTTTTTTGTAAATCTCAAAGAAATTCTACTACGTGTAACCAGATTTGTCGCTAAGATTAAGTAATTTTTTCTCATAATAACATTTGGAGTTACAAAACATATGAAGGATACTAGATTTTCTTAAAACTTTATTTAGTTTAAGCCTCCATATATAAAATAAAGAGTGCTTAAAAAAAGGAATCACTCTTTGAAAATCATCCCTGGCTGGATAGCGGTTAAGAAATAGTGACTCTTCTATATCTTACGAATATACTTGTATTCTTACTCATGTAATTGAGATATCCATCCCACACATTGTAATACGAACAATCATCCTCGACCCCTTTTTTCATAACCATTTCTAGTGGAATATCTTCAATCTAAATATAAATATAAAAGCTTCAGAAATTCCGTGATGTTTAATACTTAAAGCGCATTATTTTTACTAATCTGTACTAAAATTCATTCTATCAATTTAAGCATAGACTATGGATATTCAAAGATATTGATGTAATTTTCGATAGATGAATAATAAATATCTTAGTATATGATGAACTAGGTACAATCGATCATATATGCTACGAAACAGCTGAGTTAATAGGGAACAAAAAAATTCGTATCTTACGGACACTCGAGTGCATCATATATAATTTGAGAATTTCTTTGTTGTTGAAGTAGCAAGAAAACTTCACTACAACACTAGGAATACTAAAATGATAATGAAGGCATCTGAAGAGAGAAAATCAATGATAAAAATTTACAAATGCACTCTTCTACAAAGACTTCGAACAGTAAAGGATTGGAAAATCCAAATCTCTGTATCGATAAGACCGTTATCTGGTTTAGAAATATGTTTACTTTACACAATAAAATTCTTGTACCTTTCCTCTCCACTAGCGTACCCATCCCACTGTCGTCACTAGCCAAAGATGGCTGAGCTAAGAAACGCCATAAATTCCAGATTTGCATCTTTTTTGCCCAAAACTTTCGTACTCTAAAATCCTTCTGAAAACGAGCATTCCACTTCCGGGAAAATCTTACTCGAGAAATCTCCCGTTCTCGAATTCCATTAAAAGCATCCTTTCAAAATTCCTCCGCATCCTGAAGCAATCTTCAGATCAACTCCTTTGTTGCTACTTGGAGAGGAGGAGTTGCTCAAAAAGTCTCGTTCTACATACGTCTCCGCTTTTTGGCTTGCTTCTTGCGCGGGTCTTGTTCAAAATGTCATTTTCTCGTGTCTGAGTATTGTTAGCGAACGTCTCGCATCTCATTGTGACGTCGCTGTTGAATATTACGTCGCTGAGTCATTTTAATGAAAAAGCGGTGGTTAGAATGGCGATGCTATGCTAAATACGCTCTCCTCTGGCTCTATGAAGGGGGATGGAGGATTTTCTTTCACCGAACGAATGGATTCTGCTGCGCTTTGGAAAAGTAAATTGGCTGATATATTACGTGGAGAAATTATTTCAGTCGATAGAGAGAGAAGAAAAAAGAAATTTTCAATTCTTCCAGGCGATTAAACGGTGAAATACTTTCCGTGCACGTCGTTTCAATTTAATAGCGCAAGAGATATTTTTTTTCAAAATACTTCTCTTACATAATATGAAAGTGCAGGAGTATTTAGAGTGACATGTAGAAGGTAATTATTATTTAGAGAAGAATATTTGAGCTACATGCACAAATAGGATGGATATGTAACTCTAGTTTCTATTATAATTCAAATTTTTAATGATCAAACTATATGAGTATTTTAAGTTAATATAATGGCATTCATAATAAGTTTGATTGTTTTGATTTCTATGAGACATTATTAAAGTTAATATACTAGTCGTAAATATCAAAATTTTCTTCTTTTATATTCTATCTAATTTATTTTAACGAACAACCGTAATTCTGTTAAATAAAGGTTTTGTTCAAGCGAAATAAAACGAAAAATTTATCTGTAAATCATCTGGATGGTGAAAGAACAAACACTTTGGATCCGAAATAAAACTTTTCTAAAATTATATTCAAAAGATTTTTTTGTAATATGTAGTTTATACTGAAGAAATAATGATACCCAGAAAAATGAGTTCACGATACTTTTGTTTAACGGAACGCTTCCATAAACATTACTATCGTTACAAATCGTATTTGATAACCTTTGCACAGATATTACTGGACTTAATTTGAGCTATCAGTCTCAATAAGGTATAATAATTTCTCCACAATAGCTCTACATAATAATACCAATTTTTATTCTTCTCTCGTCGGAAAACTCGATATCTATGTCAACGAAGCATATTACGTGATACGTAAACATTAACGAACTACAATGACCACCAAAATAAAAAAACACCACAAAAAAATCCTAGTTCACGAGCCACAGACTTTAATCAGGAATTTCCTCAGAACTCAGAATTTTCGTCTCGTTATTCGGGGGCATATTGCAACTTTCCAAAGCGCCCGGATTCAATTCCCCGTACCGTCTTTTTAATAACAGTTTCGTACGGAATTCCCTCTTCAATAAGGCTCATCACGTACACCATTCTCTGCAGATTGCATCCTTTTATAAATAGAAGCATAAGAAGTAAAAGAAGGTCCAATTTGAAGGAAGAGGCACATCTTCAGAACGGGTTCACGGATTCTCCGAAAAAGAAGAGGGGCGTGTGTCTGTTGAATGTGAACAAACAGTATCTCTTCGGAGATCGATCCTATGATAACAGCGCCCGCGGACGGCCCATGAATAACAATAAGGGACGTTGCACGGTGCCAATGACATTAAGGCACGGTGACGTCACCACCGATGCACGGCTATCAATTCTTCGCAAACACGCCGTGCACACGCATATGATAGCTCATGCAAATTGCTTTCAACCATCTGAGGATATTGATAAAGGAAACTAGGCCTCACAGATTATATTTCGAAGAAGAATATATAATAAATTTATGGGAGACTGATATTTAATAACCGCAAGGGCCAACCAGATTGGCTTGGTCAGATTTTACGTAAAAATTTTTTGAAGTAAATTTAAAAGTCCCTTTTAAATTACTTGGAATCTTGGAAAATATTCTTGGATATTATGCGAAATCTGAAGAAATATTTCACGTTATTTTTTATATCAATAGCATTGACACTTTGCGTTGAAATATTTCTTATCATAATTCACTAAAACCAAGAAGAAACAAATAGATATTGCCTAATATATTGTAACTGGTAATCAGTAATAAATTATAAGTGTTTTTTTCTAACCCACCCTTCTTTCGCCACGGATCTTAAATAATTCTTAAAGAATCATTGGATCTCATTTGAATATCTGTATCTGTTTGACTGTATTATTATGTCCTTTCTTAATACATACTTTTACAAAACTCCATTGCAGTAGCTTTTTTTAAAAAACGTCTTTATCTCTCTCTATACTTTTCTCTAGCGTGATAATTTATCCTCTGGATACTAATTGCATGGGATAGTTTCACGTATCTGAGGTTAGCTTATTCTATATTATGCAATTCTTTTCAATTTTTATTATACTACATTCCTTCTATTTTTTAGTTCTAGTTTTTTTCTTTCTGATTAAAATATCCCTTCCCCAAGTAATCTGCATTTTTAAAAGAATTATAGATTATTTTATCACATTTTTATTCATCTCTGATTTTCCGAAGCAAATATATTCGTACACACAATTTTAAGTGAAAATTAAACTACAAAACATACAAATAATTAAAAAAATAGTAGCTTTAACAAGACACTGTAGCGATAACAGAAATCTAGCTGGGATCTTATTTCATTAAATCATGGGCATAAAAAATCTCCGCATACACATAAGAGAATTATAGTTACCCTATCAGAAACCCGCATCTGTGCGCACAGTAAAGTATGGAACGCGACAAATAAACATCACGAAAGATACACTCGTTCGGAAAGGAACGGAACGTTCGGCGGCTACGTTAGAATGCGACAGCCTCGCTGCAACGCAGATACAACCCTCGGAACGACGGCTAGATGCATAATTAAGTCGGGAGATAAGGTCCCCACTCTTGAACGATATCTCCGAATGACTGCCGTTACACTTGGAGCATCGCCGCGTCCGCCTCCAGGTATCAATATACTAGTATGGGTTCTTCGGCTGGTCCATTAGGAATTCGGGGGGGTCGTCGACTCTGGGTGTGTTTTCTCACGAAACCGGAGGCTGGCTACACAGAGCGATCCGTGTGCTAACCTGGAATTCTGATCCTATATATGACTCCCTGTTTAACACCTCTCGCGAAGCTGCGGTGTGATGAAAATGTCTCGCTGCAAACGTGTGCACAAACCGGAGCTACGTTAAAGTTTCACGTCCTGCACCGAGGTTTACTCTGCACTACCACTACGACACGTGATAAACTAGAGGATATTTCATACTAAATGAGTCACGTATGATTGGATTTAATGATGAAAAAACATAATTTACAGTACTTTATAATAATAAGGCTACGTTTGATTACGAGCAGAACATAAGCCTACCCTGAACAAGGTTTCGTAAACACAAAATTTATAAAGTATACATTCTTTGTTTGAAATAGTAAATTGGAGTTTCTGTGATGTCTCCATAACATTTTAAGTTACATTATTCTAAAGGTTATTAATATAATTTCCAAAATAGAACTTTTCTAATTGAATATATAAATATCATATGCTTGTCTGAGCTCATTGACAGACATCCATGTTTGGTTTGCTGGTTCCCATAGCGCCTCCATCCTCAATACGAGGAACGGACCAGCGCTCGACCGCCTGAATCGGTGATCCACATATGACGTAGAATACATTCCAATAAACACGCGTTCTGTGCACGCGTGGAATGCGGGACGGGAATCGATCTGCGGAAATTATGCACATGCATAAAAGGGTGGTTATTAATGCGTGCGGAATTAGGGAGAAATATGGCATGGGTTCCCCAACCGAGTGCGGCGTTGGTATCCTAACGAATCTATCACGGCCTCCGTCAAAATTGCATGCTCATCATCCTGGCGCACCGGAAATATCCTGGATTTATTCGCTATGACGGCGCATAAGAAATATGACACCCTTTATGGTGGAATGCGGTCGGTGAAAATTTCCCAAAACTCTGACTGACAAACGTGTGGATAATTAGATTATTTTGGTAGCAGAAGGCATCTGAATTCGGGGAAATAACGAAATTATGGGGAGGAAAATTTTATGCCTGATTGCACGATGTTAATACTAACCTTCATTCAATTGTAAAATATCTATTTACGATGCATTAAATAGATAAACTACTTAACAATCGCTAATTGTAGAGAGCAAATGTGAAACCAATGAATTCCAACTGTCGACATATCCCGAATATCTATTATTGGGTTGAATATCTACTATTGCATTGAATAGCCACTATTTCCCGGATGAATTCTCTTTCCAATATGGATTTACGTATAAAATATTCAATTTAATATTTATAATATAAAAAGGTATTGAATATAATGTAAAAATTTTCCGTATTTATCTCCTCTCATTCTAAATAACAATTTCTTTCCATATAACTCCTCGATTAAAATTAAATTTTATTGAAAAAAGTACCAAAACGCACTGCAGCAAATAATAATAAGTGTAATAATACAATATGTAAATTCAATGATGATTGAGTATTACTATATTTATATAAAATTTGAAAGAATTTTAAGTATGCAATATTATTTATAGGAGTACTGCATCTGCTATTTCATTAAATAATACTTTACTAGGTTAATGTGATTATGTGAAAATAACGTTTGTCTCCTATGAAAATATAAATATAAAAGTCCAGCTTCAAACTGAGATAAATAGAACAAGAGTTACCTTTATATTTATAAAAATGGATGCTATTGTTCCCTCGTAGTGACAGAAAAATTGAAAATATTATTTGAATTATATTACAAATCAACATATTGTTTCACACCGCTTTATTAGATATGCTTTGCTGTTAAACGGCATTAATTTATTAAAATATTCGAAATTTTAAACATTATCAGGTGCACGTTTATATACCTTGAAATAATTTTCTATGGATTACTACTAAAACTAAGAATAAAAACGAAAGAAATTCGTAGATATCCATGGATATATTCTATATTAATTCTGGTTTCGATTTAATTCGTAAATTGTCATTAAAAGACAACTTATAAAAATTAATATTAATTCAATATCTAAAATGCCAGCAAAAATTCCACACCGGGATATTATACACTACTTTTCGAATCCAACCAATTTGCTTTCGCTCAATAAACCCACAGACTCCCGATGACCGGTAATTTAGAGTAAATTACCACATGTCCCTCGGCTTAAAGTTTCTCGATGGGTAATGGAAATGCACCCTGGGGACTTATTCCGCTCCACGGAGATTCCTCCCCTGCAGACGTAATTAATATTACCAGTTTCCTAAACTATCTGCAGTAGTATTCTGTGGTATAAAATTTCAATTTCAAGTAGTCTAGAAACGAATTGATAAAAACTAACCGAAAATAAATTGACCAGATACTAGAGTAAGTATCAGATGTAGAGTCTAATTGAAGACTATGTTTTATATTGAATACCTCTGGGAAAAGGAATTTAAATGTCATAAATACATGAGGAGGAATTATCAAAAGAGTGTTTCAAAATTTCTAATAACTCTATGAAGCCTTTTTATATTCTGTTATAATTTTATTAATGTTAGAACCAATCGAGAATAAATAACGTTTTTAAATGCAAAGAAACATGGAATTTTAATGTCAACAGGTTACTACGTAAACAGTAGATCTAATATTTTGAATTTTTTCGACTACATAACTACTCCAAAGTGGACATCATAGCTATTAAAAATCTAGTTATAAAGCTACTGAGTCCTCTAGGATCTCTCTACTTCACCAGAACAAACCGTATCAAGCTATAGAATCAAAATGAATCGAATAAGGAAGGCTATTCTTTATTACCTTTATCACCAACGAGAAACCTTCCTCATTTTTCCTTTGAGGCTTCCCAAGATCGTTTGAGAAAAACTCTCTCTCTAATCTAACATCGCTTTCCCCGAAATCCTTTGGAAAAACATTCATAATTTTCAACTTAAGGCTGCGCCGCGGATTCCAGTTTTATCTCCTCTCGTTTATGAAGTATATCATAGCCCCTCTTTTATCTCGGTGCATTCAATGTTGGATTAAAGAAGGGCTTAAGCTCCTCTCGCTCCACCACGGGATTAAAAGACTTCCGATTCTTTTACTACCCATAATCCCGCGCGCCGCTTCCTTGAAGCTTCTTCTAAGTGTATTTTAATTACTTCCAACTTCTTCTTCAGCCTTATTCGTATTAACTATGGAATCTTTTTACGAAGAGACGCAAATCTTTTCCTTATACCTCTTTGGTGCGTGAGGATTATACGCACGAGTCTATCTTACTAAAAGTACTATTTAAACTTTCCATGAACCATGATATATTTAAGTTGAATCTGTCAAAAATAATTTATTCATTAAAATATAAGGATTTTTTGCATTAAATATATAAAAATTGTATAATTCATGTGCTGTATAAAAATTTACAGGAAAGGAAGCAAACGTTTCTATAAATTTTCTATTTTCTAATTCTAAAGTAAGTATGCAAACTTTGGAGCCTTATGAAAAAGTACTTTAGCTGGTCAACTGCATATATTGATTTTTTCTATAAGCTATTTTAGGTTGGGGCAATTTAAATATACCTGCATATCAAAATAAATATCTTACATGTAAGCTCCTTGCTGGAGACGTAATGAATTTCAAAACTATGCAAACGTAAGTTAATGAATTACTTCAGAAATAATTTCAAGTAATTGTAAGTATGAAGCGAAAAAATTCTTTCATCCTAAAGTACGAGTTTAAATCTCATTTTCATAATATTTACCTTAAAACAGAAACGTAGTAATAAGTGGATTTTGAAAAATAAAAATCTAAGCATTTCAAATTGAGGGAATTTGATTTCATACCGCTATTTATTTGTTAAGAAAATGTAAATGGAAGCTTAGATTAATTTGCTCTACACTCGAGATCTCTGTTTGTAAATAGTTGAGTACATAACGTATATATGTACGTATGACCTAATCCTCTTAAAGGAAAGATATCTTATTTCTAGATTGGATATTGATACACTCATAGTTCAATATACCAAGACATATTTACTGCTGCGATAACCTTAATCTTCATTTTGTTTTCAGTAATAAAGCTAAAAATTTTTTATATTTATGTCCCTTACTAACCCAGTTTTCTTGAGTGATTCGTAGATACTCAAATACGTGCACTGAAAAAAGCTTTCCAATTCAGTTCAATCCTCTGTTACCAACACAAAAGGTTTACACAGGGGCTTTCTATTGCATTAATGTATTTCTGTGATATATGGTCGAAATATTTGATTGGGAAGATCTTTGTGTTTGTCGAATATACCCTGAACGAGGTGCTAATAGATTCATTAATCCCAAGCCATAAATACTTTAAATATATAAAAGCAGGATTATTTAATTTTAGGCCTTTTATGTGCTTAAAAGTTTTTTTAATAATATAAATATTCTGCTGCTATTAATGATTGCTCGGAACACATTTTTGATAAAATAATATTTCTTCTGATTTAGCAATTTTTGCTCATTTAAGATCCATCTCATCACAATGATCGACGAATGGAAAATTGGCAAAAACAAAAAACAAACGAAAATTCAAAACTTTACGAAAAGATACATATGCATGTTCTCTAAAGAATATAAAACTCCTGATTCTCGATTCCATTTCTTGGATATGAGTAACTCTTTGTTTGGTACGCGTCATTCACTCAACCGAATCCCGATCTTCAAAATAAATTTCCATCGATAGGAAGTATCGAATCGGACAATGGCGAAAGGCCGATTCGGAACCGTTAGTTTATATTATTCCACTCGGAAATCTTTTATTTCCGGTCTACGGAGCCAATAGAATTCCGCCCTACTTTTCCATTCACAATTCAATAGACGTGCCCGAAACACTTGCGTCCGTCTAAAGCTTTCCCTTCCAAATGAAATCATGGAGGCCCTTTTCGGAATGAAGTCCCATTCGAAAGGAGGAATTGAAAAATTAAATTATAGCCCCAAGAATCCACAATGGAGACTCGATTCCGAATCGCTAATTCCTAAAATACTTTCAGGAATTTTGTTTAGCCGAAAAACAAGCGAAGATCGGAATCGACCCGATTGATTTGAGCAAACAAAAGAAACTCGAATCCCGTTCGAAAATAAAAACAAAGTGACTAGAGAGGCTTCGAGTTCTATGAACCTATGTTGAATGACTAATTAGTTAAGGCCGCTGTTACTTCTGTTCCCGTAACACCTCTTGGCTATATACATTTTTCCGGAGAATCATTTGAATAAATATTCCAGAGAAAATATAGAGAATATTGGAGAAATCTTACTTGTGATTTATATATATATATATTAATTCTTTTCTAAAATTTAAAATACATTTACAGGTTTAATTTCTCTACTTAAAACTGTTTTTTGCTCCCTCTTTCTTATTATATTTAATTCGAATAAAAATAAATTTAAATCTTATTTATAGTCTACTTGAAGAGAGGTACTCTCATAAAATTCATTTAGAATAAAAATCGATTAAAATATCCCTATTTATTGTCTATTTAACGAAAGATATAATCATTCACCCTCTATAGAAATCTGACGGATCGGTAACTTCATATGTTTTCATTGTATTAAATTTATACCCGTAAAATATTCCCTCATTAATTCTTTATTCTCAGCCCTTGAGGGTATTTTTCTCTCTTCAAATAATTTAAAAACATATATTCATGATCAACCACAGATTCCACCCCACGAATATTGACCTCAAAATTTTCTCGTACATACACATTCCAACCCAACATCATACTCACCCTAATGACCACTGATTTATGTTTGTTCCGATCATACCGTCCCTCTCTCTCAACATACATCAATCCAATTCTTTAATTCATACTGCCTATTCAAATTTATTGGCCGATGTGTTTAATGCTGTGGCGTCGGCAAACCCTCGCGTTTGAACAAGTCCATGCACTGGTCATATATATCTTAATTATAACGATATGAATTGAGTTGTTAATACGCTTAAGGGACCACTAGCTAAAGTTTAAGTTGATTC
Source organism: Pantala flavescens (assembly GCA_020796165.1). Taxonomy (NCBI): domain Eukaryota; kingdom Metazoa; phylum Arthropoda; class Insecta; order Odonata; family Libellulidae; genus Pantala; species Pantala flavescens. The sequence continues at coordinate 13,866,802 of CM036887.1, forward strand.
ATACTAAAAAGTTGTTAACTAATAGTGTAGACCAGTATGAGATTATAATAGCATAGATAAATCTATAGATACGTCTTAATATACAATACAATACAATGTAATGTATGAAAAACTCAGTTCTTAAAAATTTCCTGCTTAATTGTATTAATTATTGTAATACGTAATCTACAATCACCACTCTTCCTAAAATTTGCAATTGCTCTACTTATTTCCAATTAGTATTTTATCTAATACGTTACTGTCTTACTCGATGTTTATAAAAGTTAACTTGTTGGTCGAAAAAAATATTATTCTTATTGCAAACACTCGATGAAAAACAGCGAAGATCATTTCTTAAGCAAACGCTATTTAATAGAAAAAATTATTATTTCTCAATGATGGTATCAGATTTAGTAATTCACGTATGCTACGTTTTGCTTTATTTTTTACAGATGTCCGTGTCAAAGATTTTATCTCTATTGGCGTTATCTACCGCTATTTTACCTCATTTCTTGACGCATTCATGTGTGTCCATTTAATTTGCCTTTTTGCATACAATCCTGTTAATCACTCAGAGAAAAATATACCACGAGTAGACCAAAACGAAACGGCTGCAGTTTGCAACAATCGCAGCTCGAAATCCCACACGTAAAAGGTTGAAATGACACCCGTAGTATCCTAGCAACTACGATTCCATTACCCAGCCCAGAGAATAAAAGATTTCCATTCAGGTCGACGTACATTTTCACTTTTCCTAGACGCAACCTGTCACTCACACGACCATGGACCGGGAAATTAAAACGGAATTTTACCAAGCAACACCCTCCATCATTTTCCGCAAAAATAAATAAAAATTCCGAACCTGACGCCGGACTAATCCTCCGGTAACAAAAGTGCGGCCTCATTTATTTATCACCTACACCATCCCGTCGATGGGTTAATTCATTATTTAAACGATGAGAAGAGGATCAAGTGACAAGTCATTAATCCTTATCGCTTCGAAAAAAAAGGTTTATTGTATAATGCTGGATCATCGCTCTTCCCTATGTGAGCCGTGCATTAAAAATCCTGGAGCATGAATTTTTTTTCATCAATCATAATCTTATAGGCGCTATCATAGGATAGGCCTAACGTTTTCCTTGGTTATGACGTCAATCGACGAGTGATTGATTACGTCTTATATTTAAGGCAATTTGCCGCAATCCCATTGTTTCCCGCGTCGTTTATATTTTAATTTATTATTCGAAAGTGTGGGATTATGAATGAAAGTTTTTGATTAATTGAATAAAATTATCGTAGTACAGGAGATTTTCGTATGAAAAATTCAGTATGAAATTTCTGAATAGATCACTTTCAATATGCTAAATTCCTTTGGAGGTAATTATAGATTAATATCTACGTTAAAAGATGACGGGTTTAACAGTGCTTTGTATGAAACGTCTAAATCCTCAATGAAAACAAATCAATACGTTAATATATTCAAAATCTAATTAAAGATTTTACTAAGGAGAATTGAATGATCATTTTAATTTATCTATCTCAATTGATATACGCTAAATATAAACATTTATTAATTACATTTTTCCATCTTGGTATGCATGGTCATAATTTCTATCATCATCTTTTGAGTGCAGATAAATACATCATCAAAACTGAATGTGTTTACAGCACATCGACTCATTTCAAATATAATTTCAATTATTTAGAATTGCCTACAGTGAATTCCTTGTGAGAGCTTAAAGGATTAAATATCGTCCAATAAAGCTTTTCAATTTTTGCATTCCGTACATCATTTTACGTGATATAAATAAAAGGAACACATTAAGACAATGTCAGAATTTTTTTCGAATCGTAAATCCGTTCTTCAAAGATTATTAATTCTCGTTTTTAAATTCATACTGCATTTAAAATTATATTTGCTGGGAGTTAATTAAAGTTAGAAACTAAACTTCAACGTAGACATTTTAAATACGAATCTGACATTCTTTTTTGTTACAATCGTTATAAATTTGTTTTAATAACGTCATCTATAGAACTATAACTATCTATAGAAATTTCTGCTGTTAATTTAGAGAAGGGAGTAAAAGCTCAGCCTAAGACTCTTAGAAAAGCCTTTCTTTATTAAATTTGAAGCTAAATATCACTAGAATATAAAGCGAGTATATCATTATTTTTATCTCCTCTGAGTCTTTAAGGACACATCCTCAACAGTTGCCTCAAAAGAGTCTGTGATGCCATTGTCCTGAGAACCTGGTTATCTCGAAGGAAGCTGGAATTGCCTCCGGGAAAAACAGCCGCACGAGCTAGGAACTGAGCTATTCACTAAATGAAAAGAGCATATGATATCACCCACTTCCGAGCTTGTGCACAATGTAAGAATAGAAACGTTTGCTCTGAAATGGGCAATCTGGAATCCTTGTTTACGCCCTTGTTCCAAAATGCAAATCTCACTTTCACTTCGTGGAATCCACGTGGAAAAGGGGTTGTCAACAGATTAATCCCCACAAGGCTCTATTCACAAGTGTAAAGAATTGTTAAAGATACCTTAAATATTGAAAGAATATTATGAAAATGAAGGCTTTATATTAATGCCAATTTTTAATAATTATATCTCTAATGCCTTTCAATTTTAAGTACATATTTGACGAATGCCTAAGCACTTCGTATCTTTGTAAGAACACAGAACTATAACCACAATAACTTTAAACATAGAGCACGATAAGAATTTTTGAACCGCATTATAACATAAATGATTCATATTTTATTTATATTTCCTACTCTACTCAATAATGAAATGAAATTAATTTGAAGGGAAATAGAAATTTAGTACCATTTTAAGAAGTATAAAGCTTGGACTTGCGTGTAACATACATTGAAAGGAAGTTATATTTACATCTCAGTTTTATATACGTTATATTCTATACATTTTCGATTTCAATTCAGGAAAAAACAGACGGAAAATGCTTTCAAAATCCTCAGTTAGAATATCCAATCAATAAGAGGGTTCACGATATTGAAAGGGATAGATTCCTACATGTCAGGAATGTTTCATTTGTAAACTTCATCCGAATGATTCCAAACCATACGTGATATTAAACTGTATGGGCACGACATGAATGTTTGCAAGCACATGTTTGCTTACGCACAAACGAATGCATGAAATAATAATGCGTTACAGTGCATAAACCCCCTGAGGTATCCATCCCCGATTAATCCTATCCCATACGGGATGCCACACAAACCCTAAATGACGCGATATTTCGAAAAGTATTTCACGCATCTTGGGCAAAATATTCGCGCACGTAACAATGGGACGAACGCTGCAAAACAATTGAAAGTGGGGGATCCGTGCGTGGGAGCGATAAATATCTCCCCCCCATAACAACCCGTTAAAATCCTTGTCGAATCGGACCCTGGCGCGTTATGCGGACATAAATAACCCTTTGGTCGGGGGAACGGTCCCGAACAAGGGGTTAGCCATTCAAATGGATCCGAGTGTTTGAGTCAGGGATGAATTACACCGTGTCGGATAGTATCAATGCCGTGTCTTCCTCGGACGGCCACTCCCTCAACTTTTGCCTCTAGACGTCACATTCAGACGTCCCGAATTAAAATGGCTTCGGGATTCGACAGGGATACATTCGCATGACTTACAGCGTTTAGCGCTCCCTTCAGTTGGGAAGTGATAGCGGTTGTGCGAATTGAGAATTTCCGGGAGGCGGGTTGTGGGTAGCATTTGTCCTGGGATTTTCGATCCATTAAGGCGATAGTATCACATTCAAGTTCCATTGAGAGTCAGACGTATTGAGCTATAATATAACTACATATCATATCATATTGTACATATAATTTTTTCAGGTGAGATTTTTACCAATTTTACCACATCGATTTTTTCTACAGGCACAGATAATTGTACCCTTTGTCTATGGTCTGATTCAAACTTATTCGTTTTCACATTCACTTCTTTTCTAGCGATCAAATTAAATATTATTCTAATGATTGCTCTAACAATAGAGTTTATTTATCTTAATATTGGATCTCATTTTCGAATAATTTCTTAAAAAATTTTTACCCTCTAAGAAAAATTATTCTCAAATGCAATATTCATTACTGTTTAATTAATGTTTGCCAAGTCATGGAAAGTGATTTAGAATTCAACGCATACAATTTGAAAATTCGATCAAATTTGATTAAAAATCTCAAAAAACAATCGGAATAATAAATTAATCACAAATAATTGTTAAAAGACAATGGAGAAAAAGTAAACAAAAACTTTACCCTTGAAAATCTCCGACATAAAGTTACAAACACATACCAATATTTATGCCAAGATATAGGAAGTTTTAGACAAGGTTTTAGAACAATAACTGAAGATGTCAGCTCGCTGACAAAACCGGTCGAGATAAAATTATCTGTGGAAAAGTACTTTATAATTTTTTTCAATATGTTACGATTAAAAATATGCATGGAATAATATGAAATATATATGAAAAATATATATGCTAAATTTACATCGGATTAAGGCAATGAACTCAGATTACATTTTTGTAATCTTCCCTCCTCTTTTATTCTCTTTTTTTACCTCCATAATACCGTATGAATGAAAAGGAGCAATTCCCGTGTTTCTAACACCCTCTACGGCCAAATGTAAGCTGTTTTTCTTTATCAGCGAGATACGTACCCCCACTCCATTCTCGTCGCCCTCTTTATTGAGTTAAGGGAACTAAAATCCATATACGACCTCTCTATCCAGGAAGCTTTTCTATCGAGGTCGTAGGAAACGACAATGCTTTACACTAATGCGAAACCATCAGACGAGGAACATTGAATTATCTGCAGATAACGGAGACAAGAATGAAACAGCCATCCCATCCAGAGCGTCTTCGGTGGCAGGTTCTTTAAGCAAGATAAAAGGAAGGGATTCCAGGTTTCTATCCTTGGTAGAAGCCTTAGCATTCTTACTTAACTCTCAACCGTGTTGGAATATTTCATTCACAAAGATTAAGGTTTTACGAACGATATTATTGTTGGCTATCCATTTAAAAATAGGAGCTTAATATAATATAATAAATAATAGGTCCTCAATTTTAAGGTCATAAAGATGAACAATTTCAAGAAATGATGAATTAAAAAAATTTTATCTATCATGTTAGTAAACTAAAAAATTAGTTAACTTTAAAAAATACAAAGAAGAGAAAATGGCGTATAATTCTTCGAAAATTGTTCCAAACATTAAAATTATGATAATCAAAAAGATAAGTAACTGCTACGTTTTAATATTATTTCGCGTAATTAGATAATATTCCAAACAATGTTGTCAATAATGTAGTTTATAATGGTTATTAAATTGTAGTCTTGAGTCGTAAGTAGTTTCTATAGCAAAACATATCAACAAAAAACAAACTTTTTTTAGAGGTACATTAGTGATTTCATCTTTATCCTAAATTCAGCTTTTTAAACATAAAAAACAATAATAGGATGTGAAAAGGAGTGAAGAATTTTTTAAGAGTGATTAAGGATCAAAATATCAATTCTGGGAAATCCAAAAAATCTTATTCTTACAATTGGTTGGTAGAGAGTTAAAAAATACGTGTGAAAGTCACTAATTACTTAACTCTATTTATTTAAATTTGAGTGTAGATTGAAAAAGGTAACATCAAAAGTATCTTAAAAACGAAATAATTCAAAGTACAAAAAATACAATACAAGAATATAACGATAATTGATTAAACTTCAAATTAATCGTCCATTTAATTTGCGTAAGTGGATTTAATATTCTAATGCGCGACATTACCAGAGGTCAATGCGCATTTATGAATTATGAATTTACTCTACTTTATTTCCAATACTGTTTCTATAATAAAACTGAATACAGCGGCTCTTTAATTTAAACTAATCACGTGAATAATGAGATTTGGCTTAATCTGGTATTACATCTCTATTCGTTAAAGGGGCAATGGAATTTTCAAATCAAATAAATCCTATTTCTTGAATATCTATAATTTGATGAACCTGTTTCGATGGTTTTCGAGTACATTACGTTGTTTGTTCATTTCAATTATGAACCTTATTAATTACATATATTATATTAACATTTTACGAGTATTATCGGAGCAGAAATAATATTGAGTTACTTATATTCTCGCATGTTTAAAATAACAAAGAATAAATTTAACTACGATTTGAAATCCCATAAAGCAAAACTCCTGATTTATTAATTTGTATATTTCTCAACATATTATCTCCATTTAAATACATTTATGGTATCCCTATAATTCATTTATTTGACCGAATTTATTCAGGCAGTTATTCTCATCGCCACATATTTCTTTCAAATAGCACATTCTGTTTCCTAGGAAACGATACGATATATCTTTCAGGAAGAATCCGCAAATCTTTACAACTGAATTCAAGGTACTTGAAGGAATAGGATAGCATCTATCGAGGAAAGTAAATCAGGAAATCGATTTTAGGAAATGCATCAAAGAGAAAAATCATAGTGTGGTTTCGGATCCGATACACTTAGACGTTTAAAAATGAACGAATTTCCTATTTTTTTTTTTGAGCCATAAACTATAATGGAAGACCGTACCCTTTTATCTATTGTTGGAGAAATAATAGGCGATGTGTTACCATTAGTAAGACTGAAAGTCTAGGCCTAGGACATTATTTCTATTGCGGAGACATTATATCTATGGCGTTTGTTTCCGAAGTGGTTCGAGTATGAACTGCCTCGTTGCCTTATGGGCCATGTGAATCCTGTTCCGAGACGGTGTAATCTTCGTATTTCTTAATCTGAAAATGAAATGGACCGAATATGGATGGAGAATAGGGAAAAATAATGGGAATTCGCAAGAAGGATTTATATCGTATGATGAACGAAAATGTGAAACTGGTTTGACGTGATGCATGGTAGGCCCTTACCCTCTCGATCATTTTAATAGAGATACATTATATTTAATATATGTGGAATTTCGGGACATTAAGTTGGATCATAATATACATGTTTTGGAACTGAAACGTTTGGACTTTAAATTACGATCATGAATAGTTATATTGAGAGATAGGAACATTTTGTTTCTAAGGGTTATTTTGAATGAATAATGTACTTCCAAAAATGTTCAATGTTATTCACTCTAAAGCACATTAATGTCGCTCAATTACTATGAAGTTAACCAAAAAGTTGCAATTACTTATAAATTTGACTACATTATCTGCTACAGAGGAATTTCAAAGAATTAATATAAATTTTATTCTCAACTTTGTGAATAAATTGAAGAAATTATCTCTGGATCAAAAAAGATGGTCTGGTTGTAAAAATATCTATCGCAAGAGAGTGAAATATATCAATAATTATTTGGAATAACGATATTCTTTTCTCTGTAAGATTTATACTGTAATTTTTCTTCAAATAACCCTCATCTATTGATAAATAGAATGAAAATTCTTGGGTAGCTATGTATTCAATTTTCATATATCTTTCTCACTCAAATAGCCTAATCGCACTCTAGTATTTAATCTAATTTTTATCAATAAATTAAATCTATGAATATAATGTTGCCTAGTAGAAGTATGTTAATCCAATTTAAAGTTACGAAAATCTGTTTCATATATAAACAATCCGACGTGTATGACAATTTCTTTCACTACGAACGTAGTATCTTACTTTCTACGTTCAACAACCGATCTAAACTCTTCTTGACAGAAAATGTTGATGTCTTTGTAACTCCTCCTATTCGCAGTGAGTTGCAAAATCTATCAGAATCAAGATATGGATCATTTGAAATAGGGAACGAAAGGACATGAATCAAGGACTTGTGTCGTGGTGATGAATTGATATTAATGGAACTGTGTCGTCCGAAAGAAAATGCCTAGAGACTCAAAGAGTTTCCAGAGAAGAAGTAGACGTCTTGTGATCTGAAAGCAACGTCATTGATTATCGAGTGACTTGAAGGAATAACGTGTCATGCCAGCATATTTCTCATCGCTGGAAACCCGTTGCTCAACTCAGACGTCGTGTAATACGTATGAGTATGATCAAAGAACTCAAAGGAATTCTGCTGTTTTCTGATTGATATCGGGAGCTTAAAAGTTATCGACTTTCGAAGAATAGAATGCATGTTCGCGAATGACTTCATCTTTTCTTTTTGCAACAGATACATCAAAATTTATCAGAGGCCACGATAGAGTTGCTCCAAGTCTGTCCGGAGGCTGTGGCCTCCTTTTAAAGTTCTGTATCATATTGCAAGCAAAAACTATAACTTTGACAAAATTATAAAGTAATGTCGTGGATAGAATGACTTTCTTATGATAGATATCCAGTAAGATGTTCACACTGAAGTTCGATTATTCAAAACATTATTCTTAAAAAAATTCTTGATGAATATTTTCTCGATATATAGTTTCGTAGATGTTTTATTGCCTTAATTGAAAAAATAAAAAGTTCTACAATAAAATATCATTGGTCCTGAATACGCATAAAAGTATTCCTTTTGTTTTAAGTAAATAGCTTTTTCTTTCAGTTCCCTAATACGTAAATCGATCTTGGTTTTGATTTTCTAAAGATAGACTTTTTCATGACAGTACTGAAAATATCCAAAATAATTTTCAGTTGATGAAGAAATTCTAAAACATTAGTAATTAGTTTACACCAGCATCAATAACTATCTTTCGCTTGGTTAGATATTTAGACATAATGTCTTCAATAATTTTTAATTTCACTGTTTATTTTTGACGTATCACAGATTAAATAAATTTTCCTAATTCTAATTGGATCAGAAGTAACAAAACCTCTCTAAGTTACCGAGCCCATTGCAATAGCATTATATAGAAACAAGAATCAAGTATACTACGGAAAGGTTCCTGAGAATAACATTCAAGCTATATTTTCTTGTTATACTACGGTCGTGGGTTCGATTCCCTGTGACAAATAATGCTACTCGACCTTACACGCCTAAACACTTTCATGAAAAAATAAGCAATGACCCCGTTTAAGAAGTTCCATTAAAAAACTGAGGGATAAAAAGAAGCCGAGATATCAAAGAACGGCTCCTCAGGGTAACATCGTAGGACCACCCCAATTCGATGCACTGCGACATTTAGAAAAGCAGTCACGGATCACTTTAATCTGAAACAAACATCTAAGACACGACGAAACGAAACCAGGTCATCATCTCGCAAAAGCGCATGCAATTTAAGGAACGCCAATCCCCGAAAATCGCGCGTCGAGAGGGAAGACGCGTTTGACGTCATCTCCGCGAAACGCCCGCGAATACGCCCGGCGAGAATCGATACGTTGACGACCCCAACGTTGTTTACCTTGCATCAAAACCCTTCATCTTGGGAGGGGAATCCGTGTCGGGAAAAAGGATACCGTGTCTGCACGAGCGGAAAAACAAGGGTTTTAAGGAACAAAAAAAATCTGATGGAATTCACAAAGGAGATGACAAAGGGACGTTCCGCTCCCAGCTCTTGGTACGTTGTATCATCGATGTTCCCACATGCAGTTTCCTCTCAGGATTATAAATAACATTTAAAAAGTATCGTAGGCCGCTTTCGTTCCCTTTATGTCTCGACGTAAGGGTCTTGAATTTTCGGAAGAATTTTGAGCGGATACAGTACGGGATGCTGTGAGAATGATTCGATAAAGACCGTGCGATGTTCTCTTCACGCGTGAGTTTTGGATTTGAGAGCGAATTGGGTCGCGTAGCAAACTTCAAGGACGTGCAGGGTTGCATTGTTACACGGAATGAGTCTTAAAGCTTCCGTAGCTGATTTACCAGAAATGAAGAACATTCGTCATAATGTTGTTTCGCATGCAGACGAATGATTTGAGTCGTGCTGAGAATAAACTAAGTGGAAATAACTTGGAACCTTGTGATAACAAATGATGAAGTCTTCGAAAATATCACGTATTGCATTATTGACCTAGAAATAGCAATTATTAATCTAGCTATGGTGAACTTAGTACTGCGAATACCATATTCCACACAATCAAAACTTAGTTTCTCCACCTTGTCAACGAAGCTAGAAATGGAATCAGTATTTCATAGATGTGAGTTAGAATTTCTATTCAAATTAATATAGAGTAAAGTACTCTTAAAAATTCATTATTTAAATGCTCAGAAATCGCCTAATACGTGATAATGAGACTAAAATGGCTATAACTATCATATTAAAGATGCTTGGTATAAATACATGAAGTTTTAAGGAATGAATAAAGTGATATCAAATCTTTCTGTTAGTGGTTTTTTAAGAATACCTATTCAAATGTATAATAGTATTAAAATTTTCGAAAAACAAAAGAGTAGCCAAAGCAAAACTGCTAAAGGTTTCAGAATTTTAACGTTATTAAAAAACTGTAGTGAGATGGATTTGCAAACAAGTCGAAATGCAATTAAAGCGAAGAAATACACATAAAATTCGAAGAAAGTAAGCTTTTTTCATATAATCCCATTTTCAAAAAAAATATTGAAAATATGTCTTAAATTAAAATATCCACGACCTATAAAAAGTGCAATATATAGTATAGTATAGTCCAACAGCTTTCTTTCTATGAAGATTTTCATACTTGCTCAAGCAATGCTGTACCATTAACCTTCCCATGAAATGATTCTATTACTTTAACGTGCGGAAGAGTTTAAGACGAATATAAAGGTCCCCTTCTAGTTATTGCTTCCAAGCAACTAGGCAAGAAACAATTTTTCCGTCACTGTAATAAAGTTTCTTTTGCTCAAGCGAAGGAATGTCTTCCTAGCGTATAGTTGTAAAATCTTGATGGACAGCAATTTTCTGGTTAATGACTTTTCTTTCTATGAAAATAGAGGAACAAAGATAGAAATATTATCAACATTAACAACGATTTCATGATCTAGTTTGCTTGATGGCATCGTAACCTTTACTACGATGCACAATATCTCGTCCTGCTATTGAAAAAAATGGTTCCATACGAAACAACTAGACCTCTCATTTTTAATGTGTCATGTTTTGATGACGGTTATAAGTACGGCCGATAACTGCAGCATATCTTCCCATCTCGTGTAGCGCGTAGATATACTCTGACCTCCCTCATGCAAGTGCATCAGGATGACCTTTGAGAGAGGTAAATGCTCGACATCATTGAGCGGTCTTATCTAACTAGGTGGGAAGAATAGATACCTTTTCTAACGCACATGCTAACTAAAGAAATATAGTACTCAAAACAGCAAAAGAATTGGAAAAAAATAATACTTTTAGTGCACTCATGTCACTCTAAATTATGGTGACTTGTTACGATATCTATGAGGCTTCGAGTTCTGGTCTAGTTATTAAACTACTCTTCTTTTACCATTTAGGGCAATAGAGGAAAGATTTTTTAAACAAAACCATCTAGAAAAATATAAAAAAACTTTTCCTCGTTATCCAAATATCCTATTAGAAAGATACTTAAGCATAAAAATGTCATACTACATCTAATTTGTACTAAATATAATGAAAATATAAAATCGTCTGATTTCATTGGACGATATTGACAGATACTTAAGTGAATATATACCTAGTAGACAGAGAACAACAGTAGGCTTCCGTAACCAAGCACAAATATCAGAGAAGTCATTATGACCAAAATATTTCGCTAGAATGCCAAACAGACTGAAATATGCATAAGACCCAACTGCATCCGGAATATAACACTCTAGACGTCGTTAATGTCTCACAGTATTGGTTTTGGCACACGAGTACGTCGAGATTTCGAGCACCTTCCCAAACCTCCGGATGTTCAAGAGCCTAGCTTCCATCTGAGAACTTCCTCGTACCTTTGGGAGACACAGCTTAAACTTCGTGCACCCATTTCCCATTATGCAGAAACGATAGAAAAAAGCGCCGCTTTCCCTCCTGGCGGGAGAATCGGGAAACGAGCACATCTGCCGCGAGTTGCATCTCGCTTAGGAAACACACGCGCTATGCAGTTGTTTCCTTTGTGAAAACATAAGAAAGTCTAGAGGCGTGTTTCCCGCGGAAGACGGCGATCTTTCTCGCAGGGGATGGGGGAAACAGCTGATAGACGCCGGCTGACGTGACCGCGTGACCCGATTGTTAATTTCGAGTTCTATCGACAGGGGGAGCCGATATCGTCGGCCTCGAATATTATTCTCTTAAGCGAAACGTGACTTTTCCATTTTTCCTTCAATCCTCTTCAAGACTTGTGCTATAAAGGACGTCTGATATTCACTCCAAGGACGGATTTATTTTCGTGGATTTTTTCCGCTACTTCAGACTCAAAGACGGACCGATATCGGTTTCTACGGGACTAATAAAGGCGAATAAGGTTGATCGTATTTTGGCATACTTCTCTGCGAAATTATTCGTCTTAACTAACGAAGAGAGATTAGGTGGAGTGCTGAATAATATATTTTGTCCAAAGGCTTGCTGAATTCAGCATTCTATAGAATCCAAAATATTGATTAAATTTAAAAAAAAATAATCTCATAATGTACGAATAAAATTCTTTTTGTGTCATTCTTGCAAGTTCTGCAAATATATATTCGCTATCTTTTTTTCTTAAAACTAATTTCAACATTACCTAAAACTAACACGTAAAGTAAAAGATAATTATCATCTAAAAGATTTTCGTTATTAAAAGTAAGTCATTAGTATAGACTTATTCAAAAAATCTACTCCGATTCATACATCTTAGCATATGTTTCAATAATGTGCTGTAAAGAAAATTAGAATTTGAATGCAGATTTTCATTTTAATAATTTTTCTGCAATTGAGATACACCGTGAAACCGATAATTTTTCTTCGATCATATTCCTTAAAATTTAAAATAAATACATTAATATAATTAAAGATTGAATCACTTAATATCTCTTAATTAAATATCCTCTATGTCAACAACTCCATTCCCTGTTAACAAATCAAGCTTATCGAAAAATCATGCATTTTTAAACTTCAATAATCTTCCAAAGAACAGCTGCATGATTAACAAAAATATTTAATTTTCGCAAATATAAATGAATGATATTCAAATTTTTAATTGATGAAATATCCATACGGATTAAGTTTCGTATCCAAAAACTGTATCGTAACATTTGGCCATAAATTACGATAAAATATATATGTACTCCGCTTAATAGGGCACTAATTAAATCGTGAAATATCGTAAATTCGCTACGATTCATCTGCGGTCACATTTCAATCGGATCGATTTTAACTCAAAATAATCCGAGACAACATTTATTTACACTGAACCGGTACAACTGGTCAGCGTTTGAACGATAGCATACGCATCGATACTGCATTGGTTGTTTCCGATTTCCACGACCCAATCCACCGAAAACTAAAACACAGCACATCGGGAATGGGATTTCGACAAACAAATCCGCTACTCGCGACTTATATATATATATATACCACTGCGTCACGTTCTAGTCCCGTTCCTTTTCGTACCCAATCCGCGATCGCGCTCTCTTGGAGTCACGGATCTGCGTCACGAGTGAACGGGAGTCGAAAGAACGCTGCGGGTGACCTCATTGATGCAAGCCGTGCCTCACTTCGGCGAGACAGGCGTCAAATCTCGTGATTGAGGGCGATTACCGAAGCCGTTCTCTCTATGTCGGAATCAGCTTCGCTTCACAAAATCCCCAGTGATCGATTAAGAATATATTCTCAGCCTCGTGGGGCTGTGACCCGCACGACGCCCATATTCCCTCCCATAACCGAACTAAGATTGACAGGCCATTTAGTATGGTGCTAGTAACGGACAGTTGTCTCGCAGAATGGAAATTTAATTACTTATGAAACAAATATAAAATATAAGCAGATGTCAAATAAAATAAGTATTCATAGTAATTTCTACTAAAGATTATAAGTATACGCACTATTAGTATAATTATTAGTGGATATAAGTATTATAAGTACGTCAATCAATTATTTTTATTTTTCTTTTAAAATTATAATGATAATAAACGATTTTATTGGACGAAATTGGTACTAAAGAGTCCTATCTTTACTTTCTTAAATATTGTGGTGTTAAAAATAAATAAACAAATAATAGAATTGATGTTAAAGCACGTATTTATAAAGTTTAAGTATATTAAAAAAGTGTTTAAGGAAAGGATTTTAGGATAACTCAATACGTATCACTTTAAAGTATAAATTAACATTTAAAGGAAGGCAATTGAACACATCTGAAACTTTCTAAGAGCTGTTATTAACTGATTGTACTTGATAATAACTAACGACCAGAATGTTTCGAGGTATTACCATACATTAGCAATTATTAATGACTTAATTAAGGTAATCCGAGAGCTGGGCAAATGCTTCTGGATCAAAAAGGCGTTAAGGATATGATACGATCTTAAAGTATTGCACTGCAGGTGTTTCGAGACAATATTCCCATGAGCTGGGGCTATAAACAGGTGTCCATATTGCAGCAATGTAAACTTCTGAAGCCATAAAAATATGTGCTGTTGAAGAATTTCCATCACTCAATTCCTAAGAGACTATGAAAAACTGTCTACTTGAGTGCTTTTCCAGGAAAACGAGTTTTGAAATACAAATACGATGCATCGGAGGCAGTCAAGAATTTTAAGACTTTCAAAGCATGAGGATATTCCACTTCGAAAAACAATAAAATATTTCAGAGTTATTCCAAACTATGCATTGTAAGCGATACTGAACTCTAAATATCTAAGATCATAAACATCTGATATGAATAATAATTATATATCGAAAACGTACAATTCAACTGATATAAGAACTAATGGCAGGATACAGCAGATGAAGTTATTTTTATAAGAAACTGTTGAAGCGTAAAATTTAAAATAAAATTGAGCTATTTAATGAGCACAAACCAGTTATTATTCTCTTCGACTAAAAATAGTAAAATATAACGAACATAAACTGACTACTATTATGAATTATAAAGATAGAAAAAACCCATTACAAGAAACTTATTCAGAGCAACTAAAACGTACGTATGTATTTTGCTGAATTTCTGCAGAACGTCATGACTTACTTATAAATTAAATTCTTGAGATACTTCAACGTTATTGGTTTGAATCAGCAAAAATTAATAACAGCTTAGGCTCCAGTCGGAGACACCCATAAGAAGCCAGACAGGTCTAAATGCATCCTACCTCTGGTATAAAATGAAAACGATGGAACTAGTTTATGACATTCCATCCTAAAAATAAAATGCAGACTCGGCGCATATGAAGGAAATCTCCTCAGATGAAACGTATCGGGGCCAATATGCTTCTTGAAATTCATGAGGAAAATTGAGCTGAATCCAATACTGTTATTTGTATTGAGGAAATGAAAAAAATAAATTCAATTGCTCTAGATAGAATAGAACTTCTGCACATATGGTTGCGAAAGTTTTTGCTTGAAAACAACTTAAATCTAAGCTACGAACTGCTTTGAAATAAAGACTTCCTCGTGAGAACTTTTTTCATAAGCTCTCTCAATTTTTATGTTGGCTTCAGATGGTAATATCGAAGGAATGAAAGAAATTAAACTCTGCTTAATTTTCTGAGTGATTTACTATGCAAATTTTTGTAAAAATCAATATCATTCTAATTCATTTGAATCCATAGATTATTTGCTTTCTTCTTAAATAAACAAGAAATTTACCCTACTTCATCTTAATTGTAGGATTAAGAAATGGATGGCTGTGATATACACATTAATGGTACACATATTTATTAGAATAGGCATTCCTTTAGTATTACTACCAAAGCAAGCGTAGAATTCAAACGTACAAATATAGATAGTGTAATTGAAAAAAGGAATATTCCAGGTTAATGGATGATTGCTTTTTTGTTAGGTATAAAATATCAAAAGTATAATGACGGCGTCCATTTCAAGTTATATCATTGATAAATATTCTATATAATGAAGGTATGCATTAATATTTAAAAGTATAAAATAATGCTCCGGATATCGATAGTTTTATTATTAAAATTAATAGTTTAAATAAAATGCAATAACTTTTGATCTCCTTTTATACTAATGAATCCTAATGCAATGAAATTATGATGGAATACAGACATTTATACTTTCTGAAACTTAATTGACATTTTTGTTGAGAGTACGTATTGATATATTTCTGTACCGACTGAATAAATTCCTATAAAACCAGAATATTTAACCAATTACAACGTACTCTAACAAACCCTTACTCTTATTAGTATTAAGAAAAAGAATTAAATTGAATTTATAATTAGAAATGTCTATATGTTATAGTTTTGAGGAAGTATTACTATCAATATAGTACACACAGGAAATAGAAACAGTAAAATGGAAGGGGCAACCAAATAAAAGAATTGAAATCCTTAAATATATCAACGCAATTTGAAAAATTCGATTCGTATATGGTGGGAGTTCAATGAATAGAACAGATCCCTGGTAGCATTCGCCCCTCAGAAGACGTATTGACATAGCCATTTGCAACGGAAACCAAACACAATACCCAGAAATCAGATAGCAAATGACACAATCAATCAGCGTCTAAAGATACCACTCCGAGGGGCCGACACAAGATGCATTAGAGGACCATGAATGGCCAAAGGGAATCCAAAGATACAGTAATTTGGATCTTGTAGGAAGTTAGCTCACAAAAGTTTGGGTCGTATCTTAGTATGAATGCATAGCCGTGACTTTCTATTCACCACTTCCGAACTTGAGGCCATTGAACAAAGGAATCTGGTCCTAAAAAAGAGCTTTCTGTGAGATAACCTGCAGGATGTTTTGTGCTACCGTACGTTCAGCAATCGGTCAAAAAAGTTCTTTCAATATAAAATACAGAAAAGTAGGTTCAATTCGAATAGTAACCGCTGATGGAAAAGTTCCGTTTGTTTTGTGTATCGATTTACACTAAAAGATGTGAAAAAAGTATTTGATAAGAATGCTACATCTTCCTGACATGAATTATTTTCCTAAGATGTAAAAGATCATTGTATTCAACATTTAATTTACCGTTACCATCATTTTTATGTTTATAGCCCAATAAAGAAAATTATGTAGTATCAGCAGGAACATTTCAGGTATACGAGGAATATCTCGGAAGCACAACAGAATAATCAAGAAAATAAGTCCGAAAATATTTCTCTATCATAAGATAGATTGAGCTTTAAAGCAATAGCGACACTAATAATTAAGTGGCAATATACATAAGAGATATTTTTAATATCTAATAAAGCAATAAGATGATTATTTCAACGAGTTAAGATGAAATATTTTATACTGCGTCAATCAAATCTGATATTTAAAATTATGATGAATAAATATTTTAATTACAATTGTACTGGTTGAATAAGATAATAATTTATTACGAGGAAAACATTTATAAAAATGAATATATATATAGAGATCATATTGTTATACTGCATTAACATTTCTTAATTAAAACCAAGCCATAATAGTATACACCTGATAAAGAAATAACTAAATTCGTAAGATTTATAAATCAGTAGAAAAATAAAAAAACTAAAAATAAATAAAAATAAAAATTTGAAAAAAAATCCATGAATAAAGCAACTAGAGCAGGTGTGGACATCTATAAATCCTGCACGATACAAAATGTGCTCGGTGCAGCGTGAAAATGCACGGCAATCTTCACGTAACGTGAATTTACCACCTTTTACGAGAAAGAAAAACGATCCACGAGATGGCCTCTTCTCCCTCCTTGGTCAACGTCGCATTTACAGCCACTTCAACACCCGCCCTCATTCGCCTCCATAACGCTGACATCCTACCCCCATCACACTAACGTGCTAAACGGACGCCGAGAGAAATAACCTACCAAGGAGGAGCGATATATCGCAAAGAACGATATATCGCAAAGAGCGTGGAAGTGTATATATCGAGTCGAAAAGCGGACCGTGTCAAAGATAAAGAGTGGAATTAGCGAAACAAAAGGAATCGATGGGGGATTCTCCCACGCCCGCATCCACTATATCATACTCTCACTACGTTCTCATCATCTCCAAATGAACCGCTGTCGAAAGGGATCCACCCGCCGTGGTTCCCAGCTGCTGCCCTCGGATACATCGGTGCCACGGAGATATCACGAACGTGTTTCGAGCACTTGTAATCTTCCGCGAGCGGGGGAGTGTGCTCTGCTAGGAATCGAAAGCGTTTCCATGGCTTTTTTGCTTTCATCTCGTCTCTAGCGAAACGTTTGTTCTCGTTCTCGTCGATAATAAAAATTCCGTAAAGGTTACGTTACTACGGGTCGAATGCTCAATTTCTGTATTCTCTTTTTGATGGAAGTAGTTCTAGGGAAAATAAGTGTAAATATCGACAGAACACGATTGATTTTGTTACGCTTTATGTTTGTGTAAATTTACGAATAAAATTACGATGTCATTTCATACATAACTGGAGCATATAATATAGTGTTTAAATAACATGTAATATAACAACAAACCATTGATCATCTAACTCATAAGTCATAATAATGCCACAAACATAAAGTACTACAAAATTAATTTTTGTTGCATCTAAAGAAAGTTTTTAAAATGAACACATTTTCTTAGTGTGCACGAAATTTGTGATTCTCATCATTAGATGTGAAAAATTTTTGAGCAAAAATTACATCATAAAATTATTCCTTATAATATGATAGGTGAAATATTACAACCTCGTGATTTTTCCCCTCCCAGGGCAGCATCCTTTACTTCTAGCTGATGTTCGTTACGTGCTCTTGTTAGTGAACTCATTAGTTTTATAACATACTGCTCGCATCTCATTGCGACCTGAGTATTACTTCTAATTTACACTACGGCCTAGTTCAGATTTTCCTCTTGTTACCACGACGTAAATTTTCATTACGAGCAGAAATTATAATAATTATAACCAAGGCTAAAAAGATCCCAATTCTGAATAACATTTCATCTTTCTGCGGTATAGGTATATATTATTAATTATTTATTCGTGATGTAGTAATTATTTCTTGGTAGTGGAATAGCCACCTTCTATTAATAAAATATAAACGAAAATCATCTATTAAGTTAGGAAAAGGGTGAATCAGATTATTAATTAGTAATTAATATAATGGTTTTATAGGCTAATTTGGTGATCAATAAGCATTATAATAAATAAATACTAATTCTGATCAAACTAACCTGACGAGAGATGTTCCACAGGGATCTATTTTTGGACCTCTTTTATTTCAAGTTCTAAACGTCATCGAAAACTCTTAATTCTAAGTATCATTTGCTTTTTAAGTACCTTCCAGGAGATTCTTACTAAAAATATCAAAATTGAGAGCACAAAAATGTTTCTTTATTTTTCATTCCGTTAATTATACTAATCCTTTTCTCCGATCTTCCATCCACCACAAGTCTGAGAGCTTTCGCTATATATCCTCCATAAAGACGATGACACATCCATTCATCTTTGCCCTCCCCATCCCTTCTTTGGCTCCTCATCCTTGAAATCACCACTCTTGACCCATTTCTTTCCTCTTTTAATTCAAACTCTCTCTCCGCAGAGCTCATCCAAGGTTGCATCTGAGTGCTTGAGGAATATATAAGCTGCTTCAAGAAATCCTCGCAAAAGGTGACGAACTTTCACAAAAGAATTGCCTTTTCGAGCAATTGTTTCATAATATATATATAACGTTTTTTATTTATGGTAAAACTGAACGTTGATCTAATAAGAGATTGCTAGGACTTTTAGTGAATTCGATAGTTAAACTGCAAAATTTTATCTCTCATTCCTCGTAAATCATATCATAAAACTCTTTTGATATATTTCAATTCAACACAGTTCCGCCATTTAAACATTCTGAAGCGTAACGATTTTGGGTAATGAAATCGTGTGCCCGCATTAAAATCATGTCATCGTAACTTTGTACGACTTGAATTTTACAAAATTCTTGTATTAAAGCCAAAAATCTTTTGAAATTTGCCTTCATTGCCAGGCCAAATGACAATTGCCACTTATGCCAAGAAGCAAAAATTAACTGCGTGCATCATCGTTACAATTGAAAATAATCTTGGATTAATGTTTAGGTCTTATTTTAACCTTTTAACGGTCTAATTTAGATCATAATAGCTACTGCTGTAATATGCATCGTTTGTTTGGTGACACAGATTCAAAGTTACTATTGGAACTATTTATGAAGGTTAAAATTTTTAAAATGCTTACGTAATATTTTCGAAATGTCAGATCTACGTATAAGTTTATATGGCTCATCACAGTCTCAGTTTATTTATTTGTCAACGATTGTGAACTAGAAACAATTAAGCAATAGATAGATGTTATTATTCTTAAACTGTAAACCAGATGTAATTGGTATGTACAAGTGAACTCAATCCTTCCCTCTAATTCCATCCCTTCGGTTTCTAAACCACAGAGACAACACCCTTTTCTAAACTCAATGCACTCTCTCCTATTTTTCATCCACAAGAGACGTAGTTAGTACACTTCCCATCCAATGCGACGCTTCCATTCCACCGAATGCACCCACAGGCATACTCTCCCACGTAACCTTTCCTTCGACCCCCATTGCCAACTTCTCTCCGGATGGGAACTTCCCTTTCATCTCCTTTTCATCCCCTCTTTTTCGAAATCTTTTGTGTCGGGCGGAACACTCCATTCATAGATTCCAATTAACTTTCTCTTCCCACTCCAGCGTTCATCTCACCCCCGCGCGAAACACATCCCCGGCGCAATTAGGCTAATGCAGTCCCCAGCATCCATTCATGCGAGCCAAAAAATGCTACATAGATGTTCGTCTATATCGTGACTCTATTGTGGCTATTCCTTATCTTGGAACGATCCCGAGAACAAAAATACCAGTCCGCAAGTCGCCGGCCTTGGCCTTTATGAATCCGCCCGCATGAAATAATTGGAAACCAATACGGAGTGACGATCGGATCTCTTTTGTTTTGCGCTGTAATGCGTCGATTCTCTTCGCTGCGCGTTCGTTGGTGAGTGTGTGTGTGTCTCTCGCTGCGGGGGTGTCACGGTTTGGAGCGTGAAAATGGGAACAGCGTGTTATTTAAAATCTGCTTCGCAAGTGAAGATAGTTCGCGACAGTATTGCTCAAATCTTTCCGAGACGATGATTAGTTAACACGAAGCGTAATAAACATACAGGATAATATATATCAACACGTTTACATGAATCAATTATCTATGTTAACGAATCAATAAATTAGGTATTAAACTGGAAGGGTTTAAACTAAACAGTTTCATATTCAAGCATATTATGGACTATTCAAAAAGAATCGATACAAAAACTCTTGAGGCTCATAATTCTGGGACAGTTATTACGTTCGCCCATTGAATATAAATTATGTAGCGTTACTTTATCCTGAGAGTGAAACTAAATGATTTTTTTTAGAATTTTGATTAATAATTCCACTTTATTTAAATTCCAGGCTTAACTTTACCATAATAGAGAGTATTTATTCCACTGAATTCTAACGTATTTTATTAAATAATTTCTCAGTTTAATCAATTTCCTTATGATCTTTATCTGTTACTTATAATAACTTAAATAAATATGATGCACTTTACTTAATCAGGCTGCATTTTTTAACTGGGAAATACATTGGTGTGAAAGATACAATACAAACGAAATATTCCTTATGTGGAATTATTAGATACATCATTAAAACAATATTTTACCCCAATATCTTCTTACAAACTCCTCATACACCTGAATTCTGAATAATTACTATGACTTAACTTGAACTAAGCTTTAGAATCTCTAGTAATTCATTACGTTAATGCACTTTTAAAACGTAATAATTAATTAACTCGTTGGCAATTTATATTTTCCAAGTCATTCTCCAGGTCAAACTTTAATACTAAGCTCGTGCTAACTAACTTTATGTAAGTAAGTAAAGTTTCTCAGCGGTTCTGTACTTCTACATCCACTTAAAGAAAAGGAATTAATGAAAAGTTTAATTAAAGAATAGACATGTTCTACT
Source organism: Pantala flavescens (assembly GCA_020796165.1). NCBI lineage: Eukaryota > Metazoa > Arthropoda > Insecta > Odonata > Libellulidae > Pantala > Pantala flavescens. The sequence goes on from CM036887.1 coordinate 13,888,709, forward strand.
CTGAAAGTTCTTTGAAGAGATATTTTCAGTAAAACGTACTATGTGAAGTATATTAAATCTCTTCACATTGGTAACGCTTTTTAAACACGAGACGTAAATTGAGGATCGTAGTTAAATAGCAAAATCTTAATAAAATATAAAGGGTCAAAAGGAATTCCGAATTCGATAAAAATCTTTTATATAAGTCACAGAAATTTCTTACTAATTAAGCGAATTAAAAAACGCTTCCCAAATAACTAATGTTTACTATATTAATGACATGCACGTTTTAATATTTTAGCACAGGATTTGAATAGAATTTACATTAGAATCTCAACGAGCAAAATATAAAGTTGCGTGGGTGAGCAAGAGGGACTCGCTTTTAAAATTTTATAACATTAAAAAAATCTACGAAAGATCTTCTCTAACTTCCTGGAATGTTATAAAAGTTTATTATGGGGGCAGCTAGTTCTTCAGCTGTAGACGGAATCTTAATTCTTTGGGAGAGTTGTAAATTCAGTAGGATTCTGCCCCGTGATTTAAATTGTATATTCGCCAAAAGCATTTATTAATCTGCCTTTCCCATCTACCTTTCCATAATTTGGATTTATAACTTTGCAAAACTCCTCTTTTGCGTAAGGACTTTACGAAAGATTCGTAAAGCTAATCTAGGCATTTGGTACATGTGCATTTTTATTATCATATTTCTACGCTTGGATAAAGATCATAATCCGTAGTATTAAGGTATTAATTAGAGTAATGTTGTCTGTTAAAATTAACAAAAACCTGCACAGATCTAAACATAATCGCAGGTAGATTTTCATGAAAAATAATAAAATAAACCCTACGTACACTTCCAGCAACCAAATTAATCGAATCAATACCACAAAAGTACATAAGAATGTAATGAATAAGTATGAATATCTCAAAATATAGGCCATAATAATATGAAAATTCACTTAAAAATAGCTGATAAACATATTTATAAATCACGTATAATTTCCAATTTCTATATACTTAAATTTTAAGAGCTTACCTATCATTTGGAAACTCTCACTTTCACCACATCAAAGAAGAAAATAGAGAACACTCACCTGCAAAAGATTAAGAGTATGTTATAAATCATATTTTGAAATTGAGTATTACATATTATAACTAAGTATAGATAGAATACACACTGTTTAATTCATTTGATATTCTTTTAAGAATATATCTCTTCTTTGTTCTATTCTTTCAATGACTTAAAATGAAGTGAATTCAGGAAAACTAACAATAATATTATTATTCGTCTTTTGTACAACCAAAATAAACATTTTAAGGAATTCAATGGCAATAAGCTTATAGCATAAAAGTATACTTTTGTGGCAAGGTTCACTAAAATCACGACTAAAAAATCTGTTAAATGAAAACTAAATTTAACAAGTCTTAACTGAAACTAATAATGATTCAGTAACTGCTGGCTATATAACATTGATCTTTTACCATAATAATAATAAATTTTGTAAGAATCAACAGATATCGTGTTCAAGATAGTCAGTATCATCAAGAAGTCGTTTCATCCTCATATAACTTAACTTATTTGTTCATTCTTATGGAAGATAATATTATTATGAAGCCATACAAAAACAAGGCATAATTATGAAATAATAAAAGAATATTTTTGGATTTAATTTGTTATAAAATATCTATTACGTTTATCATTACTCTGGAATCAAATGAATTGTACTATCTTCTCTACACTATCAATTATATTTTTAAACCTTTTTGAATAATTTACACATAACTTTGACCATTTATATGCCCTTAAATATCAACAGAGTGGATCCAATAGTTGCATATTACTGCGTAAACAGCTCGTTCTAAAGATTTCTACCGTAAGATCCCACCAGAGGATTTTCTGGAATATACTGCAAACGCGTTCTGTGGTAAGCGAACAATCGCATTTCGGAGGCAGGTTTATGGAATGCTATATCAGAGGCTATGCCATGCGCAAAGACAAAGTTCCCCAAAACATGGCGAAACGGCGCAATGCTATACGTCTCGTGGACTGAAAACTTTATCGCCGTGCGTTTCCGCAATTGAGTAAACGAGGGATATGGTTTTCCTGTAAAACTAGTACCGCCATTTTCTAAACAAGGTTTTTCCTTTAGGCCGCCATAAAAGGAACGATGCAATCGAGAAAATAGCGGGTTTGTAATATATTTAGAATATTTTACGGGCCTTTTCCGTTGTTATGTGCAAAAGTATACGAAATACGATGAAATATTTATACATTGCTGAACAGAAAACAAACCTACGTCAAATGTTCTTCCACAGAACGAAAATTGGAATGAGTTTGACAGTAAATCCTTCTATTGATTAGCTATTCTTATAATTAATTTATACTATCATACTCAACGATAATATTGAAGTACTAAACGTAACATGTATACTAATACAGCTGCACATTAAAAACCGACTTGACATTAAATTTAACTATTAATCTCTTAGGAACCATTTTATCAAAAAATAATAAAAAGACAGTCTGAATCTTTAGTTAATCGATAATTTTCTTCTCTTTCTAAATGTATGCATTATTTCATTCGCAGAAATACAGAAAAAGGTTGTTATTTCTGTAATTCATCTTATTTACATGTATATTCCATTTATTTATGATCCACTTTAAATAATAATTAATATAATAATTATATATTATTTAGAAAAGGATCAGCTCAAGTTCGAGTCATTAGAATCGACATTTTTGCTAACAGGAGAAAGTTCCCTTACAACTAATTAAATTAATATTCTTCCTTAAAAGGAGACATTGATTCGGATGTGAGATACCAAATGATATGGTATTTTCATCAATAAACGCATGTTTTAGTAAAGGTTTTAAAACCCCATACTTTGGACTTAAAGGTCAAGATAAATTTCAGCTTTGTAGGCCACAATTCATACCCCTTTGGATAGATCTACACGTGCTAGATCAACCCGATTCCGTTTAGCCAAAGAATGTCGAAAATGTTTGTGGAGCTATCACACCGTATTTCTCCCGTAATCTTTGAACGCCCTCTCCCGCTATCTGCCGAAGCACATTCCGTTTCACTTCCCTATCAGCGCTTCATGGCCGTTTCACCTCGTTAAAAGGTCCGCGCGAAATGCCGCAAAATTCTAACCTCTTTCTCATTGGTTCCATCAAACCGTGACGTAACGTTTTGTGCGTGCGAATATGAGTCCTGGTCGTGTAGAGCTTTAGGTTTAGAACCGTGGTGTAATTAAATGGATGTGCAGAATGAGGGGCGATTAAGCACTTTGCATTATTGAGGGCACACTTCGGAGGTATTCTGATCCCTTAGCGAAGGCTTCGGACAAGATTTTGTCCGCTCATTTCACGCCGCGATCCTTTTGTCTGTTGCTATGTATAAAATGGTCGTCCGATGCCAACGTAATTGAATTTTTAGGATGTGAGGAGAGATTAGGAGATTTCATGTACATCGTCCTTGATTATGTTTGCAGCTCATTGACAATATTTGGATGTGGGTGTACAATTTTCAGACCGTAAGCTTTCAAAAATGTTGGACCAAGTTGGAACCCCATGCTGATGGGATATTTCGTACTTAAGGATTCTTAACATTTCATTCTTTCGATGTTATATATAAATGATAGCGGCTTAATTATTATATGTTTTTATGGGGGGGGGTTTTTGGGATTAATATCGCCTTGTGTGTTAATAATACTACAATCTATCATCAATTTTTATCTCGTATAACCTCTGATTCTCACTTTTTGGTTTACTTTATATTCGTTATCCATTCTAAAAATAACTATTTTAAAAATGAAGCACAGTTGCAGAATGAATCACAAAATATTTCCACAGAAGATTTTTTTCGGATCCTTTAAGCTTTTGTTCAATGTTTTGCTGTTCTCAAACGAACAGCAGTATATATTTACGATAGAGAGCAAATTATTTAAGGGAATCAATTTTTAGATCGTAAATAAAATTGGAAATTGAAGAACTTCAAAGGGTACGATTTTCATTAAATCCGTGAGTTTTCAGCTGATTTCTTTAAATCTACTGTAACTCAATTTTGTATAAAATATTTCAGAGGCTTAGATGGAAACGAAAAGATCTTAAAATTATTGTGAAACAACCGATTACATCCGACGAAAAACATTTTCTTCTGTGGATCACCATATCGCTTTCTGACCCAGTTTTTTAATATTTCCGCTGAAAATCTCTATCAAAAGATAGAGGCAGAAGAGAATAATGCATATTGCTTATTATACCATTTCCAAACATCTTAAAGGATATTCAATAAAGTTTTGCAATATTTTGAGCTTTATCCTTGCTGTTAGAATACGAAAAGCTTAACAAGTTAACGATTATAAAACGACTAGTTAGATTTCGTATCCGTATGAAAATTTTTTTCTTTTTGCAAAGTAACCAAAATAGATTATTTAAAAAAGCTACTGTAATTTCTGTAGATAAGTTTTAAAATGGATAAAGGAGTAACATAGCGTATTAAGAATTTTCATTTAATTTTCCTTAAAATGGGAATTATTGCAAACCATTTATCTTATAGTACAAATAAAAAAGTACTATAAAATAGCAATACATGTAAACTACACTTAATAATAGGGTGTAGTTGACAAGTATTATCAATTAATTATAGAATAGGTAAATATAATATTTACATTGCTAGAATTTTTCGAAAACATTGTATAAAATATAATTGATAGACCTGCTCCTTTAATATCATCTTTCACGGGCTCAAATAAATTATTTACTCAGTAAAAATAGAAGTAATACTGAATAATGAAATCGTTGAATGCATGATTGCACATCAATGCATAATTCATTGAGTGTAAATGCGTTTGCCAAAAGAGTAAACGACTGGAGTAAAATTTGTATGAGAAAATACAACAGAGTTAATTAAACTTGATTTTAATTTTATACATGGATTCGGAGCTTCATTTATTTTGGATTCCACGCTTTGAGAGTTTTGATTAACTTGAACCTCATGTATGCACGACCCATAATTAAGTGGTATGTTTTTTCTGAAATTTGGACGTGAAATATTCACTCTGTGACAATTTCTATGCGTGGTTCATAATGATTGGTTATGACTTTTGGTTTGAGAAACATATGCTTTAAAAATTTATCAATAGTAAAGTAAGTCAATAATATAAGTTTACGAGCGCAAATTGAAGATTATGAATTCCTTTAGTATGAAGATGTTTCCTTCTAGAAATATAAGGTTGATCAAAAGTCCAACACGAGATAATAATAGCACTAAAAGCTATTCTTTTAAGATAATCATCCTACTTCGTACAGTCTACTAAAACTGTATCTTGGCAAAAGATTTGGAATAAAAGAACTTTAGAAGAAAATTTACTATTTCTTTAGAACTTTGGTTTGTTTTAATAAGTCACATGTCATTAAATCGTGCATCTTAGATGATTTTTGAAATAAAGATAAATCTCGCGTTGTATCACTTTTACATGGGTATCCTTAAGTACTGAGAATTATCTTTCTGAATCAGCTGCAATAGCTAGATAAATTTCCCCAGTAAAAAATGCATAGGTGAATTGCTGCATTAGATACTTAAAGTATTAGCACCTTTTCAATATTTTATCAATCAAGAGTATTCTCCAGTATTGAGTACACAGTAGAAATAATTCAATTTCTCATAATTCACTACAGATGGTTTTCTTTTTCGAATCCATACTTCTTCAAATCATCTTCCCAACTATTGATGATTTGAATTAAAAATCTCATCGATTCCCAAAAACTATAAACAGAATTATTTACTTATGCAACACTCCAACTCAAGAATATTCATCAAAATTGGATCCAATCTTTCAAAGGAACTATTAGCACATGATTTATGTTATGTATATATCAAGCATTCCTAGAACGTATATTTACAATTCTACATTGCTTTTGGGCGTCTCTAAATAATCCCGTATTTTATTTCTCCAGTGACCATCCGCATTTCGCACACAGACCATCCCATCTGTAAAGCACCGTTTGTCCATTCAGAATTCCGTAGACCCCTTCCGAAAATCGCTTCTCTCCTCAGGGAGCCTCGAAGCATTACCTTGGTGACGCAACGCTGTGACGCATTGTGCGTGGAAGTGAGGGCGGATGGAATGTTTAGTCAGGCGAATAGAGCACGAGAGAGATTAGAAGGAACCCACATGCGTCTTCAAGGTCGGGATGATGGAGGCAGCTATGTTTGGCAGTCGAATTCCCTTTTGCCTTCCAAAAATCCCTCCACAATCGAACCTTTCTTTCCGATGGGGAAAACGCCGACCTTGGACTTATCGGCAAGAAAATGTTAATCCACTGATGGAAGGACAACATTCCCTCGAATTGGATGGATTCGGATTAGATGCAACCCGACAAGATTGGATTGGATTGGCTTTTGGAGATGCAAGGATGCAAACGTCGGGTTGCGTACTATCGTATCGAGATTCGTTTGAGTGGATTAGAATGCTCTCGCCGAAGGATTCGAGCTTAGTTGATCCTGAATAAGATTGGGGTATTATGGTGGATTTAAAAATATTGAGGTACTCATGAAGTATCTATCCTCCTTCGTACCTTGCAAGTATCCAAAAGGCTTTGACGTTGTCATAGTGTTCTTCCTTACACTGAGATATTCACTATCGTTCGCTTTTGTGTGTTCGAGTTAACATCGAATGGATAATTTTTGTGCAGATTATATTGGCTTATGAACACCTAGATAATAAAATATATATATTAAAATATAAAATAATATTTAATAATATATTAAAATATAGATGAATCATTATTAGTTCAAGGTGTAACTAAAAGAAACTTTACTTAGATAACCGAAATTTCAATGCCTCAAGATTTAAAATGGTATAGTAATCAAAAGTACTTATACATTTATTCTCATACGCATTGGGAACATGGCTTTACTCATAAAGCTATAAGATAGTTTATGCTTAATCATAGAGGTAAACAAGGTAGGCATTATATTCCATGCATTATACATAACGACAGAGTTATTCATAAAATATAACGAAAGATTTCGAAACTGATAATAAAATATCTGATAAATATAGCGTATGAAATTATTTGAATGACCGATTACTCAGTGTATACGTTAATAATGTAATTTTTAATTTGATCTAAATTAGTAAATTTAGTATCAATTTCATAGCGATTAATCATTTCGCTTTACTTCGTAAATAAAAATGAACATATAAAATAACTGAAGCCCATAAAATATACATAAAACAATAACTACATTTGACGAACCGACATCGCCATTACGTATTAACTAACAGTAGTTTTTCATCCTGTATGTTATCAGTACTCCTAATTACTGAAATGAATTCATAAATGGCGCTATTTTTCATTCTTTTTTTGTTGTTCCGTAAAAAATTCTGAAATCATTCGACCAAAAAACAACACAATTCCGTATTCCACGAGGTAAAATTGCATTCGAATCATATGGTAAGTTATTCATGGCTTGAATATTAATGCCTATGGCTCCATTGCCTTTCGGCAACTAAAAAATCAATCAATTCATTTTTATAATAAATCGAAAAAATTCGGCAAATCAATCGCTCCGGAATTGTTTTATTTCGCCGTAAATTCATTTCGAATAATTACTTTGCATATGACCCCTCTTTCCCAGCGCCATTTTAGTCCTTTATTGGCGGGATATCGTATTATATTGAATACGAATGAATAATTCCGTTTCCGTGGAAAATTGGAAAGTTATATTCACGAAAAATCATTTTGATGAAAATTTACGAAAGAAAACAGAATGAATGAAAGATTTCAATTATTGTTTTAATCTCAACGATTACTTATGAAAAGAAAATAATATGGAATCACTATAATTTTTTCGCGCTTTATTAACACTTGCGGGATTTTCATTTGGTTTCTGAGCACTTGTAAAAATTTATACTCGTGTATTCAAACATATAATCATGCTGAGACTGAGCAAAAAATCTTTAAAGATTTAGCATATGAAAGTAAAAATATACCAATATAGACGTTATGTGGTGTTAAATTCGTGAAGCTCTTATTGGATCATATATCAAAGGACTGGTGAGTCAAAAAATACCCGTGTTTTACCACTGAGTGCTTCAAAAAAACAGTCTTTTTCAATGGAGTGTCTCTCAACTGTAAGAGAAGAGGCCATGAAAATAGAGATAGCTTTTTTAGAGTATTGAAGTGGAATAGCAGAAGAGTTCCAATTAAATTAGTGAAATATGATATCGAATACCAAGCAATTTACCCTTTTAAAAATATCATCAAAAATTGAATTAATCTGAAAAAGCAAATTTTAAAGCCACGAACTAATAGTAAATGATAATGAATTATCGAATACCTTGCAATTTACCCTTTTAAAAATACCATCAAAAATTGAATTAATCTGAAAAAGCAAATTTTAAAGCCACGAACTAATAGTAAATGATAATGAATTGATTGATTAATATAAAAAGGGAGATTATATTACTGAATTATAGCCTCTAAATATTTGAGTTAATTTTAATGGAATTTTAAATATATCCGCCAAACCAGCACGGAATTGGTAATACCTTCCAACTCACGAGTTTTTTCCCATAAAATTTATCACAAGAGTTTCCTTCATCTTTTATTATTATTATCATATATTATAAAGTAATAAATTTTAACCTATGTGTAATAAACATATCGAGTTTGTATTTAACTAATAAAATACCTTACTTTTTCGGGCATGAGAAATCATTCTTATGTTGTAAGTTATACTACGTTTCAGCTCTTAACCAAGATAATGTGATGATGTATTATTAATGTTAATGAAGGCTACATAAACTATTATCGATAATAAAATGAATGGGATTTTAAATTTTGTATACACTTTTAAGGAATCTATGAAAAGGTGTGTATATGCACCTTGCTCGTAACATAGCTGTTGACCAGCAGAAAAAGCTTTAGATGTAAAAACATTATATGAATGTCGGAATAGAGACACAAACCTTATACTCAATATATAACTCAATATAAAAAATATGCTCTTTTATAAGCATTTATGAAAAATGTAATAATTCGACTACATTATACGTAATATATATATAAGACCATCATACGTAATATTTCACGAATATAACCCATGATATCCCTTCCGAGCAAATAAAAATGGCGGAAACTGTTTGGGATGAGTCCGCAGGGAAAGTTTCCCGACTGCGTCGAAAATCTTCATCTCTCGAAATTTAAACAAAAGAGAGGTCCGGGAAACGGCGCGATAGAAGCAAAATGTTTTAAAGTTTATTCAACCGACTATTCTCGGAATTCATTTTGCATTCACAAAGGGAAATTCGGAGATGGGAAAGGGCGAAATATCTCTTCGGATGAGAAAAGGAAGGATTAGAGAAGAGTGGAAAGTATTCCGTGAGTTCTTTGTGAAAAAGAAGTGGGATACATCAACCCTCAAGGTATGGGTTGAGAGAGGCTTTTTCTCTGAGGAGACGCAGTTATGAGAATATTCGAGAAGTCGAAGAGTAGGTTAAGAGTGACGTAGTGTATTGGAGGCGAGAGAAGAGCCAATGGGAATAGATAGGAACGGTACCATAGATGGAATGGCTGTGGATAAACAGGTATATCCCTAAGCTATGGATAGACAGGTTTATCTATAAGCACTAGATAACCCAAGGTTTATCTATAGCCATAGTTTAAAAACTCCACTAGTAAAGGCCTAAATAAGATCAAACGTTAATGGATTATAATGTTACTAATTCACTGTTGCGCCAATTTGGTAAAAAGCTTAAGACTGCTTTTGAATTATATCAGCCAGGTGAACCCAACTCGTCTCACGCTTGCGTAATAGTTTCTCTACACGAAATGTAATTTCTATTTTACGTCTGCCAACTATGATTCTAACATAATATCTAATATAATACATCATGTTTCAACTTAGATATGGGATGGTTGTTATCATCATCTAATTTTTAATTTTCATCGATACTTTGCTTACATCCATAATTGTCTAAATTTATCAAACTATAATTAATAATTTCGGTATAGTTTTTACGATATACGTTTATAAATGCATCTCGAAGTATTTTACGTAAGGTTTAAAGAGGAGAAGAAACATTATCAGCTTTAAAATCAAGAGAAAAATAGGATATACTATGGAATAGTATTAGGATCGTTACAATAGATATTTTTTAAACCTTCCTCTTATGCTCGATATAAATGAGCAATTTAAGCCTATATTTTTAAGGATATTTTATTCATAATTTAAACCAGAATTATTTTAGACCATTTTCACATACTAACGTCCATTACATTATTTGATACCATTATTTGATAAAAGGTTAATCTATGTATTATTTTGCTTTGAGGTTGAGACTTAAAAGAAGAATAGTAATGAGAATAAATTCTCGACCCAAATAGCAACGAAAGCTTACGTAAAATAACGAAACTCGTCTCCATAACTTTAAGACATCAAAGCCGCGACAGATAACATTTCTCTCATCTCTTACCCTGTTTCCAAGGAGACGATAACAAGAATCTAGAGTGGCACAATTATATTCTTCGAGTAGTTAACGTATTGAGAGCTAGAACGAGCTCGCTTTTTGATGACGGTACGTACCGTTCCGGAGTGCTTGAGTGAATCAGCATTTTCAGAAATCTTTGATGTTAACCACATTAATTCTTACTCTATTAACTTTGAAACGCAGAAGAACCTAATTTTCTCGCTTGGGTCGGCACTTTAGACCTCTAAATTAAGAGAAATAAATTTTCCACTCTCTCCCTCTTTCGCGAGCCTTAGGAACGACGCTAATGTACGCTAGATAACTTCTTTACATCTCGAATGAAGTCCCATGCATCCTTTAGAATTTTTCTTAAAGGGGAAAAAGAGGAGGATGCTGCAGTGCTGAGAGGCTCGGAAGTCTAAATGGACCACGAGGTTCTGAGTGAGACTTCTTGTAAAGGAGTGAAAAAGCGAAAGAGGACTGGGCCGAAGACGATGCTGTGAGGCACTCGTCGCTATGGAGTGGCGCACTAGGTTCGCTTACCTCGGTCTCTTTGGGTCAACGAACTAACAAATATATGTCGCCGCGAGGATTACCTCTCTGAAAAGGTCAAGAGTCCGCTGGCTTATGACACGGTTGATTGGGCGTCGAAAATTGTCTCCGGTCACCTTTCCGTAGTAATGACTGTGAAGTGGATTTTTCATGACTCGCTACCGTAGTAATTAGAGGTAAAGAGATGTACGTAACTGGAGTGCCTTGGCAATTAGTGCCCACCTTTTTCAAGGAAATCGTGTCTCAGACGCATTTTCAAAAGGTCGAAGGAACCATTGAAGAGGTATGCACTTGATAATTCAAATGCGAATAAAACTTCTCGAATGGGATGATATTGAAGGAGAACTGGTTAACTGCTGTTTCTTTCTATATTCATTTAAGAAGATGTCTTTCCTTTGAGATTCTTTTGGATGTTATCTCATTCCTTAAAACCATTTTTTATATCGAAATGAATGTACAGATGCATTTATACAAGTATATTTCACATCACAATCCGTATTTCTCTCACAGGAAGTATATGCCTCTCATAAATCAATCCTCTTCCACTGCAAATGAATTCATGTTAAATAAAATGAAATTAAAAACTTTGTATTTTCCACACTGAGGTTTATTCTGCGACCGGTTTCGTAAAATAATTTTACATCTTCTGGCGGTGGCGGTTCTGGGTAAAATAATTTTACATCTTCTTCTACATCTAAAATTATTTTACGAAACCGGTCGCAGAATAAACCTCAGTGTGGAAAATACAAAGTTTTTAATTTCATTTTATTATGGCTTTCCACGAAGTCACGCCTAAAAATATCGATTTTAGAATTCATGTTAAATTATATCGCAAGCTACATATATTTTATACTTTTGGAAGAGATTTTTTTGCTGCTACATTTCGTATATAATGGGAAAAAATCATAAGTACAGTTGTGTACATTCTATGACCAATTCATCCAATTCAGAAACTATGGAAACCTAATAGCAGCTAAGGAATTAGTAAGCAAAGATCAAACGTTTCGGGAACGTTTGAATACTTCTGCAAAAACTTTCGTTTACCAAAACACTTTAGCTCGCATTTGACGGCCCATTTTCTTTGACCTACCCCTTATAATCGTCATGGAAGCAAATTCAGCGATTAAAAGATATCCTTTTAATCAAATCTCTCTTCAATGTAAAGGACATCTTATATGAACGAATAGAAATATTTACCGTTTACCAGTCCTTGAAATGGGAAATAGGTCTCTGTACTCTCCAATTTAAATTTAAGCTATCTTATTGATGTCCACATGTAAAATTAAATGAAAAATATTGCCAATTCATACATCAAATGCTTTTTTCCTAAACGAGCTCAACTGAAGGTTCATGTCATTTTGATGTTTTGGATCGAGTTACATAAGGCTTTGCTTTAAGCCTTTGAAGTTACGTGCTCGGCTCGTCAAAGGAGTGATGGTCTGCATCCGTGTGTGCAGTCCACCGTCCATCTCTGATCAGCACGAATTTCGACTCATTTTCCGAAGAAGTACTCGGTGCTGAGTCTTTGAGTGAATTGTGGGCAATTTCCCGTTGGATGCCCACACTGAGAGGAATTTCTTTCACTGAAATTAGTGCTAGTCGTGGGTAATTTAAGTTTTTTGAAGGAAAGTAATTCTCAGTTCACAAAAATATCGTCTTTTCCCTCGTAGCTTTGAAAATAGTTTATTCGTTAGCCTTTCAACTTGCCCTAATTTACTTATTATCAATAGCAATAGTGGAAGTATATCATGTGTTATTTCGCCTTGAAATTTCTTCTCGTAAGACTTAATAACTGCCTCTTATAATAAGTCAGGAGGTTATGAAATGATGTCTAAAATGCTAAAAAATATATTGTGAAATCAACATTCTGGAGAACAAATTATTATAAAAAAGTGCAGCCTAGGAATTGAACTCTTGAAATGCCATTGTAACGAATTACTCTTGAGCTAATTATTCTATAGAGCCTACTAATTCAGCATGAATTTTTTTCTAAAGACCTCTCTGAAATACATCCTCAAAATGATATTTCAGAATCTCCATGGTCGATACTTAAATTGGCCTATGCATCCACCCGTAAAATGGAATATTCTGGGCGTCAGCCGGACCCTTTTCTATCCCAGGCCGTTTTTCCTTGTGAATTTTACAAGACGCACGCCTTTACATATTGACCCAACTTTTACCCTTTTCATTTTTACAGAAATATCCAAGGTCTTCAAGCGGTTATCTCAGGAGAAGCAGAAGATATTAAAGAGACTAGGTTGCATCTTTCGCTGGTGAAAGGAATTAGAAAATATATAAATATTTAAAGGGAAAGCCAAATTGCTTCGGAGAAAGTTTTAACCACTGAATAAATCTTTGTATAAGAACAAGATTGTTTTTTGAATATATAAATGGAACAAGTTACCTAATTACTTCCTTAGAGCTTTCCTGAAGACCTCGAATTATTATCATCTATAAAACTAAAAAGTGCTATTTTCATACAAAATTATTTCATACAGAATTATTAAATATTTATAAAATATTTAAATTTTCGTACTGCTAAACATCCATAGTAATAATATATGAGTGATAGTTCAAATCATATATACAATAAAACCGAATATATAACTTAAAGAAAAGTTTGCTAAAAAGAACCTTTAAAAAAGTTAAATTATTTGACGAACGTTTGAGCAGAATAACTTCCATATATAGTTCCTATAATCCTATTTAGACACAATTCAGTTTGGGGTGATCTTTTATCGTAAAATTAGAAGTTAAACAGATCTCGTTAAAGTATTCCATTTCCCTTAATCCGAGTATTTCCACGAGGCAATTCGTTCCCAATTAAGGGAAGAGACCAATCTAATTTAAAATCTCGTAGTCTAATCAATAAGTAATTTGTTAGGAAGCTTACGGATAACGCGTTTACTGCGATTAGAGTTTAACGATTAGCAATAGATCCGCTGCTCGTCATTATGCCTGCGTTTGTAATTTATTTTTTGTTTTAATTCTTTCGCATGTGTTCCTGTTTTTCCAACGCGTGCAAGCAATTTTTAAAGTAAACATATGGCAATCTAAATAAGTTCAAAAAAATTACTTAAAGGAATAATTGCCGTTAAATTATTAAAATTTAATCCGAAAAACTTTGAAGCTAGGTATACATTCTACATCACTATAAAGTTAAATATCACCACTACATCAATCAGTAAAAGAATCATTGTGAATTAACACTTTTTAGAATGTATTACCTGTACCTGTATTACCAAAACATATAGATTATTTTAACATAACGTTAGAAGTAAACATATATATTACATTATTTTTGGTTTATTTCCTCAAAAGTAAAAATATTATTATCCTCGAATCTTGATTTCTTCTATTTAAATCTATTTTGAATCAGATAAGCTCTAACATAGAAGTACAGTTTCAAGAATGCAAAAACAACACTACAATACTGCACTTTGTTTATACTTGAAAATCCACTAATTTTATCTCTCATATCATCAAAAATAAATAATTCAATGATGCATAAAGATCAGTTGTACAAACACATTTCAGATCATAAGAAACCTAATTAAATTAAAATTCGCTCAGAAATATTCGTATTGCATTACAACTCATCCGAATCTTAACAAAGACACAAAATCTCCTCTCTATAGTTTAATATCTATACTCCTAGTCTATCCCCTTTAGTATGGCTATCGTTACCCCATCCGACTGGACCGTTCACCTACACAGCCACCTGAATTCCTTCTCATCCAAAGTCGTATGAGCCCACCCAATGGAAATCTCTTCCTCATTTCCCATTATGTGACAAGTCCAAGGCCCTATCTAAGGAAAGGCCTCTGTTCCCATCTCCATAAGTTCCAAACCCTACTTTTTCCTCTTTATTCGCACTACTCCGGAATAGCTCTCTCTTATTACTTCCCGTTGATGGGTAAAAGGCACGTGGCAATGGCCAGTTGCTCCTCAATTTATGCAGGAAGTAGTGCCGTGGGGGTGGAAGGAATTACGGGGGACGAAGGACATTGTCGTGGCGTCTACTTCTGATGTGGTGCATACACTAGTTGCGAATCCATTTGAACAATTCTCAATGCATGATTGTTGTACTCGGTTCCAAGTATTGATACTATCTAATGTATTTGTGTATATGATGTATGAAGTGATGCTTCTTGAAGAGTCCTGATTAACGTTACTAAGTACTGAATCAAACCTTATCTCTTTTTTGTATGCAAATACAAAAATAAATTTAATTTATGACGATAAATTTTACTCTCGTTATATAATGTCGATAATATTTACCAGACTCCAAGAGTTATTCGTTTTAGCATTTTAAGAGATAATCTTATCACAACTTTTGAAATGAGCAAGATATTCCATTTGTATTTATGATAAATTAATATATTGAAAGACAAATTCAATGGAGGCTAGAGTATTAAATCGAACGTTCTCAAAATATTTTTAACTGATGTATTAGTTTCTGTTTTCAAGGAAACTTCTTGTAATATATCATAATTTTGAATATATAATATAGAATAGAATACAGAAATGATTAGATATAGAATAATAGAATAGAATAGAATACAGAAATATGTATGGGACTTATTGAAAGTTGTATATAAGGACTTTCTTGATCCTTAAATATTCAAATGCTGATATTAGAATAAAATCGACAGGTGTATAAACCACTAACAAAAGGTACAACCATGAACAAGAACGTACATTAGGAGAACGAATCAAAGAAGAGATTATTCAAGAGAACATTTCAAAGATTCGATCGAAAATTTGAGTTTTAAATAGATACGTAATATTTTTAACCATTTTTTCGATCTGCTTGAATATAAATCATTTCCTAAAAAATTAAACTTATTAAAACCTCAGAAATATAACCTGTTGACATATTAAAAACCAAACGGAAATGTACACGTAATATTTCGACCTCATCTCCATCCATACAGAATCCTCTTCCAATAATATATGCAGGTCCAATTGGACCATCTACTTTCGGATCACCTCTCTTATCCGATATCTTTTATACACATCTGAGAAGCCCCTGGTCTCCCTCGGGTACACTTGGAATGGATACGATTCCACTCCCAAAGAAGTACATATAACGCGTTCGCTACATTTGCCAGAGACCCTACTCCGTTACCATGGAAAAAGCCAGCAGCTGACGTACGCTAAAGCCGCGTTGAATTTTTGAACCACGAGCGTTAAGTCGGATTATCGTGCGAATGAATTTAGCCTGGGCGGTGGTTATTTTCAATTCCCGGGTTTTTTTGCCGGTGGCATTATGACCAGAGCTGAAAAATTAGAGGTTCTTATGGTAATTAACTCGTTATGTTGCGAGAAAATTGAATTTTTTCATCATCGCTTTAATGCGGAGTTTATGAAGGATTTATGACCTAAGGAGTGGGATCCATTACCTCTTTGCGATGTTAATTTAAAGATAATGTAAGCATTTATTTGCGGTTTGTTAACTTTTAACTAATTAAGAGTGATACCCCATGCCATTAGAAGAAGTTGATCATTACAAATGGTTTATGAAACACAGCATTGGAAGATTCCACAGCTTAAAGTATGTTATATACGTAACTCGTAGTTTCTGTGTGATCGGTAATTATTGATATAATATAATAGTTTAGATATATATAATAATAATTCCTTAACAGTTCTTTCATTAGAAGCACTTCCTTAAATTTGACTTGCATTAAATATACGTACAATCCAAAAACAAAGTCTATGTTTTTACACGCATTTGTATTTTGAAATGTTTTTTACTGTTGAAGTAACGGAATCATATTTCCGATTTTTATTCATTTACAAATTTGCAGTTTCATCGTTGGATTCCCTTCTCACATATATTCTATATTAACACTGCTAATATATAGATTAGTCTCTGAATAGATCTCGTCTATAAGTCTTAAAAAATCTATATTTGCTCGTTTCTTTAAATTTTTGATTAATAGAGGCTTCGCAAATATTAGCACCTCACCTCATTAATTTATGACGAAGAAATATTATTGGTAACCCAACTAGTAGAGCTAAGTTGGAGAAAGAGTCAGATATATCCAACCTATCAAATGCTTCCGGAATAATTACTTTCCATTTAATGATAAGTATTAGAACTCCCTTTAATGAAACTAGGATATTACTTTCGCGAATAATGAGCGTATCAAACCCTTGAGTCTGTAGTTCTACTTTAAGTTGTTCAACGAAATGCATATTGATTTTTCTCAGATTGTCTACACCAACTTGATCGGAATAACAGCTTTCTCGATCGATGTACAGCTATTCTATTATCAAGGCCATCTCCCGTTTACACTTTTGCGCAGTAGTCTTGCTATGAAATTTTATTATTCCCTTCCACAAAAATTGTCGGTGTTTTCTTTTATTACCATTAACCGATCATATAAAAGTATCATGCTTGCATTCGATAAGTTTTTCTTTCTAAACTCTATATTTCTTACAATTTTCACTACTACAATTCACAATTTTTATTGAATATTCATAAAATGAATGACTAAGAAAAAATAAAACAAGCTCGGATGACAAAAATCACAAATTTCTTTCCTATAAAATCTTTTCAAAAATTTTAAAAACACTTCCCTAGAAATTAGAACCTTGATTTTTAATCAAAATACCATTTATCCAATAACATCTTGGCCATATTAACATACATTTATAATAAACATAATCATTTAGCCTTGATGAGTGAAATTAAACACATACAGAGACATTTTTAATCATTCCATTAACCTCATGAAATATAAGATTAGATGGTTGGAATAGAAGAGAAGTAAAAACGTTTCAGAAGGACCTTCAATGATGGTTATGTGAAAATAGGATTTTAGTTGAAGATAATTAAACAAATAATAATTCTCATCGATATAGAAAAAATTTTCAAATTTATTGTACGATCGATTGACTCCTAGATACAATATTGCTCGATAATATAGTACAAGTATATGTGCACCTAAATTCATTAAAACCTATCAGTTCAACGACATAATTCCTATTGCTCTAAAGTGTGGATATGAGTTCTCTTTAACACCCTAGGTACTTGTCCCACTTCCTCCATAGCAACGAGAATAAACCCGTAAACAAGGACTGTACCGCAATTCTCCGAGACACCGCCAGTTCTACATAGCCCCAATAGAGACCGCGTCGATTTCCCTATAAAAAAAAAACACGAGAAACAAAAGAATAGAGAAATCGAGTGACCGTCGGTATGTACGCACTCATTAGAGCAGCCCTGAGGAGGTCGTTCGCCTCCAGGGCGTTTCGTAAAACGTGCGTGAGAGGGCACTGTTGTAGCCGAGCATTTATATTTAAAGAGTTACCCTTCTCTTCCGTATCCAGAGCGTTAATTAGGCATCCAGGGGAGAGAATTGCTCATTTTTTATTCATGAGGCAGTTTTTTTATAAGACTCCTTTCTTCCCGTGGTGACCTCCTCCATTCCCGGCTAAGACCTTCTCCCGTTACGCCATTGTGGAGGGTCCGCTGAAAGGGCGATGTTCAATTGTTTACCGTCACGGCGTGAATAAGGCAGCTTCCGCATCCGGTGCATTTTAAAATGTTGAAAGGTCGACGAGATTGCATCAAAACCGCTTCCTTATACTACTGCGGGGGAATTACTGTTTCAGGGGGCGTTACTAATCGATGGGTGTGCGTGGGTGTTAATAAAGGAAGAGGCCGAGGTATTTATAGGGAGCGCGGTGGTTGGGTGTTGTTGGAATGGGTTGGGCATAGAATTGTTAAGGGTGCAAATAAGGGGATGGAATCTCTTTGAGAATCACGTTCGGAAATGAACGCAGTCGTGCTGATGGTTTTCATTAGTTGCTGTGTTCTAGAAGTTCGTTCCAGAAGCTGAGATTAAATTGTAAAAGGAAGATTTCATATTGATTATACATGATTGGTTACAACAAACAAGGTCATTATTAATCGTTCTTTTCATGGAAAATTAAATGCGTTTAATTGTAGACTGATGGTAATCTACAGCAAGTCATATATGTAGATCGTTGGTATCATATAACCAGCTATAACCATCCAGCGTTAGTAGATCCATTCGTAAATATGAGGTTGCATTATCACGTATACTTGCTATAACACTATTTAAAGAAAGGAAATGATTTTATAATTTTCACTATTTCTCGGTAAGAATTCAGAGATATAAATTACGAAAATTTATTATAGATATAATAAATGAAATCTGCTCATTAAATCTAAAGATATAAAAGATTAATTCACTTCACTCTCAAGATCTTTTAATACATTTTGATTCGTTTATTCTCAGTAATGATGCCTTCCATAGTTAACGCTATCGTTATGCAATGAATTGTAACAATTTTAAGTCTTTCGCTTAAGATAGGTATTTTCATTTTAACTTAATTGAGTCAGTTAAATTACGTTAAATATTTCCAAAAACTTCAATGAATTAAAACGGAAGTTTTGAAAATAAACCTATATAGATCCGTAAAACATCCAATCAACTCCTCTGCTAATATTACTTCAGATATGATTATAATACAGTATATCGATATAAAATGCACTGTATGATTTGAATTCACACTTACCAAGGAACAGTAATATACCTTACTTACCGTAAATTAATTACGTAGGTACCTCTACGCATTCACAGCTATATGCACCAAAGAACCGAATAACGAAATACGAAAGAAATTCTAAGCAATAACTCACTAACTCAACGCGTTGAACTTTTCAAAGAGTCGTTTCAGACCCTCAGATTCGGTTTTACAGCCTCCAAATAAACCTCAGCGACTCAATCGAATATCGGCGAATCAATAACCGAAGGGAAATGCCGTTTTACCCGCTCACAGCCCTTCATGAAAAATTCAATCGAAAATTAAAAAATAAAAGGATCGAGAGAAAAAAAAGGTTCTCCCCCCATTCACGGACGCGCAAAGAGGTAACATCCTCGCTCAATCAATCCTAAACGGCCTCTCAGATGCGTCTCCCGCACACTAAACCTTTCCCTCAAGCGATTTTTTTTCTCAAGAAGAAGCCTATCAAAAAAAAGCCCACGCCGTGCTCTTCATTCACCTGCTACTTCCATCTCGCGAGCGGACTTTTCTTCGGCCACCGCAAACGTAATATTCTTCCCATCTATTCCGACTATTTTTAGATCCCTTATTTCATCCCTTCTGCGAAGACGTCGCGTCTTTTATTACGTAAAAAAAAAGAGTTCGCTTCGGTTGTGTACTCTCGGGAAGTGTAACGGAGTTGTCCACGGCTTCTGCTACGTATACTTTGCTGTGGAAGTACTTTGTGTCTCTATTAAGGGTGATTAAGGCTTCTATAAAGTGCGATGGATGGGATGTTAATGCTATTTTAGATGTGCTTACGAGAAATAAATGCCCGAGAAAGAGTGGAAAAGAGTAAGATGTTTTGTAAACTCTATTAACTCTTTTTTATGAGCTCTCGAAACAAGTAATTTTGTAGTATGATTCTACAACTGTGATGTCATTTATGAGTTACGATTTTTGGACTAAGAAGATTGTGAACATTCAAATAAAGAAAAAATGACAAATATAAATTTTAGGATGTTATGTAAGAACATTCTGAAAACATTAATTTCCGAAAAAAAATACTAAAGATACGCAATAATTCATTTTTAAGAGATATTCCTCAATATTTGAATGCACAATTTCGCATGGTCCCATCATTCAAAAGTTTTATATTGACTTTTAAATAAAGTTTATGTTCTAATTATTTTTTAGATGAAAAATTGTTCACTATTTTTTAACATTTACCTAATTTCATCCGTAATTCTGCAAAATATTAGGCAACAAGGACAAAAAGTTAATTTTACGATTATTATTAATAATTCTTTGATGAGAGAGTTATTTTATTTGAGCTATAATGTAGTATTCTTAGAATCAAAACGATTCACTAAAACAGTAGTTTCTTCTTTTCTTATTTTTTATGTATTGTATTAGATTTAAATAATTTATGGAAGGACATTCAAATATTATTTCACATCGCTTAAATTTATTACAAGTTCTTTAAAGCATAGTTTATAAAACTTATTAAAATATAACGAATGAATGACTGAAAAGACTTTATGAAAATATAACCTGATATTTGAGAAAGTGTATATTAAAAGAATATCACTCAGATCTATTTCAGTCTCTTAAATGTTCCATTTTATTTCAAAAGATTGTGTAACATCCTCTATAGAAAAAGAGACGAGTAGCGCTACCTATGTTCAAATCAATAGAATCACGAATGCCTCGGGGATATTTTCAGCGAAACACTGCATATGATAGTCACAGAATTAGGAATACGAAAATATTAGAGTTGAGAATAAAAATAACAAAGCTAGGGAAATGCTTTTTCCCAAAGGAGCATTGCTACGAATGGCATTCACTCAACGTTTCCACAAAGTATTCACCTTTTTAATTTCAGTAAATTGCTCTTTTAATTTTCCCAAAACGCCCTGTGTTCTTTTAATAGTTGTTTCTATAAAAAGACGTATTCTATTCGTAAAATAACTGGGAAAAGATTGTCTATCGTAGCCGACGTTTATAATTTATGCAAGCAACTAGTTCTCCATATGGACATTTGCCAAAAAGGGTACATATTTCTTTAAAGGAGAATATTCCGTAAAATATATTTGAGTTTTTCAACTTACTTTTTTCCACTCCTACCACAGTTAAATTTCAGTAATATATTGATTTGAAGATATTGTAAGCCTTCTAGCGGATAAATATAAATTTCCTTCTATAATTAATTTAACCAAAACCCTTCAATAGTCTTTATTTAACATTTTACCGCATCTCCTGAGAGATGTGGTATTTAAATTGCTTTACTAAGAAAAGATTACGATATGAAGAATTTGTAAGATTCAAAAAATATATAAAATCTAAAAAAACTTAGATTACTCGTATTTAAGCAATAACATACTGGATAATACTAAAGGGATTTTATTAAAATGTTTTTCTTTCTTTGAAAAAAATTCATAAGCTCAGATGAATAAAACTTCAAAAATGCGTTACTGTAGATTATAAGCACAATTATAATCCAGCAATAAAATAGAAATAATAGATAGAGATATTAATGAGGTAAAGCTATCATTTTCGGTAATTAGATTCTAGGGTTTCAATTCAGGTCACTGCGAGTATTTTTCGTATGAGTTGTAAAGAAATTAATTTCTTTTAATTCATCTATTTACTTTCAGTTGTTGAATTTCTTATAGAATTATCGGAAATATAAACTTGGTGTTTGCTGGAGTATATTTTTGTAAAGGAATACAATTAAACGAGATTTTGAACCCTGAACATTATCAGAGCCCATACCATTCTGCATAAAACTATTTTTCAATACCTATATTTATTTTAGGTCTTTCGCTAAATCAAATGTTCTCATTCTTTTTATGATTCTATAATAAATTGTGACTCGGAATTTCTTTCTTCATCCCCGTTTGAGTGTTTTAAAAGCAACTTTATTTATGGATTCTACTCCACTCTTCCTTCTGTATCTTTTAATTCTTTCAACCCCTTTTCCGTATTTTTCCATTCCTCTGAGACTCAACAAACAGCATCTTGAACCGCCTTAATTGACTCGCTGACGAATGCAAACCCACGCTCGTACGACCCCACGATTCTTTAGCTCCAATTAAGAACCACTTTTGGCTTTAATTGCTAGGTGAAAATCATCCGAGAATCACTTCTCCATTCCAGGATTGCCGTTGCGAAACTGCTCGCAAAAGAGAGAGAAACGATCCCAAACGTAAAAAAAATTCCGCTTGCAAATCTCCGCGGTTTCGCGGGAAGATTGGTCCCAGAAATTCATTTTCGCGACGGAGGTGATTACGGAGTGGCGAAATGAGATTATTAAGTCGTTTATTGCGAAGGGAAATTAGTTTTTAGGGAGGATGGACGAGGTACTTGCGTCTCTCCATCTCCACCTCGGGTTATTTTCTCTCCGCGAATAAAAATTAGCGAAGACGTCCGCGATGTTTGTTGCTCGAACTTTTCAATTTACTCCTTCACCCGGTTTTGGTCATGAGTTTATAGTCGTTATGGAGAAATGCTATTGGAATTTTCCTCATAGGTTAAGCTCATTTGGTGGTGTGTCTCATCTGAGCTGATTTGCGGTCTTATGATTTAACGTGGTTGAAATCTTCTCTACATTGAATTTGTTAGAAAGGTTATGATCTTCAGTTCCTGCATTAAAAAAATACTATGTTTAAATAAGTGGTTGCTGATTTTCCATCTTTCTTGGGCATTATTGGTTATATTATATATTATATAGTTCTTCTTCATAGTTATTTAAGTGTATTACACAAGAAGAAAAATTGGAGGATACCTAAAAACTTTCATCAAGAGGTGATGATTTTCAGTCAGTTTTATTAAATCATCCAGCTACCAATTTACCAATCTTCGCCCTATTTATAGAAAAAAGTGTATTTCATTCCGAATACAACTATTATGCATATCTCATTAATTTAATGTTCACTTGGTACATTAGGGAACTAATTCCTACTGTTGAAATTTTCTCAACGAGGTAGATTATATAATCTACCTCGTTCTTAATGTACCTAGTAATTTTCAGATTGTAAGTTAAAGTGAAAAATTTGTCACTAAAATCTCTATATCAAAAAATATCAAGTTGAATTTAAATGAAAAAAATTCAACAATAATCTAATTCGGTTGATGTATTTTCAATCAGATTTGTCTCATTAAAAACAACGGAAATTTGAGATTAGATTATGTACAAATGTAATTAAGAACTATATATAAAGTATGTATTAAGAAAACATTTAATAAAAATTGTAACTTCATTTGAGATTAAATTGGGTACAGGAGGAAGTTTTGTGTGTATTTATTCAAGTATTTCGAATTTCCATTAACGACAGAATTATCCAGTCTCTATATCCAACTTCCCTTTCATCGAAGCAATAATCGTAGGAATGTATTTTATTTCCCTGAGAGTTTTCCCGTTAGCATAATCTAATCCGAACTATTGGATAAAAACATCAACATCGGCATCTTATTGACTTTCTGCTGGATAAATTAAAATCCGAATGCAGAGGACCTCCTTCGTAAGATTATCACACACAAGTCCAGCCTTCGCAAGGGATTAAATTGAGTAAGGCATTAATTCAAACTCCTAAAAGCTCATCCTTTTTTCAACTTTCACTTTCGGGAACTCCATCTTATTGCTCCTTTCAAAATACATCTGCAGACACTTCTTCCAGTTCCCTATCGTTCGAAAACCACTCCCGAACTTTCGCTCCGTTTACTCAAATCTTACCTTTTCCGAGTTCCCGCCCTTTTCTACCTCATGTTCCCTACGTCTTTTTACCAGAAGAGAAAAACATTTCGACGTTCTTTTTTTTATTCGTTGCTTCATCTCAGAGCCGCCCTTTTTCTCTCGAAAACACTCAAATTACCTTTTCTGTTTTAACGTCATTCTCCCTCTATCTTTGGACTTCCGTAACTATCCACTCACGGGTCGGCTCTTTTCTTCTATCGTTAGACATTTATTACTATCTCTTTACGAAAGAAATTGCGCGTTTATATTATATACGGCACCCATTGCCTTTCATTATATTTGAATCTTGAGGAGGAATAATAAGAAGTTAGATTGCTGTTAAAAGCGGAAAAAGTAAATAAATGTAATCTGAGGAATATAAATTCTAAGATCTTATTGTTCAATCAACTATATTAAGATTAGATTCCTTCAAATGTTAACAAGATAAAGGCACCATTCAAATACATCTATATTGCTTCCAAAATTGCAATTAACTAATCTGAAGCCCTTAAAATAAAAAGTACTGTTCAAGAGATTTTACTCCATTTGCTATGGTAATATCGTTATCCTAACGAGGAATTTTCATTGATTGTTTCCTTGTACAATTTTATCTTGATATTTGTTGTTTCCTTGCAAAAGTATGAAATCTAAGACATTTTATATATAGAAATAGTCGAATAGTTTGGTTTAATAAGTATGTAAACGCTCCTACAGAAATTGACATAATTTAGATTTATTCGAACACACTATTCAAAACTAAAGATAAGCCACTTTGTTTGTTTATTTTTAAGAACAAATAGCTACAAATCAAATTATATTAGTCACTCAAGATAAATTCGTTTAATTTACAAAAGGATAATAATAACAAAATTTTACTCATAATAATTCTTTCATCAAAATGTTCATATAGATAAAATATACTGCACGCTCAGCTGAACAATTTTTTCACCTCTTAACATCTTTTATTTTTATCCTAACCCTTCCTCTCCAACCTCTTCTCCTCCCCTTTCGCCCAACTTCTGAAAATCGGCATCATCTTCCGGTCAAATTGTCTTGCCCTCGAGTCACTCCAAAGTTCCCCAAATGATTCCCTTTCACTTCGCCCATTTCCCTCCTTTCACTTCAGCTCTCATCCTTCCTTTCACTTCGACTCATTACAAAACCCTTCCTTATCGTTTCCAGACGTTTTATTTCTTTTAACTTTCCGCTAATCCTCGTCATTATTACGTCACTGAGGCTGGATGATGAGATGGTCTTAAGAATATACTCATTAATGACCATATTTCTAGCTTATAATCTGCGGTTGGAAATATATCCTCCAGTTAGCTTTTATATCTTCGTTAAAAATAGATGGTACTTAATAATAATTTCACTTTTTTTCGTTCAATTTCGTTCGTTCAAAAAAAATTCGTCCTTCAGAATTTAAACGTTTGTTAGAAGATCTGCACATGAATACCGAAGAATGAATTAGGTTATTTTTAACGATTATAAGAATTCTTTACTTAATTTTAAATCCCGAGAGTTATACCTAAAAAATTAAGGGCAGGATTCTTCTGTACTTAAAAGCAGACATAAATAATTAAGGAACATTTTTACAAAATTAATATATTTGTAATTTGTTTGAGACTGTTTTAATGAACGAGGATATAGTCGTATTAAAATGAGAAAAAACTTTCACATTAAAGTATTGATATTTATAACCTATGGAGTAAATAAACCTACAAAAAAATAACTAAGCAATCCTCAAATGCGGAATTAATTAAGTATACAATTTTGATAATGCAAGGATGATTACATAAAAAAAATTATGAAAATTCTTTCTGGGACTAAGTAAATTCTTTATATTGAGATAAAATAAATCTCATATGCTTAATAAAAGAGATTGGTTATTCATAAATACCCTATAAATGCAGATCTCGTTATCTTTATATAATCCTGTCTCTTAATCAATCCTTCACATACATTTGATGCCCTTAGCATTAATACAGACATATATTTTATATTTTAGAACCTCTTACACTCAGATATAAATTTAATGAAGTCTTCAAACAAATATGACTCAGTAATGAATATTTGATGAGGAATACGAGTATAAGCAGCAATTTATATACCAAACAACCTAGCCGGAGGCGATAAAACATAAAGATAAAGCCAGATAAAATGTATCAGTGCAAATAAAGTATCCATACACATATATATCTGATGGAATCTTTCTGTACATATCTTGGCACGTCCGAGCCATTTGAAATCTGTTAGGAAACGTGGCACCTCATCTGTACTGCGCTTATCCCGTCCAATATCCTTCGCTCACAATTCCCTTTCATAAATGGTCATTGCTCCATATCTCTACCACCAGTCACACACTCTCCGAGCACGTACCCACAATTCCATGCTTTTTCGCTATCTTTGCCGCTACGGTTGACTTTTGGAAAATAGCATTGCCCCGACTGACCATCTCCTGCGGTTTTTTTTATCTGTTACGTCCTCACCGTCGGTAACTCTGAATTCGTGCCTCCCAAAGAAATGATTTTTCGATGGAAACTCTACACAATCTACGTCCGTCCTTTTTTATCGCCTATTACGTTTTTACCCTTTTTTATCTACCATAGGATTTCACAGTGTGTGTGACTCAAGTAGTTGGCAGTTTAAAATTACGTAACTTTGATACTTATGTAATTAAAACGATTCGAAAAATTACTAAAAATATCCAGTTCCATAAACAATCTATATGTTACTCAAATTTTATATAAATAGTGTCTTTTAAATTCACTATTCACTAGTGCATTTTTTAAATATTTCCGTAAATTAATGAAGTTGATAAAAGAATTATATTTGTCGACTTATCTTTTTATCAATATCAATTTCAAATTTCTCCTTCTTGGAACTTAACCTCACGAGAAGATATTAATTCTCAGTACAAAAACTCGATAAATTCTTGATTAATGAAATCTTTTTTACTTTTATCTTCTGAAACAGATATTTAAGCACGTTTATAGTTTTCTTGTTTCCAGTTTCTATAAGAATTTTTCGAATGTTGTTGTCAGTATCATGATAATTTCATTTCACTTTTAAACTTCACTAATAAGTCACTTTA
Source organism: Pantala flavescens (assembly GCA_020796165.1). Taxonomy (NCBI): domain Eukaryota; kingdom Metazoa; phylum Arthropoda; class Insecta; order Odonata; family Libellulidae; genus Pantala; species Pantala flavescens. The sequence goes on from CM036887.1 coordinate 13,916,074, forward strand.
GATACAACTGTATACTTATAATTATGTTCTAATGACATGTATATATAAATATATTGACATACACTTAACTTTGAAATGATTTTTATAAACAAGTCTACCACGTTATTCAGAGAAACCAAGCTAATGTCCAAGGAAAGCTAGAGTCATCCCCAAGAAGTTCATCACTTTTAATTAATCTTCTAAAAGTCCAATACCTCAAAATGTCGAGTGTTCTACTCTCACTTTTAACTGGCGAAAGATTCTTGAGAGCACCCTCTGCATTTTTAAGTCACTCTAGGCAACCCTCTTTCCCTCAACAACACTCAAACGGGGAGAAGTCATCAAAATTTAAGGATTAGCACCCGTTACCTTGGAAACGACTTTGGGGTTCCGATCAAATTGATACCTCCAGAAAACGAGCGCTTCAAGTGTTGCAATGATGCGTTCGAATTGCCATTTATTAGACTGAGGACTTGAAATATAGAAGCTGTTATCCACAAATGAATGTCCAAAGATTTAAAGAGGTCAGTGAAAGTTTCATCACTTATAAAACAAGAATAAATAGAAAATTTTTACCATGTAAGCCTTAAGAATTCGGTAATTTTATTATAAGTTTTTACTGTCATATCTATTTTGATAAGATGTTGAAAATTTTTTAATATTTGAAAAAAACAAACTAAATGGACAAAGATTTCTATAGGCGTAATAAAATTCAAAAATACGATATTAGGAACAACTACAATAAAAGCCTTACAAGAATTCTACGGAATGAAATTTAGGACGATGAACATATATCATTATTGTAACGGAATATATATGGTGCTGCTTAATAGCTTAAAATTCTTGTATTCATGTTTATTGTTGATTATTTTGTTGATTAAATTTGAGTGAAAACTAATCCACATGCTTCAAAATTACGATTCTTCTGGATATAATCAAACGAAAATCACTCAACCTTCTACTATCTTTAAGGGAATAAAGATTGCACTCATGTACATCTAACCTTCACGACGACATCAAGCGTAGTGATTGCACAATTTATTTATTTTTAATCATTAAGCATTGAATATAAATGCCTATTTTTATCGTAATATTCCGTAAATTATGAAAATGATGTAAATATAAAATTTTGAGCAATATTTCTCTATAAAATTTATTAATACGATATTTCGTAATATTTCGATAATTCGTGAAATATAAATCTGAAATATCCTAAAATTATAACTTCGAACACAACTACAGAAAAAAACTCCCAAACTCGTTCTTTTCTCTCAAGAATTTCCTTCCTGGATGAACAAGCGACAAAATCTGCTCATCCGATACTTCCGCATAACTAAGCACGCGTCCATCTCGACGCAGATTCCGAAACGAAACCGTCTTAGAATCAAATTCCAGTTCGTTATTCATCCGAAAAAAATCGCTCGGCCTCGGAACGTAGTTTCCGTGAAATATTGGTTCCGCCTAGCGACGCAAGGGCTCGCTCCGATCGATTTCATTCGGATAGGGAAAAAAATAGATTTCGTTTTGTTTCCGAGGACGAAATTCCTCGGTGCGAGAGGGAATTTTTCGCGGCGTTCGGTCCGATAATTTCCGGGAACGCGGGAAAGAAATGCGATAACGCCGACCAATATGCGTATGTCCGTCAGAGGGATTGCCGGGAAATTTTTGCGGAGAGTTCGACGTTGGGATGTGCGTGAAAAATGGGTCCCTTGGGAGGGAGTTGAAAGAGGAATATAAAAGAAGGATGCGGACGAAGATGGATTTGGAGTAAACAAAGGAAAAGGGTGAATTCAAGGAAATGATTCTAGAAAGGTTTTTGGATCAGAACTGTATTGGATGTTAACCGTTTTAAAATACGATTTAAATCGATCATATTCTCTAAACAATCAAAATACCATTACCGAATATACTATCGTTCTATGGAAAATTCTGGTGACTAAACTGAAGTACATTAAATACACTTTATGAGAGTATTTCTCACTGAATTTATATTATATAGATAGCTAAAAGAAGCATTGCTACAAAATTATTACTTGCATTAATCAAAACAGACATAAATCTTTACTGGCTACATGTTTTATACGAGTGTAATGGTTGAGAGATATTCTGCTAATCAGAGATGAAATATACGATTGAATTATTATTATTTCAAATACATGTTTTTTATCTCAATGATTTAAGATAAGAGGAAATTTAATTATTTATCTTTCTAAAAAATAAAATCAAAAATTCTTCATAAGCTTAAAATACTCAAGATCATGAATTTCAATATAATTAAAGAGAAAGTGCTAAAATATACAAACAACACATTATTAAAATTAAAGAATCCACATGAGAATATATTCAAAAAGTTTCATGGCTGTCAAATGTTAATTATTAAAGATAAAAGTTCATAACTTGCGTATTAAATTCATATTTTAGTATTATAATATACATAACGTTGGTGCATTCATTCATATATAGTACACACCACGGCATTATTCACCGCATCTCGGTTTAGCCTAGAACAATTTGGCTAGTTTAACCAAGAGATCACAGCTGAGCTTTATGCTAAAACCTACTGAACTCTAAGATGATGGACCATATTTACATCTAAGCACCGCAACAAGAATGCTAAGACGATGGTGAAGATGCTAAAACACAAGCTGCTCTGCATATTAAGTACTGCTTACTTTGGATGGACATGGGTGCATACTTGACGAATAATCCTTTGTTTACTAAAACCTCTTAATTAGCTATTAGCCCAAGTTTATGCAGCGTGGTACTTAAACTTTGACTTAAAAAATACACAGAAATGATAGTATATACAGTAGACTCTCGATAATTCGAATTTATAGGGACCAAACAAAAAATTCGAATTATCGAGTTTTTCGAAATAGCGAGAGTTCGAATTAAAGAGGGGCTGAAAGTAAAAATTCGAATTGAAGAAAGTTACATTTTATTTGTCATTGTATAAGATTGTGAATGCTGGTAGAAACAAAAATACATATTATAATAATACATGTGGATCAATTTATTTATTATAAAAAAGTTGTATCATTTCTTCATAAAAAAATCGGTTATTTTCGGTTGGGTCGCTTGGTTGGCTGCAATCTGGTCCACAGCATTTTCCAAAGTGCTCACCGCTTTAAACACACAACCAGATTGGATGTTATCCATTTCGGACTGTTCGAAAAAGCGACGCAACCCTCTTAAAAAAAGATTGCTTCCTTAGAAGACACCATCGGAAAATCGTCGTCTTCATCTTCACTGTCAGAAGTCTGTTGACCTACCACAATTGACTGTTTCATAATGTCTTCATCAGACAATGTACTCGCTGTGACAACATCATTAATTAATCAACATATTAACATAATCGTTAAAAGTTATGTGAACTTCTGGAAGTCTGTTCCAAGCACTCTTCAGCTTCAGGATAGTTGATAAGGTAGATGCCGGAATATTAAAACGAAGAGCTATATCCTTCTTTTTTCTCCTTCTTCAACAGCCGCGGTGACTTGTTTCTTTTCGGTGAGCGACTAAAACTTATAACGTACAGGGTCCATTTTAAGGCTGAAACTGCACTAAAGCATTTCAGGGGTGGTGTAGCATGAATCATAGACATTGGAGGGAGGCAAGTTCTTGGAAAAATTGCCTCGACACTTTCCATGAAATGAATAATTTTTCGAATTGTGGAGTGGGCCGGTCTAGCTTCACTTCGAATTATCGAGGGGACCAAAATACGTTGATTTTCTTCGAATTATAGAGGTTCTCTCGGGGGACCGAGGGTTTTCTTCGAATTATAGAGGTTTTCGAATTACCGAGGTTCGAATTATCGAGAGTCTACTGTATTTCGTAATTATTTTATGCATTAAATAGTTTTTAATTGAGTAATTACGAAATACTCACGCAATTACAGTTCAAGTCGCTTCAAGTTTAGTATCATATAAAAACGAGTATATATTAATACGTAATATCGGCATAAAATGTTAACCACAAATCCTACAAAAACACGTCCTCAAAAGAAACCAAAGTAGACATAAACGTTCACCAATTGCGCTAGAGAATCTCTTCTTCTTTTGGCGAAATCTTAAATAAAATAAAATAATTCGGAGTAACACGTACACGACCCGTGAAATAGCTATTTCTCGGCGAACCTAAACAGCCCATCTCTTGCGGCAACGCGTGTACACATTTCGCAGAGGGCAACTGTAGGAGAGGACGTCCTCTGTATCATAGGAAGGACACTTAAGGCCTCAGAACACGTGCGGACTATTTTCTTGACGACGTCCGCAGACATCTGTGCGTGTGCACGTATAATGGAAGGACGGCGAAGGGAAGCGAAGATACAGAAATTTCGAAATTCAATGGGTGCAATTTCAGGATAATAATTTTCTGCTAATTCACTCATTCTCAAGCGAAGGGCGTACTATTCTAAGAGTCGTTTTGGTTCCTCCACATATTTAAAGTTTTTTCAGGGTTTGATATCTTGAAAGTTGCTGTTTATGGATTACGGAATTCTATTGCTCTTAGAGTTGGGTTAAAGTCGCGATATATGTGGTAAAGTAAAGGAGTAATACACGTTTAAGTTCACTATATATTCCCCCAGCTTTTCTTTATTTGGTGCCTCAAATATTTTATTTTCTTACAGTTATCTAAAAACTTCATAAGCTTTTTTCACTACAACCTTTTTTATTGTGATATAAGCAAACCTAACTTTTTCCACGCCTTCTTCAAATTTTCTGTTCGAAAAAATACATGAAAACCGAAATATTATTTTCGTTTTTTTCTCAAGGATTGATATTCTTTTGTCTAAAATATTTCACTATCCTAAAAGATTTAATTCAATTGTTTAGTTATAGTAATTCAAAATCGTTCATGATAGATGATTCCAAGAAAAATAAACATGAAAACGAAATATCAGTTGAACCTCTTCATAAATTTATAGTCTGAATTGAATTATTTTACGAATATTAATACATTTGAGGAAATATTTACTTTTTTAATATTAGATTATATACTTTACTATAAAATCATTAAATTTAATTCGGACGTATATTGATATTAAACAACTTAAACAAATTATTAAAAGAGATATGTTATCTTTAAACTTTCAATTCGCCGCAGCAACCATGGAAGTTATATCTGTAGAAGAAGACATATAAAGAATTACAATCCCCCCGTATCTAGCACTCGCTTTATCGCTTCTCCATCTCACAATTCATGCAAAGCCGTGACGCCATTTCGGAGCGATAAATCTTGGACGCGTCAACGTATTCATTTTTATAGTCCTTTCGAGAGAATGTTCAAGTGGTCCCCACTCCACAAATTTATGCCGAAAAGTTGAAATGTGCAGACGCCATTCGTGGCAGAGAAAGCCTTCTTCAGGATTCAGAGTCCTTTTATATTCTACTTTCTCCGAGAGCTACAAGAAGCCACGTTTGCATGAAAACCTCGTAAGACTGCCCCTTAGGGCCGTTGTCAAGGATTTCGCTACATTTCCCTTTCTTACGAGTCTTTCTCAGATGGTCAGTTGCTTGGTTACCAAAAGGGTCATTTTTACGTCGTTACGTGCAGTACTTTAAATTCGTGTCATGAATAACAAAAAATACGAACTTTATTCAATATCTTGTTTGCGTTTGATGAAAGGATAGCATGGATATTAACAAGGTGTAATGGTTCTCGTAAATTTAAAAAGATATTATGTTGTGTTCCATTTAGTTTTAATCTGAGGGTTCTAGCTAATTCTTCCAGCATAAAGTGTTTATCAATTCTTCGTTGATACCAATTAATCACAAATTTAATCTTTCATCTATTATAAATTAGGTTTGGGTTCTCGTAAATTTAAAGAGATATTATGTTATGTTCAATTTAGTTTTAATATGAGGGTTCCTGTTAATGCTTCCAGCATAAAATGTTTATCAATTCTTTGTTGATGGCAATAAATTACGAATTTAATCTTTCATCTATTATAAATTAGGTATATTAATATTCTAACCAACTTAAACTGAAGTAGATAAACTCATATAATACATAATTGCATATAATATATATTATAAAATATAAATTCATATATATTATTACATTTCTATCTACATAAGCATTTATTGAAGGAAATTTATGTATAAGAATATTCCTATTTAAGCTTTAATTTTTATTTATTGTTTTTTAGAATGTGCGAGACTATGGATATGGATAAATTTAAATACGTTACAGCGAGAGCTGGCGATAGGCTTGGAGACTCGATTTTTATATTTTTTAGTGAGTGAAAACAACGATAAATGATACGCATCGTCACATCTGCTCATGGTACTTTCACCCCGTCACACGTCAAAAGGGCATATCGGGTCACCTCTGTAAATTTCAGTGGGAACGTTTACTTTAATTTTGAACTAAAAGTCATAGTTCCCGATCTGAATAATATCAAATATTCTGAAGGATAATCACAGTACATCAATGATGATCTATTACGTTATGTACAGTAAAAATATGCTTTTTGCCATAGCCTAGAATTTAAAGTTATTATTTAAATTCTAAAGAATTTGAATCTAACTCTTTTTTCAAATATTAATAATTTCAAATTGATTATGAACGTTAAATAATGTGAACGCCAGTGTTTTATTATAAGGTTTTTCTCCGATATAAGGGCGAGTTCCTGACTGATAACATTACTCCTTTGTTTTCCCTAAACGTTGCCACCAGGTTATAGCTGAATTGTTGCATTTCGTTTAAGAAAACAAATTTAATGCTAATGGCAACGTCTTCATTAGTGAATATATATTATTATCCTTGCAAAAATTCAACAAAAAATACATCCATGTCCGCATCAAATTTATAGATATACTTTAATCTAACGAAAACTTTTTTTCACAATAATCTGCATCTAACGATTAAAACAATATTTTCGATACAAAAGAAGGAAATTTACAAATTTACTTAAAATTACGAGGAAAATTTCAATCTTTTTGAAATATTTTCGAATTTTTCCTGCAGATGTCTCTAATGAAAAAGTTTGAGAAACGACAATCGTGAAGAATTATTATTGGTTCTCATTCATTTAATACTATATATTTTAAATTGTTAGACTATCAGCATTAATAGTTATTAATCGCTTGTTAATAATCTCTTGATTTTTGAATTATAATGCACAATACTTGAAATATTAAATTAATGTAAACCAAAGATAGAAGAGTAATTATTCTTAATAATATGAAACATATACATGAATCTGTATCAAAATGTATTAAAAAGTAAATGCGGTTACAAATGAAGCTATTAAAAATATACTTTTAAGAAAACAAATAACCAATACCTAAGTCACATAGAATGGTAGAAAATGCACCATAACATTTATATAGATAGCTTTAAGGAGAGTATATAATCCCTTTAAAGTTTCTATTGAACCCACGTTACGTTCACGTCGTGTCTCCGTCGTAGATGCAGAAAGCGGAACGGATCTACAGTTAAAGCTATTGGTATCGGAATCCCGTTCGAAGTAGACGAGTTCTCGGAAGGTAACTTACATTGGAGGAAGTTTCCGAACTAGTAGAATAGCACCCAGCTCGTATTTTTTTTGTACGTCGAAGTAATGCGAAGAATGTCGGACTTGTGGGAGTAGAGCAAGTTGTGTGCGAGATTGTAACAGGTTGAGCGGAATGATTGGCACCACGATGGTAGGTTATATTGATTTCCATCCATCCGTAGATAAGACTTGTATTTTGTACTAAAGGGTGATATTAGAAGAAATTGCAGGTGATGGAATTTCTAAAGAGATTTGTTCCAAAAGAAGATTTTGCTGAAGACATGAAAATCTCTTTGATATCTTCAATAATCTGCTGAGGAATAGATTTTTTAAAATTTCAACTGAGATATAAAAAGCTTTTTTTAAACTTAATAAGATTTATTATTATTGTTAATGACTACTTCAGTATTTATGCTAATAAAATATTTTCTGTTAAACACGATTTTAGAATTCTTTAATGATGGTAAATAAATAAAATTATATACAAAAAATTTAAGCGATAATAATGTACGCTAAATTTATCTTAATTTATAATAATTTACGTTGAAGTTATTCGTGCACACTTAAACCGATAAAACCTCAATTTTACAATCAATTACTACCATTAGCACTTTCAATACCGACTGAGCAACTTGATAACAAACTTCTGAAGTAATTTACTTGACGCAGCTCTCACAAAACCTCTACTAATAAGCCAACAAAAATGATTGATATTTTACAATATAACCACTCAATATGGCGGTCGTATATCGCTAAAAGTTAATAAACAAAACAGTTGTGAAATGCACACGGAGCTACTGCGCAGCACGTACGCCCTCATCGGCTCCAAAAGGAACTATTGTCTTGATTATTAAGTCGGAAGTAAATGGTGGAAACGTGGAAGGAAGTAATGTAACACACAAGAACAGTTGAGAGTGCGTTTTTAAGGGTCTAAGAGGGAACTCGACGGAGTGGTCAATGGGCGTGTCTCATCTGGACGTTTCCTCTTGTGACACATCGTGGTTTTGCGGCCTCCGTGGGCAATAAACGAAGATAAGTTCAACAATGAATCAAGCTCTCTCTTCTTAGTTTCTCATACGACCCAAAGAGATTTCAGAAACGAATTACGGAGCTCAAAACTTTGTGGAAGATCTGTTTTTGAGCTCGAAATGAATCCACCCACGAACTGTGCTACGAAGTTATTTTGAGAAGAGAGATTATACGCCTGACCTTTATGAGAGAGTATCCTCGTTAAAAATAAATGTTAATTAAATGAAAATAATAATTTTTTAAACTAATATGTACAGTATAAGGTATAATTTAAAAGTGTGGGAGTACAATATATGATCACATATTTAACGTAAAACAAAATCTTGAATTTGGCTCATTACTCAAACAAATATAGTTATTTATTAACTTACTTTGACCTTTACCAATCTCTATCTTAATTAAAAACGCTCTCCTAATTACGCTGTAATTAATATAAATTTTGAATGCATTTAATATAATTCAAGGCACAAAACAGTCCTCTATATAGTAAACTCATTATTAAGTATCTATTGAGTTACGTCCCATAATAAATTCAATACGCAATAATTATTGCTGTCATCAAAAATATATTTATCCAATTAAAGTCTCCAATCGCGAAGTTCTTGGGAAAATAAACCCAAAATAAATCCTCCACGTCCATATTATTTTCCACACACTTCTACAAGTTTCGTACATTATTCAAATTACTAATCTGATAAATCCGAATTTATCGAGATTTTCGGGCCATAATGCCTACTAGCAACCACATATTAAACGTATCGATGCTTACGCATCACCTTGGTTACAACGTTGGGCTAGACCATACTTCCGAAATCAATGACCCGGCTCACCATTCCCCATTTAATAGCGCGTATCCGCGTAGCAAACACGTAAAGATTAAAGCGAAAAAATGATTAAAAATGGGTAAAACAAAGAGAGGATTTGTGGAAAGGATTAAGGATTTTGGGAGAGCGTCCACCACTGTGGAAAAAGGATCTTTTAAGTACGTGCTCAGCTTAATTTTCTACTCGTGTCTGCGCCCGCGATTAAAACCGCCGTTTGAGGATTACCTTCCACAGAGATTAGGGATTTGTATTGTCTTCGACTCGGTCCTATGCCAATTTACGTGAATCCTTTGCAATTATATTCGTGCGTAGATGAAGCTCCATCTAATGGATGGACCTATGTGAATCAGGGGTAAAGGGGTGGAAACCTAAATTCCAAGGATTATATATTTTTTAAAAGTAATGTTTCACACGAAAGTTTAACTTGATTCGTACTTTACGGAAGGATTATCGCGTGGTAATGACTAATAAAGTTTTGGTCGTAATCCAAACTTAAGACATAAAAGTATAGCTGCGTAGAAACGGCCTTTATGAGAAAAATATATCATGGAATTACCATTTTCTTCACTCATCAATTACTATCTCGCATATCAAGAATTTAGCGAATTATTCAGTTATTTTAAGTCCATTAAGGGTTTCTGCACGCCGTAACGTGATTCAGCTAGATCAGGAAAAGGGACTAAATTTTGAGTGTATTACGTCCTTTAGCTGAAATCAATAACAGAGAAATCCTATCAATACCTAATGATTACAAAGGGCTTTGCTCGTAGACTTAAAATTCTTGAGGAATATTATCGAAAATCCCCAAAGGACATCAAGTTCGAAATTACATAAAGTTTTAATCAAATGATCATCTTGTAATGGAATTGAAGTTACGGAAAAAAGTAGTAGACGAAAATCAAGCCTGTTTTTATGTATTTTGATTTCTTTTAATTCATTCTTATTCCTTTTAAAGTTAATTGAAATATCTCAAAATAAACCTAGTTGTTATGGAAATAAAATAAATATATAACCAACGCTACAATAGCCTTAGACAAACTATAAAATATCTTTTAAGTCCACAGAGTAAAATGTATGCAGTTTACGGGCTCTTCATCGCTATATTACATTTAATTTAGGAGTATAACTGCCATTTTATCCATATAAACGAACGAAAATTTAAGGTGAGCAATGGATCCAATATAAATTCGTCCACTGGGGTGGGTTTATGAGCCACGAACACAATGCCACCATTAAGGCACGTTATTCACCCCCCGAAAGACTGTTTGGGCTTCATTTGCGGTTTTGTTAAAATAAAAGCAATTTAGTGTACCGACCTACGCATTAAAAAGTTCAATCACAACTGCTAAATGGGGATTAAAATGTAATCTGTCACCGCAGGTCTTCGAAACAGAAGTTTATAAGGTTTCAACACGACACCCAACAACTTTATTCCACAAAGTAGGAAGCCAAAAATTTCCGTTTAAATTTCAAAAATTGCGTCAAAAGAAATTTTAAGAGTCAATTGTTGAACTTAATTTGTAAGTTATTCTATTTACAGAATTTAAATCACACAGAAATATTTTTGAAAATTCTCTGGTCTTATTTGTTGTGAATATTACATCCATACAACTATTAATTACTTTGTTAAGTAAATAAAAGGCTTAATAAATGTACGTTTCATATCTACTCAAAATAATAATTCCCATTTGATGAAGAATTTCATTTAGTTGTTTACTTTTACCGCAGACTAAAAATTAATTAATACATCCATTCTTTAATGAATCTATGCTATGTTATCAGATGTGGATCCAATAAATTTTGACTTGTTTGTGTACTATACGCGTCATATATTAAAAATTTACGAATTATTTTATTAAAATATATAAAAGTGCAGTGGGATGGAATAGCTTTAAAATTCTAGATCATCCTTCTATTTGTCAATTTTTGGTCTCGTACATATGGATCATATACACACAGCCTTCCAGCAAAGAAATTAATAGTATATATATACTATTTTGTATGTGCAATGTTTCAGCTAACAAAAAACTAGATTAATTCTCATGAACAAATGAGTTTCACTTGGGCTTTATCTTCGTAATTTTTGATAATAAAAGAAGAAAAAAATTATGATAAGTCAATGGTAGCATCTATCCTTTTCTCTATATTTCTCAAAGCAATTCAAAAATAATAGTAAAGTGTAAAAAATATAAATTTATATTAGTAACTATGATATACTAAGATAGTTAAATTTTTCTCTCGGACGAAGCAAAATAGCTTCGCAAGTATATACCAAAGTTACTCAGAATCTAGAGGATAGAGTAATACCTCCAGTGTATATCCGTGTAAACATGTTTTACCGTTCCCTTTTCATCTTAGAAGATGCGTCAACGCGGCTCACACTCCACGTATATCTGAGAGGGCTTATGAAATTGCACCGTATCCTAGATACGTTTTACGCGACGACATAAACTAGCTGCTCATTTCTTGGTTTACGCCTGCAGGGATACATCTTCCACGTTTGCCACCTTATCTCACGCCAAGACACCGCATGTGGAGTTCCCTATACTTCTGGGAGATGATTTCATTTCGCCTAGAGCTTCGCACTACATGATATCAATGCAGTTTATCTCTGATTATTGGTAAAGTATATTATCTGACTTCAATGAAGTCTTAAAGGAAACCTACTGAATAAAATTGTACACTAAAATTTATATTATTCTGCGCTTTGTTAATAAAATTGTATTTTATTTCATTCAAAGTCTATTATGTATATTTTTTGTATTTTAAACTTAATCTTTCGACGATCTAGGCGTTAAAATATATTGATGTAATACTAAATACTGTAAAACTATTTTAAATAAGAATTTTATACTATATTTTGCAAACAATTTTACTCGAGCTTTTTGCCCAATATACATTTAAGTATGATTGACTACTTCGATTTGATTGGAAATTTCCTAAATTTAAAATTTTCCCTGATTTTTTTCCTGAACAATAAAAACAGTCATATGTATTAAAATAAAATAAGCAATCTCTATTTCTAACAATCACTTAGTCAGAAACAATTTCTCATGAAGAAATAATGATTGTTTTATCTCTAACTCAGAACATGCATTTTACAATTTTGAAGTAATATATTATTGTGACACATAATTAAAATTTGCAAAACATAAGCTCTAAATTTAAATTCTATTATATTTGGTTTAATTTTTCTCCAAAATTCTATCCTCAAGTTTATCAAATTCTTAGGAGGTAGAATCATTTATGGTACGCTTTATTATTTTATGACGTTGACAATAGTGGTTACTTAAGTAATATTTTCATAAAACTGGAAACGAAGATCGCATTATAATTTTATCCATCCTTGAAATTTCGAAATATTCCTGGTGTTTTCTCTCAACACAGAAGCGTAACTAATTTTGTTTACATGGTTACACGGCAGAATACAATGTTTACGTAAGAAACTAATTGCGAAACTTAAAACGTATTGGTATAGCTTTGACAAAGAAACCGAGATGATTGGGCCAAAAGAGGTATCTGTTCAGAAAACCAGAGGATCACGTTTAAATATCAATGCAGGTATAATTTAAGTCCACACAACCCTGTTTCCAATCAACATTCCCATTTAAATCTAAGTAAAGTCCAAATAAAAAAACCGTATGAGAACTTCTCAAACCGATATCCCTCGGTCTGCGTACCAAAATAATCCTTCGGCGAAAGGGATTTCATTCCACGAAGAGGAAATGGGAAATTCCTCCGATACGCCGCAATATTCGCGCGGGAAAAAAAAACAACGACGCAACGAATAAAATCGGCTATCCAATCAATCTTGGCGCCCACGCAAAACAAACGTATTATCTCGGATTCGATGAAAAATGGGGCAGAAAATAATTAAAAACAATTTCAATCTTCCGCCGTGGGGAGCGGAACGAGTTTTCGATACTCGAAAGACGGTTCGCGGAAGCGGGAGGGTTTTTTCGCAATTCGGCGCTCTTTTTTTTTATTGCGCATTGCGTTCGTCCTTTTTTTCGGTTGCGTTATTTCTCTCACTTCGGTTTATAGACGTGCGCTGTTCTAACTATGACGTAAGGAGAACTAAGAATGCTTTAATAATACAATGTCGCATAACTTTAACGTTAGACGTCAATGCCTCATTTTTGTCAATACTTAACAGCTTAATTCTAGATAACGTTTCGATTCATGGAAACATAATGGCCGAAAAACAAATCGAAACAAAACCTATCAATTTGCTACCAATGAAACCAATAATCTGACCAGATCGGCGAGACCTACCTATCGTAAATTAATGAGCTCCCTTTGTAGAATACATTCCACCCTTTAATCCAGTTACAACTTTTCGATAATCTTCCTGTCTTTCCAGAGTACTTTACAAAGTCCCTCTGATTTAAGACCGGACCTTTAATTTCACAGCTTTAAGCTATTCCATTTTCTTTACCCTTGTATCGACCACGTCTTTTCTGTTCCTAGCATTATTCTTTTAAGCATATTATATCTTACCTTGCTATTAAATAGTTGGTGGTTTTATTTTTTACATAGTTGCAGGTTGTACACGACACTGCTATATATATTGTATGTAGATCATCTGTGCATGATTTGATGTAAAATTTTAAATCTCCTGGTAACAGAAATTAACAAATTATAAATAACTTGTGTATAGCGGTCCGTGTAAATGTTTGCATAAATAACGATTCCTGAAAATGAAAAAAATATTAACCCCATTATCTCAATTCAACTCAGCTTTGAATTTAGTTTGTGAATTACAAAAATAAATGACAGCCTTAAAATTTCCAGAATTGGAAGAAAAGTAGTGTGGTTCAATCTACCCGTTGAATACGTTATTCTCTCATTTTCGCTCAAATAATTCATCGTATATTATCCCTTTGTTATGCATACACAATAGTACAAAATTCTTTCTTTTGATTGATTTTCTTTTTTTTCTTATATTCCCGATTTTTCTCTTCAATTTCCAATTTTCTTCTCCATTCTCATTCCTCATATCCGAGTAAAGGCATAACATTGGTTACCAAAGCCCAATTCTTTCCTTTGTTGTTCTCATTCTCTTTTCAAACATCAATCCACTCACACAACTTCCAAGGAAACGAGTATTCATTCCTCAGACGATGAAATTTCCCTTCAGAATCGGATTTTCTCTCAAACGCATATCTTTCTTCACAGAATCTTTTCTTTGCAGTTCCAATTAGTTTCCGTCTCATGTCGGTAGGGGGTGCTGAGATCTTATAGGGTTTCTTTCTCGAAAATTATGAATTCTTCCCGAAAAGTTTACGTACGTCTTAAACTGAAGGGCTATTAAGGATATCCGATGAATGAGAGGAATTCACTAGTGGATATACCAAAATATATACCTCTGTAAAACATCTCTCTTACATATTATATACTTATAATATATCAGGAACGTTATAAGTTATAATGAGTGAAATGAGCAAACCATCAGGTTAATGGAAAATCGAATGGGTCTACCTAATTTTTTAATAATTATTTTCAGAATGTATATTTCGATAGGAAAGGAATCTGCCAAAATTTTGTCAATTGAATACTTAAGCGTACCTTTAATTTGAACTAAAGCTAAGGAAAATATTTATCTTTCCCTCTTTAATATTTCAATCCAATCTGTATATAATCTAACAATAAATGTTCACATAAAGTACTGCAGTTTGACTAAAATTAAAGTTAAGTCCTGTAAATAATGATCTAAATTTTAGCTGAACTACATTATGAATGTTAATTACCGATTAAACAGGAAAACGACGTACTTTTTAACTCTTTGAATTGCTAGATGGTCTTTTAACTCCATATTAGGCCTCTCTCTATATCTTGGACCATGAAAATTACTCGCTCTTTATCATAATTCGAGAATATTCTGAATTGACAGAGTGAAAGGCACTTCACCTAGTTATTCGAGAGAAACAAAAATTAGTATTTTTTGTGAAAAGTTCCCTAGAAGACACTCTAAAGACACGACATTCTGAAAACAAATTTTCGTCTCATTAGCTGACGCCAAAGTTGGGACAGGAAGTCATCTCCTGACCATCGCAAATTGAAGCTTTTAAGAGCTGAAAATTTCATAAGAGTTCCTCAAAAGCCTGAAAT
This sequence comes from Pantala flavescens, assembly GCA_020796165.1. Taxonomy (NCBI): domain Eukaryota; kingdom Metazoa; phylum Arthropoda; class Insecta; order Odonata; family Libellulidae; genus Pantala; species Pantala flavescens. Next base: position 13,931,515 of record CM036887.1, read on the forward strand.
AGCGACCCGTTTGAAAAATTCATTTCCACTCCTCAGGGAAGCCTCTTTGAAGATTTCGAAATGAAGTCCCTTACGCAGGATTCTTCCACGTACGTCTTGGGAGAGTTTCTTAACTCTACGCCGAGGTAATAATCGCGGACTTCCATCTCCAGCGAGAAATTTCTCAAATATAAAAGAAGGATGTCTCTCTCATTGACTGTTCTTGGCTTTCAGAAAAATGAAGTCTTTTTTACGAACTGCTCTGATGTGTTGGATATCCCGCGAGAGTGGTTTTTACCGGACTACTCTCCGGCATGTGTAAATTGCGACGGTCGAATGGGGCAAGGGGGAAGTAAAATGGGGCGGTATTGAGAGAAAGAAGGAAGATCATCATAAGTTAAAAATTCTAAATAGGAATAATTTTACGTATTCAATTACTGATACTTGCTGATGAAGTTTTTAGGTTTTAGGCTAAAATTTTTACCTCTTTATGTAATTGAAATCCTTGATACATTCGTTCCCTTCTTGTTAAATACCTACAATATATACTGTGCTATCATTAGTCATAACCACTTTACAACACTTATGACTTTAAACTTCGATTTAATTTAATATCCGAGCAATTATATTCATCCACAACTCTTCAAATCATAAAGTATATGAATATAAATAACCTACTTGCGAATAAAATACAACTTACATACTGTGTCTTAAATACTATAATAAAACACTATAAATCGACTTTACTAATGCCATCAAATATGGGTTTTTATCTTTTAAGGGAAACGAGAATTACTATTCATACGCGACGAATGTAATAGGACAAACATGTAACAGTAATCTATATTTAAATAAATCACAGTAAATATTATACCAACAGACAGCAATATTTGAATAAAATAAATTGTTCCGCAAATTTTCTTTTTGTTCTTACTCCTTTATTTATTTCAAATGAATCAGAAAGATATTTTTTAAAATATTTTATCGGAAATAGGATGAGTTTGTACCTTGGTAAACTGTTTTATATGTCCTGCTCGTATCTCGTCCATAAATTCTGATCTCTTATACCAAAAATATGACAGGATAAGAATTTCTTGGACACCATCATCCATAACCAACATCTTCCTCGCATAATTACACATCCTTATAAATTATTCTCATCAATAAACGTTAACATTTAGAATCATAAACTGTTTCGATGCTTTAACATCCAATCAATTCAACCTCGTCCGCTTCGAATTCAAACGAAAGTGATTAGATAAGTAGACCATTAAAACATTTCCACTCACACATCATCGACGGACTAATGAGAAAACACTTTGATGGGATCGCACGATTCAAAAGACTCGGAAGAAGGATGACGTAGGAATAAAAAGACTGATGACGTGTCCCAGATACAAGGCTCGGGATATATCGGGCGAAATTTTTTCTCGAGGGCCGAGTCTGGGTATCACTCAAAAAGTAGTGCAGAGAGTTCAACAGATGTGTGGAGATAGACAGTTTGAAATATGGAAATGGAAAAAAGCCACGGAATGATCGATGAAGAAAATGGAAGGAGTCGTTTGAAATGAGGAAGTTTTGAAGCTTTGGATATGCTGAGGTTCGCAGAATAATGAGCTGGGTAACCTAAATAAGAATATGCTGTCAGAATGGAAGTTCGGATGCCAGAAAAGTTCAGAGCATTATGCATAACAAATGGATTATGTATAAATACGTGGTTGTGAATTTATGAATTTTAAATAATTATACATATAATCGCTGAATTTGTTTATAATAACATCCGTTGTTATGGTTAAAACCAATTACAGCCGTTACAACAATATATTGGGTAAATAGTTAACGTATCTCGAAAATTTCAAATGAAATCATTTAAATACGTATACTAGGAATTGTTTTTAATTAAATTGATATTTATTTCAGAAAAGACATTTTAAACTCATTACCACCAATTAGGGGTCTACGTTGATCATCGATATAAGTTTTTCTAACCTACTCACCTAAAAAATAAGAATAAGGCATTTAATTTCTGATGATAACAATACGAAACATATCGATCAAGCCGAGTAGAATTTACTTGAGTTTTGGTATGAAAGGGGATCTTTATATTCATAATGATCGTAGTACTATTTAAGATGAATTAAGGTAATATTTGGTTTAATGTTCAAATAAAATAATAGTTTTGTTCCCATACTATATCTTTCTTCAAGATAAGTATAATTGAAGAGGGCTTTATAAAATTTAAAATGAAAAATGACTTGTAGAAATATTATGTACATTTATAATTATTTCAAATACGATAAAGAACATATGATCGTGTAAAATAAAAGGCTACTCAAACAACTACATTATCATAGCTATATTACTTTAGTACTTGGACAATCACTCATACCTACAGTCGTAAGTAGTCCGCAAGATTTTACAACTGATTGGATTCAAAGCGGTTTATATATAATATCAATAGAGAAATAAAAAGGAAAACTTAAGACAAAACAAAAGAAATATATTCAGGGTGGAATGTTAGCCTAGTTTATCATGTTCATCTTCACCCATAATTAAGTTCCGAAGTGGCGCTTCGCGGGGGTAAATAAACTCCATTGGAATTCATTTTGTTTCCTTTACGTTTGCCAAAGTAAGTTCTTCGCGTCAAATCAGTTACAAACTTTGGTAATGGCTGAAGAATTATTCATGTTGGGAACTCCTTCGCGACTATTGAATTTACATTTCCCAATCTGCTTTTACTTAGCACTTCCACTGCGAATTTAAGTTCGGGAATAAATATTGAGCAGAAAAAGTGCGATGTTTCTCAATTAAACGCTTTCGGCGATAAATAAAGTATACTTTTCAAGATTCTACAAACAGCAATGGGAGGTGACGATGAATAAATTCTGCATTTCGTAGTAAAACACTTAGTTTCAACTGTAGATTACCGGATATTAAATCCCTCATTTTGTCCAAGAATGGATACAACAAGGAAAAGAAATCAATCAAGGGAAAAAGATTTCTTGGTAAACAAGTATGTTCTTTCTCAGAAGGAAATCGTACAGATATAAAATACCGGCTATTAATGGGAGAAATAACTGTGAAACCTTTCATGCTGATGCAACGCCGACTAATTGTCTTGACAACGAAACCAGGAAAACAGTGTAAACATCCTATTATTTCCTTTTCCTTAAGCGGGTTTGAGCATTTATGTAGTATCTAATTATATTAATTACTCAGAAAGGTTAGTCTAATATTGCTTATAATGTTATCTTTTAATAATTTTATATATTATTCCAACGGTCCTTTAATGTCTATATGCTCATATTATATTTCAAATTAACCGAATTTTGATAGTGATATATGGCTGAAATTAGTTTTACAACATAAAAATTCACCTAAATTTTAGTCATAATATAATAATTGGTATTATAATACATTATCGTAATAAAATACGCGATATAATGCATTGATTACTGAATGACGTTAGATGTAATTCTATAGTAGAATAACAATGTTTAATATGGAATAAGATACCGTCTCGTAATACTACATTATTGCACAACAATGGAACAAAATTAAGCGTAATTTAAAAATAAATTGATAAACTTAATAGTGGCGAACGACAATGAAAGTTAAATGACAATTGAATAACAATATTGGCTAATTTGTTTCATACGCATTTATTAATTATCTTTCTTTCTGAAAAGTATCATTACGTAAAGCTCAGCACCGTCTTTAGACGTATACAATTACGTAGATACTTCTTTCGCTATGAAGTTAATCTGGCGCACTGGAGTATAGAGGTCTCTGATAGGATGCGAACTATAAAAAAATCGAGAAAGGAAATGAAACGCCTTTGCAGCAGTGGCTGCTAAGTCGCTTCTGACCCATTTCCGAACCTCTTCTCTCTGTGAAAAGGGAGTTTGTTAGCTCTAATTGTGCACAATGTTATGCGGAGCTGACCTTGTCTTCCCAAGACTCTCAGCTGTTTCTATTTATTTATATCGGAGGGTGCGGTTGAGTGAAATTTATGCAGCCCATGGAAATGAGCTCATCGCCGACTGATTCAATTCTCTTGGAAACTGCAAAAAGGAGCTTAACAAACACTAGTGCACCCATACTCTCGACCCCGAAGATTTATGGAAAAACTTTTCGAAGGTTGTTGAAAGATCTCAGGCTAATTATGCGGTGTATATTAACACAATTTGCAGATTTATGATTCTAAATAAGTGCATGATTTTCTACTCAAATCTGGAAAGTTATAGAAGGGAATTTCACGGAAAATTAGAGGACATACTTTTCTCTATGGTTACTTTAAATAACGCTATTACATCGTTCTTTATTGTTTCCATTAACTGCAAATATTCATAGCATTTAATGCGGTTATAAAGAGCTTATTATAAACTATTCTTATCCTTATTTATACACTCTAAGCAATATATAAATAGCATATCTACGCTACTCTTTTAAAGAAAACTAAATCAAATAATATACTTCTGTCGTATAAAAATTAAGAAACTTGAAGAAATGATTACTATTAACTTCTCAATAATCGTATTAATTTATTTTAAATCTACTATAATATGACGATAATTATCTCAGGTTAGTTTAGTGGAAAGTATAAATTTGTTCATCAGATATTGAATACATCTAAATTTGAAAATATCATTATTTTTAGCTGCCAAATAATCTCAAAGAAATTAGTAGAGTTCCCGTGAATAAAAAGTTTGCTTAAAATAGTTTAAATAAATCTATATGCTTGACTTATAGTCGCATGTCCTTTAGCATGAAAACTTTGAATTTAAAGCGCCTTATTTAAAATGCGATCATTTTGAGAAATAAAAGCTTTAAAAACAGAGATAAAGCGTGAGAAAGTGCCTCAAATTTTATCCTGTAGATGTCACTTTATCGGATATGATACACGAAAAACTCAAGAGTAAATGTATTCCAAAAACTGTTACATGAATAGCTTCAAAAATGAGAAAATAAAACTTTAAAACGTTAAATATAATTAAAATCAGAACCCACTTTTACATAAATACAAATATTCATAAATCTAGGTCGACTAGCAGAACTGAGTTTAGCCGAGCAAAACAGTTCGGGATTTTCTTTTAAAACATCTGTAAATTTAATGCTATCATATAGGTAAGTTTTGTTAGGGCTAAATTTACATGTCAGAATTTTTAGTGGAAATAAATTTTTGAAAGCGTACCTTGTTACGCTAAAATACAATCCCAAAGAGCGTACTTTGCCGTACGTCGAGTCAATCTTCGACAATAGGTGAGCAATTTTCTTTGACTAGATTTACGCATAAAGGAATAGCTCCAGAAGATTTGTCCTAAATTTAAAAGTTTTTGAATTGCTATTAATTTGAGGAGTATGGCATGGAATGATATTCAACCAAATTCTTTGACGTCATTCATAGCATTACGATTTTCGTACATTATCAGAATAAAATACACACTTCGTAAATGAAGTGTAGCGATGATAATCACTGTAAATATCTTACGCAAAATTTCTAAACAAATGATTTTAGTAAGTATAAAAACATTATTTTGTACTCAAGATTCTATTTTTATCAATCTTGTCGTAAATTTACCTCTATAACGTAACTACTGTATTTTACGGTAGTGTATCTAATACATTTCGATACAACAATCTACTGTAGCATATCTCCAACAACGTGATACTAAATCGAATTTAAAAGACCAATTCCAAAATTAGAACAAATTGTTTTTACAGCTGTTGTAAAGACCAAGATCAGAGGGGATATGAATTAACTACAGCTTTAACCCATTCTGGTAACGGCATAGCCTACGGTGTTAGTTGCCCAGAATAGCCGGCAGGGGTCAGGGACTAAGAACCACGCAGCTGTCGCTTAGGTAAACGGCAGTCTTGAGACCGCATTACGGCGAAATCCTGAACAGGGTGCGAACTTACAGCACCCAAATTATTCATAAATATACCCGGATAGTGATTTCCCCCTGAACTCTGCTCCAGGCAACATGCTCATAATCACACGAGAGCTCCACACGAGCTATTATAGGGGCTATCTTCGTTAAATGGATGCAAATTATGATTTCAGTATTGACAAAATTCATTATTTCATGAAAAATGAGGACTATCTATCTACTTTTGCAATAAACTACCTCTTTAGGTGATTATAAACTGATAGAAACAATAAATTCTATTTTCTTATTAGAAAAATGAAGAAAATATATCGTAAAAAATTCTATTGCATTATATTTCATACTTTACAAGAATCTTTAATTTCTAAATTAATTTAATTGCAAAAATTTTCACGAAATATTTTATAAACAGCATAAATTTACGAAAGAGATTACATAGAATTCACCAGAAGTTTTCACGACGATGCAATCTCTTTAAAAGCTATTACGTTTAGTAACTTTTGATCTTTTTAGTTCGTCAAAATACTAGAAATAATTCCTTGCTCCATCATAACTTTCAATTGAATAAATATTCATCGTAATTTTACTTCGAATACGTTATAAATCGAGCTATTTCTGCAATCCTCAGCAACAATCAAGAATATTTACGTATTCTAATTTAATTTGTTAAAATATATGTATATTGTTGGTTTATGAAAATCGATAAAAATAGAAATTCATATATGGATATGGATGTTCTTGAAAGATAAAAATTTCACTAGATAATATTTCTCTGAAAATAATAATATCTAATCCCAAATTGTGTACTTTTATGAAAAATCATATGAATAAGACTAATCCTTAAATCAATACCTATTTAATACAATAAGAGAGAATAAAACCTATGCCTAACTACCCATAGATAGCATGATTGTTGATAAAGCACCGCTCTCTTCATCAGCAGTCTCTTGGCAACCGCATTTATTTGCATTCTCCAAAAGGAGAAATGACCAGATCGATTATTTCTCCACTTTCACTCGCTGTGGGTGACGATGAGCTTTCAAATCGTCTCTCACTCCAGAAGAGGGAATTTAATTTGGAAGACGCAATCAAGACTCTAACCCCCTTCTCTTTTCCGCTACGTGCCTTCTTTTGCAGCGGCCCTTTCCCCACAAAGCGAACGAAAAAAAAAATCCCCAAATGCGAGCTTTTTTAATCATAATTCCATTTCTCGCCGAAGGTGGCGTGTGTAAATATTTTGCCTGCGTGGGATGGATTTATAATCCTAAGCGGAAAAGGAAGTGAATGAAAGGAATATAAAAAAAGAACTAAAAGATATGAGGAAAAGAGTGGATAAGGAGGGTTTTTTAAAAATGCGTTTGATTGAATGGGGCGTGATGATCTGAAAGATAAATCTGAATCTTTTTTTTTGAGAGGGGGAAATAGAATTTATGCGATTGTTATCGTCAAAGGTTTGAGTGCATAATGGATTGATTGTGAACTGATTTTCCATGGATAGGAGTCTATGTATATTCCCTTTAAATTTCCTACAAGTAAACCTCTAAATCTGTACACAATATTCGTAATAAACAGAAATCTTATTTTTAATTGAGTCACGTTTAGCAAATGAAAAAGGAAGTAAAATCTCTAGAAATTGTTCTTTCTAAGCTTAAATTATTCAATATAGTAACGCGTACATTGGGATGAAGGAGCGTATACTTATAAAATGTATCCATTTATATAAAATAAGAAGTAGCCCACATGAATGTGACAAAAAATAAATATAATTAATGCTGAAAATTACTCGTCAAAGTCTTTTGATAAACATTATCTGTTTGCATTAAATAATGTGTATGAATACATGGATACTTATATACAAAGTGCTAAAACCATGCCCATTGCGTTGCAAATATCTGTTAATAATTACGCCTCTCTGTATAAGAGCATTTATAACACGTACATTCGACGCAAACATCGTATGCTGTGAGCACTGCACAGCGTAACAAGATATTATCCTTTATGTACACAGTTGTGCAGTACTGAGATAGAATTGCTGTACTCAAGAGTAGCAAACGTATTGTTGGATACAAAATAAGGTATCAAACATTACAGTGAATTAAATAGGCAATAGTAATACTTCTTATAGGCTGAACATGTAAAAATTAGATCTTATCAATCAGAATATTCACTTTACAAAATATCATAATTGTGAAATGGAATATTTAAGCAGAGAATTATTTATCTACCCTTCTAAGATTTACTAAGACCCTTTGGTTTTTTTAAACCCCAATGTCATTGGTATAAAGGTAGCTAATATGTATATACTTATGTATATATAGATAGAATTATTGCATAAAAATGTATGGCCAAAATGAAATATACTGCGTAACGATGCATCTATGATTTTCAAAATGATATCCTTACTTATTTAAAGGAAACACACTTAACACTCGCATAAAAAATTCACAGAATTAACACTATGAATTAAAGGAATACCTAACTATGTCAGAAACACGTACAGTATTAGAAAATAAGCCATCGTTCATTGTTAGCAGCTTCAAACATGTTTGAGAATAAGCATCTAAAATTAGCTCTGTAACGCATGATTAAATTCATAGATCTCATACTTCCATGAACTTTGCGTTTATTAGGACTACAGATATTCACAAAGTTCACATGACGCAGTGAAGTGGGAAAGTGCAAATAGTGAAGGATTGAACACTCAAGGCAACCACTAGGTTTTCTCTTAATTAAGCCGCTCGGAAACTTTGTCAAAGAAAGGCCGCAGCAGTAAGACTTCATGAGTATTATTTTCCATCCATGGGAAATGCAGAGCTGCAGAAAATTTAATTCATGAGCAGCCCTTCAGCGATTTTAACTCTGCAAAAACTTTTGGAATTAACCTTGTTACCAATGTTCAAGTGGAGGTCATTACGGACAAAACCAGAGTAGAAATGAATTTTATCCTCGTAAATCCTTCATTATAAAACTTCGTGTTTTTCATCTCTGAAAAGGTCAGAATATTGTACCGTAAGAATTTTATTAATAACTGATCAGTATTCTTCGTGAGATGTTACTGAGAAATTTATTCTTATTGATTGGTGATGTACTAATTATCCTTGCCTTCTTTAACTTTCACTTGTAGCTAATCTCATACGGATTGATTAATAATATTTTATCTTACGAATAAATATAGATTATATTTGCATTGAATATGAATATCGTTTTGTTAAAATGAACTTATGCAAATATACAAATTTCAACATTACAAAAATGAAAAAGTATTCAGTCAGAGAATACTGTGATTAAGAAGAAATTCTTATTAATCAAGAAGCTACTTAAGAATAGGTTGTCTTTAATGAAATGGGGAAACGGTCAAAAATTATTTTTAAGGAACTTAAGGGGAATTACTTATTACGATACTCCAAATGAAAACCAATTAATTACACTCTACAAGACCCATAAAACAACCAAAACACTTTCAATATAAGATATAATTTTATAACTTTCATTTGTAGTTTAAATTCTACTGATTCGTATTGAATTTTAACTCTCTTTACGTGTCTTTGTACCAATTTTCTTATTTAACAGTATTTAAATAGTAGACTCTAAATTTTTAATGCTAAACGTATTTTACATCTGCAAAATACTATACGTAAAAATAACCAAATGAACTACTTTTGGACTTCTTAAATCACCCATACAATTTTACATTGGGTTTATTCACAAGTGCGATATGGAAATCTATATTATATTCATAAAGTATACATTCTTGCTATAAAGGCCTATAGCTCAAGATAGAAATATAAAGCACTATCTAATTATATGCCTCTCTTCATCAATAAATGGTCAGTTTCTCATTAAAAATTCCAAACCGCTATCACGAAGTGAAAAGAACAAAGACTGATATTGGGCAGACTGCCGTATCCAGTTGGGGAGCAGATCCTATGCCCTGGAGACAGGCGAGGGCGTGAATAATAGAGAGAAGAGGGATTAACGGTGTTGAGAAAGAGATAACTCAGTTGCGTGGGCGACTGTAGACTACAGTTTCCTAGGCAATCGGTGCTCGGCTGACGTGCGAATAATACACACGACCACAACGGCGTTGGGTAAATTAGTGCGTCGGCGGGACCATTGGGAAATTCCGGTAAAACACTGAAGTGACATTTAGCGCCTCATCTGCGATACTTTTGTCCCGAGAGAATAGCCTTCTTTAAAACAGTCGAAACTAGAGACTGTGTGTGACAGTTAAAGTTCGATTCGATAGGCTAATTGAAGCAAAAGGGTTATAATAACAGATTCGAAATATTTTTCGGTTATATTATAGTCATCTAAGCACGAAACTAAAGGTTATGTAGTTTAAAATGAAAGAAAACGTACTTCGCATATTTACGAAAATAAAAATAATTCGTATCTTCGTGAAAATACGAAGTACGTCTTTCATTTTAGAATGTCGTTCCACGAAGTGCGGCCATCCGAACAATATTATAAATTTATAAGTTTTGTACGTAGTATGGAGTATTTCCTACATTTATACCAATTTAAGCATATTGGAAACTTTTTACACGTAATTAAGCAATAACCAATGAAAATGAGGTTGAAGCACCTATAAATCAATCTAAAATTAGTTAAGATGACAATAATTTTGACTATTGACCTCTTTTTTATCATCTTAGCAGTGTAGTGAGGTACTCGACTATACACAGGTAATAATAAGTAAATTCAAACGTGTAATGAACTACTGTAAAACATTAATTCTCAGCTGAAAAATATCCTGGTACTTTCGCTGAATTGAAAAAGAACCTTAAGATATTTATTCACCGTTTGAATAAAAACAAATGCGTATCAAACTCCCCAAAACTTTGGCGTAGAAAATTCTGATTCACATTTTTTCTTCCGATGTATTGAAAAGTACATATAAATCGCGAATTCTCGCTATAATTACAAGAGCTAAATTCTTGTGATTCAGATAATTAGTAGCTCATTTCTGAGGAACACCTGTTCATGTCAGGTTCATTTAGTTTTTACGGAAAATTTTTATGAATTTCGCCATGGAAGCATTTCCATGAGAGAAGGATTCTACAAACTGATTTTTTCTTGCGTGTTTTTCCGGCAATTTCACGTTTCATTTGGACTTAAGTAGGTCGAAGAGTCCGGAGCAATTTTGTTCATAGCAAAAGATATACTTTTACGCGTCACATTCTACTATCCCGGCAGAAGCTATTTCTTGTACTCCTCCAACGGGATAAGTGCACAAAATGAACTCCAAGTGTACTTCCGTTCTGTTTAGGAAACATCTGGAGGCCACTTTTTGACAGCTCGTTTCGAATCCATGTCGACGCTCATAAAAAAGTTTCCCAGGCGACGAATACACAAACTGAGAAAATAAAACGTGCGTAAGAGTTTGCGTACTTTAGCTATAGAAAATATAATCTTCTCTTGAGGATTTTTTAGGATTAAAATCATTAATAGTGTTAATAAGAAATTATTTCAACACCAGATGTTCTTTAATGTAAATTAAAATAGATACCTCACGGAATATTTTGTTATCGTTTCATAAAATAATTTCTTTCGGATAAATAGCGCTACATGTAGGTAAATTTAAGATAAATGTTTTTTGCGCAGCTGTTCCTTGGAACAATTAAATATCGAAGAATAAATTTCATTATTCGGTACTTTATAAATAAGGAGAATATTATATTAAGGCACCCACTATCTATTTCAACCAATAGAGGTTATAGAGATTCACATCTCTTTCATCGCTTCTGAAAACGTTTATTGGATAGAAATATGATATTCTCTGGCTTGAATTTGAACATAGTTTCTTCTGTCACACGTGTATAAATATAGATATATTGTACAGTATTTAACAGAGAAAGATGTAAGATAAACTTACAGATATAAATCGCCAATTCATTCCAATCCATACATTTCATTAATAAGGAGCAACATCTAGAGTTAAAAAATTACTCACATCCCATTCAATTTTAGTAATCGTCTGGGTATCCAAGGTAACCAAAGCCATAGAATATTATATTCATAGCATTTCTGAATTAACTGAATGAAAAATCAGTAAACAAAGTTCCAAATTGCCACCCACTTGTCTAGAAAAAAATATTAGAAATATCTTTCCCTGAGTCGACGAAAAAAAAATTCCATTCGCTGTCTCGCAATTCATTGTTCACAATTCTAGGAGTCTCTTTTCCGTTAAGAAATTAATACATTCTATGGAAGGAATTTCCAGGAACTTCTCCACTCAAAGCAATGAATTTCAAAATCTCTTTTAAGGAATTCTGTCTCGTTCATTTATGAATATTAAGGAGCCCTTATCGGGAAGGACATCTTGGGCAAATCCAAAGTTGCGAGCACCATTCTTTTCACTTCTGAATCATTGATTGGTATGAATTTCCTAAAGGAATATATTATTAATACTAATGGTTATTGGAACTTTCTTAAGCAAAGATATGTAAAGAAGATGTTTAATTCATCAGACTAAAATTCCCTGGAAAACAGTTCTATTCCGTGGAACAGTAGGATTAAAGGTAGAAGTTATTGAGCTCTGATTATTTGTCTTTTTAGGGTATATTTCCATATATTATATAATTGTATTTTATAGTACATAGTATTATCCTTTAGAATTTTATTAGAAGTCTTTCATACTAACGAACGAAAACTCAGGCGACTATTAGGAGATTCTATCTTAGTACTTCAAGAATTATTCATTCAAGTTTTCATTGAAGTGATCCATATCTTTCATGCATTAACACATTTGCTCTGTTTAGATAGATATACCTAAATCACCTTTAAATACTACATAATTTACAAAATCTAATAATTTTTGCTCAATTTCTCTTCCATTATAGGATTCGATCCCTGATTATGTGAATTAAATATTCATACGACATTTCGACCATAAATTCAAGTTTTTTTCAGTATTTCATTTTTAAATCCTCATTACTAAAAACAACTATTAAAAACCTTCCTATGTTCCGTATGCATATAAAGCGAGATACATCAAACTCTAACAATAAGAAAAGGAACTAATTCAAATAACTTATACGACAAGGATATAAGACACACTATTTTATGATGACGAACACTATCTAAAGCTCGTATAATAGAAGATGGTTGAGTTATTTAAACAACCCAATTAGGCAAAATTTGAACGTCAGAGGTCAACAACCACATCCAGCCAAACTATCCTAAAATAAATTTACCAATACATCCCACGTTACCTTCGCGCAATCAAACAAAAACATATACACATCCAAGATCCTCAATCTCTCAGTCAAGCTTTCCTCATTCGAACAGCACCTCCATTAGAAAACCCCCATCTCTTCTACCACCACTTCGCTAGCAGTACACGAAACTGTATCAGTAGAAAAAAAAAACGTGAAGGAACTTTTTGAAAAAGTACACCGCCTGATGGAATCCATCCCATCATCCCTGTGCGAAGTATTTGCAGCGATTCAAAGAGGGCCTAAAAGTCAAAAAGAGCTCCTCCATTCATTAAAAAAAAACTCTCTCACGGGTCGCGAATTTTCGCCGAGAGAAAGTCTAACTGTGAAAGACTGAGGCATCAAAGTCTCATCCACACCTGCCCATCGTTTCAATTACTGTTCCCAAAGAGACGGTTATCAACCCTCTCGCCTATATTTAGAGATGTTTGAAGGGACCCGCAGAGTAGAGAAATCGTATCCTCGACCTGATTAAGCCGCATTCTCGGATGGTTTCCGTGAGAGCGAGTACTTGAGGTGGGATGCGAAGTATCTTGGGATGTTAACACGGCGTCAACAAAGGCCGCAATAGTGTAAACGGTACTAAGTAGGTGGTTGCTATACAGTGCTCTAAAGTGAGTGAGTAGGGGGTGAAATACGTTTTGATGAGTCTATTTTCGCTCATTATTTTTCGGAGAAGTTCTGAATTTGGTATGTTTTATGATGAGCGGGATTACTTTTATAACCCGATTTAAAAATAAATGACTTGTTTATTGTTGATTGAAGCTATCATCTTCGGTGCATTATATCTATTAATATTAATAATATCATTGGTAGATACTAAGGTTTTTAAGGCTGGAATATGTTTTACGAGAATGAAGTCTATTTTTATTTCCTCATTCAGTACTATATCTATCTATCATCTAGTACTATATCTATATACATATATACTATCCAAAGTCGCAGAAAAATGATTTGGAAAATAGAGTTTATGCCTAATTGAAAGTGTACTGAAATATTTATCTTATAATAGAACACCAAAGCTAATGTCTTCGACTGTTTACTTCAACATTAAACCATAATTAAAGTATAATTTCTTACTTTATGTCAAAATAAAAATCTATGTGTTTGCATTAATTTTCTGTACGTAATATTTACAAATCAAATCAAACCATTATTATTAATCACAAAGTTCGTCATCAATTTCAACTCAAAAAAGTTCGATCCACTTAAAAAGAGAGCTGACCTTATTATCAAATGCTAATTCATTCTCGATTGTTTTTATTTTGCATAGAGGGTTCTGATATAGCGTTGTACCAGCAGAAAATAACGATTATTTATTTAATTGTGATGCTTAAATATATATCAACCCAGATTTTATCCTCAATGATTCACAAGTACTAATGTTAAAGGGCATTATACTTGTCACAAATCTAAATCTAAAAAAAAATACGGATAATACAGTAAATATCGCTACACAGTTTCCACGTCCTTAATTAGTACTGCACATTCAAAACTTCAACGATATCAAATTATTTTCAGAGTTTATTCGATATGTATCTCAAAATCTTCTCGAATCAATCGTCTAACCTCATCCCTTGATATTCGGAGGGAGCGGGCAGATACCCAGAGCAACCTTCCAACGGTAGGTCTTTTCAGTCCCTTAACAAACAACTCCTCATCTTCCTTTTTAAACACCCACGCAGAAGAGAAAGAAACGAGGGCAAAATCATCTCAAAGACGATCTTCCTAAACCATCATCCCAAACCTCACCTTTGATGAGATTAAGAGAAAAAAGAACTCGCGAATTATAAAGAGCGTCTGCGAAAATAAACAAAAACGAGACGAATTTAGTAGTTCTTCGCAATTCCGTTGGGGGAGTCACTCACGACCCCACTGCTTCCTCGTGGAGTCGCGGTTTTCAGACTTATTTTTTTCATCTTCCGACCGCA
Organism: Pantala flavescens; assembly: GCA_020796165.1. Classification (NCBI taxonomy): domain Eukaryota; kingdom Metazoa; phylum Arthropoda; class Insecta; order Odonata; family Libellulidae; genus Pantala; species Pantala flavescens. Next base: position 13,946,533 of record CM036887.1, read on the forward strand.
GGAAAAAAAGACGCAACGAAATAAATACCGCCCGACGGCAGCGATTTCTGTCAGCTGCATGAATTCAACTTATATTTATTTCCCCCTCCGAATAAATCCTCGCCAAAGAGGATTACTGGAAGTGGAAGGGAATTATTAAAAGAGGGAGCAAATGGCAAGTGGGTATTAGAGGAAAGATTGGAGATGTAAAATGTATCAAAACGAAAATTATATGGAATCGATCCTCCGCCATTTTTTTTCTTCATTCAAGGCCCATGCGAGGGAATGGCCATTGAGTCCAGAGGGATTACAGGTGGGGAAAACAGGAACTAAAGGAAAAAAAAGACTGGCGAAATAGGAGATTCGAGAAGAAGCTCGTAAAACGGACGTATCTGGTAGACTGCGATCTATTGGATTATCTCTTTGAATTCGTAGGACTCTAATAGAAGTTTATCTATCCGAAGCGCTGGAAACACGACTACTTGAGCCTGAAGATTCATAGCCTCTGATCTGATTGACTGATACATCTATCTCACTCTATTTAAATCTTTTTTGATGAAATTAATGCTCCGATGATCATGAAGTAGATGATTTCATTATATGATATTAAATTACTTAGAATATAATTAAGATATTCAAATTAGGAATGTCACCACTTTCTGAGAGATTATTAAAGTACTAAACTATATAAAGTACAGTAAATATAGTTCAATGACCGAGTACAGATAGACTAAAAACATGACAAATAAAATAATAATCTATCGATAGGAACACAGCGATGGAATAATTAAAGACTCAGTAATTTAAGTATGCTCTGAACCTATTGAAATGTCATTAGGAATATTTTAATTGATTCCTCTGCAGTTACAGATTTATCTATTCTTTAATTGAGAATATTTTTAAGAAGATTTAAAACATACACACAAAATCGCTGAACGAAAGCAGACACAAATCGACATGTTCGTTCGTAATTGAGAATCACTTAAACGCTTTTCAATGGGAAAATATCAATTCTTGCGCTCGCCAGCTTTGAGGAATCTCACGGAGCACTTTATCAGTGCTCCAGGCAAATCTTTGTGAGCCTTCCAGTTAAATCCCCGCACGCCAAATTCTAAGGAGGGAAAATATTTTTCCTCCTTCCAGGCCGTAAGAACGTCATCAGATTGGGTACGCTCCCATTTTTTCGCCCGTTGATATTCCTTCTATCGGAGACATTTTTCAATCGTAAATAGTGAAAGAGCTTGTCTTCGGCATCCTTCCCATCTCAACAGTCGCCTCCGATTGATTTACTCCTTTCGCGAGACGAAAATACGCTTTTGCAGTACGAAAAGAGAAGATCATTTCGTAATTTCATCCATCTACGAACGCATGCATAATTTCATCTTGGAATGTTTCATAGACCGTAACGATGGTGATTTTTACATTCCATTCAGAGAGTGCTTTTCGGAGGAGATAACGGTATTCGTTCGTTCTGTGGACAGGGTGGAAATGAATTATTCACTTCGTGAGCTATTGTAGCACGTAATAACTTTTTCGAATACTATAATCAGGCATTAAAAACAGATTTAGGATTTGGTATAAAAAAGAGACTGTTCCTTTGAGGATGGGCTTGAAACATTAATCGCGAAATTTCGATGAAAATTTGAAGAAGAATGATTTTTAAGTTTGTGGGTAAAGATTAATGTTGTATTGATAAAACTGTTATTTGTAGAATACTTTACACATAGATAAAATATGCATACTTATATAGACTCCTACTCGTATATCAGCATTAATATTTCAGTTATATCGTAGATCGATTATATGGTTCAGTAATATTTATATTTCTAATTTCAGGATCGTTATTTTTAATATCCATTTTGATTATCAGAGGACATGATGTTTAATCAATTATGGCATTAATAACCTTCATACACTTTAGTAATAAATAATACCTCAGAATAAAATATTGGGATTAGTACTACAAGTCTATCTCAAAAAGACCAAGCGAAAATTTTTCGTACATCATTCAAAAGAATATCTATATTCCAAACGAACGATATATTACAGAAATTATGCATTCTGATCATGAAATCCATTTAATATTTAAATACTCAGGAAGGAGAATATTTATGAAAAAATTTTATTGAAGTAATATCAGCTGCTAAATGTATCAAAACTTTTCGAATCATTGAATTGGAATTTAATGAGTACTTTTAATGCACTCAATAAAAAGATCCTATTTATCAATTCAACGGATTACTATTAACCTAAGTGGTAATCTGGTTTGAAACAGCAATATCCATTTAGTATGTTTGACGCGCATTAAAATCTAACCGTAACATCCACTTAATATTTAACAGCAATGTAAGCCATTTTTGTTGCCTCTGGAGAAGTGAATAGAGCATTAAATTAATCGGCACTCAAATCCTCAAGAGACTTCTTGTAATTCAATTTAATAGCAACATCTACTCTATTAGGGACCATATCATCTGAGTGTGCTATCAAAATTTGATAACTGTGAGTAGTTTATGAAGCGAGCCCATTTAGGTAAGTTAAGGTACACAGCAACAATATTGTGTCTTGAAGCTCGTAACCACAAAGTAACGACACACCAAATAAAGTTTGATGAATCGTTCTATGAAATAATTTAATAATTTTTTGGATAGTTTTTTGTTCAAAATAGAATAAAACTCAAAATAACGTTACATGATACTGTTCTAGGTCAACAGATTTAATATTGATCTAATTTTCATAAATAGCAAATTCTAGGCGAATTCCAACAATATTAAAAGCTTATAACACATTTTATTCGCATTGAATTATGCTCTGCGAACATAATTACTAACATTCTAATAAAAAGTTTAAATAGTTCAAGTTAAAAACTCCTAGTTAAGTAAATGTATTAAATGGATACTTAATTAACTTTAACTTCTCTATTTCTGTTTTATTAATAACTGCAACAAATACCCATATATTTTAATTTTGAATTCATTTCAACCCTGCAAAGGAGTTTATCGATATATTTTCAATATTTTTAGGCGAAAATTTTTAATTTTTATTATCAATTAATCCAAAAACAGCCATCAAGGCCATTTACATTTAGATATAACTGTGAATGATGATCCATGATACTTATCCGATATTTTGAACTAGTAAATAAAATATTTATCCACTGCAATATATTTTCTCGAATACTAGACCTCTTCTATTTCCCAAGTACAACCCTAATCTTTTGGGGAAGTAACTTACAGAAGGATATACTGTTTAAATCATGGTATACTAGACCTACACCTAATCGAAAGCTATTAAGTGAAAGATTAGTCATAAAATAAATCATTCGAAGCTATCCTTTAACAGAAGCCATTCCACGTAAGCATTAATAAGTAATAACTGCAGTTCTCGAAGTACAGGAATCTCTTTCATTACGTACAATCCGTACGAGCTCATTGCATCAGTTGTCACCGATTCCGCTAGATTCGAAATTAATCCACGACCCATTGAAGCCGTTGGTGCATTCCTTTCAATCTCCAAAACGTCCCGATACGTTAATAAACGAGCCCTTTTCGGAAAGATGCGCTCTCAAACCTCTTTCTGAACCACCCGTTTGCGTCGCATAATCTCCATAGCGTGCAGTTCACGAGGGCGACAAAAGAGGCTTTATTTCGCAGATCCGCCGCAAGGGGGAGAGCTATCGCTGCGTGCATCCGTGTCGTAATTTAGTGCGATCTCGGATGCAATTTGAAGTTGCGAAACGTATCGCTGTGTGACGTATCATTGGGTTGTATTGGTACATGAACTGCTTTGTGCATCGTGTGTTTTTCGATTATTTTTCGGTCGGAAAGATTTAACGCACGTGTCAGGAATGGCCCAATTACACTACATACGTGTAAAAACTCGTTTTTTTTTCGTAAAAAAGTGCGCGACCAAAGTGTAGTTTTGTTGTAAACCAATGAAGTTTCGGTCCCATCAAAGCGGTCGTATGACGATATTATCGGTGCGGTTCTGCACAGTTTTTTCATCCTTTTCTATTCGATACGGATAGGGATGGTAACTGGCTACGGTGTCTCATTCCATTTCGCGATACGCCGCAGTTCGTTTTCCAATTGAGGCAGCGGCTGTTTTCATTATCTGCTTTAAAAAAGGGCTTGTTTGATGCTGGGCAGGAAAATTGAAGCTACACCACGGTAAAAAGTGCATTCATCAGGTAAAGATGGGTCTGAAACCTCATCTAAAGAGAATAGGTTCGATTGTAGTTCGCTTTGAATTACAAACACGAAACTATGGTTACACTACAATCGTAATCAGATAAAAATTAATCATTTCCATTGTTATTGTTCACAAAGGTAATGCAGTAATGTGAATAATGAAACAATGACTTCATATTTTCATCAATCGTTTTCGATCAACAATGACCTTTTCGAAGTAATTGAATCCTACATAATCCTTGCGAATTTTTTCTACTAAATTAGTTTCAAATAGAACTATTTTCTGTCCATTCAAATTCATTTTAACGATGCATCTGCTTGAAAGAAAAGAGTTTTAGAAGGATTTGGAGGTATTTAATGAAGACTACAATAAAAGATTAGGGAATTTTTATGTCACACATTACAACATTATTTTAATTGATTGTTGAACGATTTTGCATAAACTTTGACGCATTACACGATCTTAGTTTGATATAAATTCGTAGCTAAAAGTAAGCGATAATACCAATACCTTACGTCTTTACAAAATACGAGTTCTTAAAGAAAGAACAATAAGGAAACGTAATTTAAAACCCTAACAAAAAAGTTCATACCAATAACTTACGTCTTTACACAATTCTACTAAATACTTGGGGCAAGGACCCATCCATTTCGGCAATTATTATTACAAAAATACCTACACTCATTAGCATGTTAAACCAAACCAGTTAAACGGTTCATCTTCCAATGCTGAGATGATGACCCCTACTCTAAATACTACACGTACACTCATAATAGATAAAATGATTTGAGTTTGTTTCAACTGCGCCCGATAAACGCCTCTTTGCAAGAGTTAAAGAGCTCTAGTACCTTTCCACAAACGCTTTCGTAGCACGTAGTTACAATAACCATTCGAATTCAAACCGATTGATGGCATTGCAATAGTAAAGTTATCGGAACCATATCGTGAAATCCCAAAGGGCATGGACGTATGACAATGTGAATTCCAGCGCCGATAGTATTTCAGTTCCCAAAATGTGTTTCCAGGTGCATATTGACGGCCGTTCTTCCGGTACGTAGCCAAGCGATAAGGGACGTAACTTATGCAGATAAAGAGGACAGTCAAAAAGGGAAGTGGATTCTTCAAAGCAGAAAAACGACTCGGTAAGCATGAAAGTGGAGGATGCTCACCAAAATCTGGAGGGCACACGAATGGCTGCGAATGCAAAATGGTGAGAGATAAAGGGTACCATTGCAGACGCTTGAGGGCATCTGGAGGAATATGTGGGGGGTTGAAATGTAATGTTACGATTTTCTAGACGACGCAGATATTTCTAGAATGGTATAATGGATAGATAAGTTTGCTCCAGAAGTGTATTCAAAGAATGGATTCTCGTTTATACTAGAGCTAGTAGAGATAGCGTAGTCCACTAAGCTGTTTTGAAGATAGGGAATTGCTAAAATTCCAAGGATTAACTTCAGCAAGCGATAAGTTAATTGATTCTTTCATGGCTAAGCAAGACAACAAGGTCACTTTTTCATTTGAACCCGTATTTACTTAAAACATAACTGCCGAATGTAAAACTAAAGAGTTAGACGTAGTGTAAGGTCATAGAAAACAATGATGTTAGATACTACATTACCTAATATGAATTCATAAAGAACACATTTATCACTGTTTATGTAGATTTTTAGTAATTCGATGTCAAAATTTAAACAGCCATAAACTTCACCCTTTAATTAGACAAATTGATAGCTAATATTTTACTCCCAATTTCTATTTACTAAGCATACGCTGGAATCCTTCAATTTAATTAGTTAATAGCATCTCGCACTTTAACTTAAAGTAGTACATAATGCATAAGAATATTATGAATGTTTGAGATGGTATCTCATGACAGGATCGGTAACAATAATTAGAGGTAAAATCAGCAAATTAGATATATTATTCTTCATTAATATTTCCTTAATATCAGTAAATAATCAATAATATTATTTTCTAAGCTTAAAAGAGGAAAGTAAACATTCTTAGCCTTACAAAGTATTAGAGGCATCGAAGTAAGAAGATAGCATTATGAAAATCTCAATGTGAAGATTTAGCGTTTAAAAGTTTTATGCTGTAAACTTTAAGAATCTATTCTATCTATCTATTAGTTTAAACTGTTCGATTGTAAGGTAGAGAGCAAAATCTCCATCAGCAGTAACTATAGTTAATTGCTGTTTGTAAATAAAGGTTCAACTTAGGTTGGGTTTTAATAGACTACAAGCTTTAAGGAAAGCTAAAGATCATTATAGGAGTGAACCATTATCGTCTTTCATCCACAATCTTTCCACGTAGATCGGAATCTATTTAAAGCGCTCATCCCTCCCCCACGCGGTCTCTCCTGGAAGCTCCGGCTTAATTCAGCGGTCCAAAGCCGTAACAGTTGCAGATCTTTGGCAATCTGGATCGGAAATCGCCGGAACCCGACCTTCCGCCATTTTGCGGGGCTTGTTTGCCGGCAGCAAGAAAGGGTCTGGAAGGAAGGGCTTCTGGGAAGTGATAGGGGTCAAAGATATACGTCCAATACGGCGCCATGAGGGCTTTAAGAGACGGTGCAAGAAGGGAATAAACCCCCCATAGGACTCCTACCATAGGCGCCTGAGCGGTTCCCCGCCCAAATGAGGCTACGGCCACTATAAAATTTTCCCAATGACTGGTCGAAAGCCATTATGAATTCATCTAAATCATCCGAGCCCCAAACTTGTGCGTATGCCGGTATTAATTCACGAACAAGATCGCTTTCGGGATACTACAAGAAGAGGGACGTCAGTGGCAGGGCGTAACACTGTGGGATACGAAATAATCCAGTCGAAAGAAAGGGAAAGTTCGTTTTTTTTTTTCTATTCATCGATTTCCTTACGTAATTCCCTTTCTCTTTCTTCCCAAATTGCGATGATTTAAAAGCCAATATCAGCGTAAAATAAAAGAAAATTATTCGGGAATTCGATACATGGAATGACAAAGAGTTGAATTTGATTTTCCGAACATGAAAAAGGCAAACTGATACAATTTCGCGGATTGTTATTTTTATTTTAATTTATAAAATAATTTCAGCGAATCTTTTTTACTCTGAAGCATAAAAATATCGGTTATTAAATGGAAATTTACCAACTTTTATTAGTCAAATACGTTTACGATATAGCCGACGAATAATATCGACTTATCGATCATCTATCGATTATTATATCGAATGATAAACATCGATATATTACTTTATCGATATTATTTATCTATAGATCGGGTGAGTTTTTTTAAGTAAAAATGTTTTTATTTTTCCCTATAGCAGTAAAAATGACAGCTTTTTCGCATTTTAACACATCGAATTTTTTTATTTCACGCCTTCATAGAAGCAGAAATGGGCAATCCAATGCCAATGATAAAATTCCAAATTGCTGCTTTCAATTCCACATCTACGCGAGCTTGATGGTCGCTCTAATTAGGCTCACGAAACTCTGCACCTCGATCTCTAATTGGGCCAAGGATTTGCATTCGATATGAGTAAAAAGATGGCCCACGGTTTTGTAATTAGGAGGCCCGAAAAGGTATTGTGAGGGTTTTCAAGGATATGCCAATATCATTTCGGAGCTGCTTGGATGTTGACGTACCTCAAATATTCACATTACGAATACTAAAAATCATTTAAAATTGAAGATTAAATCATATTAGTTGTATTTTATAGGATTCGGTAGCAAATCTTCCCAAAATATAACAGAAAGTAATTGTAATGACATGATACCAGTATCTCAATTTCATACGAAGTGAAATAGAATAAACCATATGTGAGCCCATGCGTTTCGCTTTTATTGTATATCTATTCCTGCAATAATAGAGAAATTTTAATGTTCACCGATATAAACATGTACTACTGACATTTTACTAATTTTTTATGCTTAACCGTAATTAAAGAATTTTTTACTCAGGTATAAAAATAATAAAGGAGGAATAGAACGAGTAAATATCTTACAAATATTTCGAATCATTATATCAGCTCTTGACGATCATATTTAAGGAACAAGATGATCATACACTGATTTAAAATAACGTAATTAATAAAACATAAACTAACCATAACCTTATGCATTTATATTGAATAAGAAAAATGATTATATATAGTTACTTTTATATCTAATTTTTCCTACTTGAATTTTTTGTCTTATTTTATCTCATCAGTTACATTGGTAACTTAAAGTAGTTATTAAAACTGTTAATCGTACCAGACTACTTGGCTGAAAGAGATTATTACAGAGTAATGATATAGAAGATTCGCTTAGATTTCTCTCTTAATATTAGGCCTGATTTATCGATCGATAGTCAAAGATATTATGCAACTGATTAAGTATTCATTTCGGAACATAGCTGAAGGATTTGCCTAACCAGATTGAATAGCCACTGTTCCACGTGCGTAACAAGATCGAACGTGACAACTGATGGTTTTGGGGAAATGGTAGAGTTAAAATTGGCAAATCTAATCAAATTTTCGAAAAGAAACATCCATATCGAATCTCCACATTGGAAATGGTTATTAGCGAAGAGGGATATTCATAGCGAGGTGAAAATGACTCTAGAGATTTTGAAAGGATTCGATGAAGATATTAAAAAGGGATTACTGTGAAAGCGTTGATTTGAGTTTCATTCCTGGATGAAATAGAGAAGATGAAAAATTGAGGAGGAAAAACCTTAAAAATGATTCCGACGAGAGAGATTGGTATGAGATATTGAATGAGGAAGAGAAAAAAGATCGCCCGATTGAATAATGGTTTCCGAAAGAAGTGTATTTTTTGTATCTTCCATATCTGATTTTCGGGTTTCATTTGTATGATCGCATTTTTTTTTATTTTTGGAACCTACTCCGCCTAATCGGTATCGCATCTGCGTATTCATTACGAATAAGAGCCCAATTTTTTTTGATTTGCGGTCTTTTCATGAAAGGAAACCTTAATTTTACGAATATCATAAAAATAACAGATTTTTTAAACTTATAAAAGATGGAATCTAAAAGGTCTGATGAGATTAATTTTAACACTATTCAGTTTTGTTTTAATAATCGGGCATGTCGCATATTTTAAGGCGTTATTATGTACCTGTTTGTGTAGATTATTGAAGCTACAGTGTTCAAATATGACAGGCTTGATCGTACGATACTAAAATAGCTTACGATGGATCACTGTAAAGAGAAAGGCAAGTATGAAGTAATTTGTCTCTCATTATGACCTATCATAAACACCTTACATACATAACATAGTATTATACACATTCATAAACTCAAACCATAATTCTTTATAATAAATGTTTGAATATGTAAGCATTCATCTACATCAATTCTAACCCATCATGAATCAAATTCCCTGAATAAAAGACATAAAAATCAATGTTGCGATAATGGTTGGCTCGTGTTATCATCCTTAGAACATCCATTCTTAGCATTGATAAATACCATTTCATCAATGTGATTAAAAATTGGATAAATGAGCAACGGTGATCTTGGACGAATTGTTTAGAATTGAGAAAAGAAAGGGTAAAGCAGTAGAGTGAATGCATTTTTTAGGTTCCCAATTATCGAAGTGGAAAATAATTGTATCCATGGTAACATTGCAGGTTAACAGTAAATATTTAGAGGACTTAACATGATTCTTAGACATATGTAGTGGTACATACACAGAATCATTTATAAAATCTACTTATAACTATTATATCTCTGACTTTAGGGCAAACTTTGCTAATATATGTGCTAAGTTTTCATACTTTCTCATAGTTAGAAAATTATTCTCCTACAATGCCCATTTTCTTTGCACAGCATGGTATTTAAACACGGTTTTTTGCGTATATCAGATCAGTTTCGCATTTCAAATATAATGACGACGGAATGAGTCCATGGCACGACGCGAGGATTGCACCGCTCACGACCTCCTTTGCACCCGGCGATGTTTTTTAGCTCGCGAAATTTTTCCTTTCGGCAAAAATGAAAATCTGCATTAGCTCTCAAATTTTTTGCCCCCTTTGTTCGCATTCGCGCTGGAATATGGCGGCCGAGAAACAAAAATAGTTTTGGAACGGCAGGTCGCGTTAAAGCAACTTATTTTTTCGCCCTTTAGGTTAGCACTTAAAGAGAACAGGGTTAACATTAAACGTGCGCCTAGTTTCTTTTGCGGACCTTCTCTCCTCACGAGTGTTAGTGTACCTTTTGGCGATCCTGGTCCGCCGGTGTTTGTGGTACAAAAAACGTAATTCGTATCCTAATCTGCTTTTCATGTTTCGAAAAACGGATTTAGGAGTTTTAGAGAAGCGGAGATCCCAAACGTGCAACTCCAACTGTTTTTGTTTCTACGATATTCACTTTGCATATCTACGTGGCTGAAAAAATAATCCTCTGATATGAAAAATCTGGGTTTTAAAATTTAAAATATAAGTCCTCGGGAGATGTAGTTTTTGTAGATACGTTTGTTGCAGGGTGTGTTCAAAGTAGAATTAAAAGGTTTTTCTTATTTTGTATTATCGCTAGAATACTTTTCGTACTGTATTCGTACTCAAAATTCCATATCAACTAATTCCTGTGATATAGATTAGAGTATACCGGCCTTTAGTAAGTATAATATTTATAAAAAATTGTATGCTCTGCTTGAATTAACCCTTACTTGCAATGATCAGCAAAATTGAGTTATCTTTTTAATTTCCAAATGGTGCTGCTTTCTCAATTACTTAGTATTACAATTCCTGCTTGACTCCTGCTATATTTCATATTTCGGTTGAAATTTATCTGATCTTGATTTAAGACTTCTGTTCACATTTAATGATTTGAAGGGATCCAGAAAAAATAATCATGAAATGCTAAACGAATGTTATTAAATGTATTTCAATAGAAAATCACTCGAAATATAATTTATAGACTCCACATAAAACGTATAAAAGCTATCAAAATTTCATTATTCCGGTCTAAATCAATATTACGTTCTTTTTGATACTGAACTATCCAAAACAATAGTATCTAGATTTGAAGAAAGTATCTAAGTATCAGAATGAAATCTCAAAGCTACGTATTTTTCTAGGAACACGAAAGACATTTCCAGAGTAAGAATTACAATTGCTATAATACTTTAAGAAGTGAATTCAGCCTACAGTTCTTAAAATCAAACTATTTCACGATCAAAACAACCACAGGAGTCATCAAAAACTAGACCTTTTCAAACGCTAAAGAAGAGTACACAAACTTAATTTCTAAAGAGATAGTTACACCAGTACCAAATAACGGTCGACCAGCGTAGCCCTCAAACTACCTCGGCTCTACAAATTAGTGGCGATAAACGCGGAAACCGTAGCAACGAGATTCGGAATAGAGACGAACACAGTCATATCTCTTCCGCTAATGAGCATCCACAAAAGGCTTAAATCTGCCGCAAAACGCGGAGATCACGACACGTAAGGATTTGAAAGGTGAAAGGAAGAGGCGAAAGTGGAGTTTAATCCGTGAAATACGGAGCTCCATTCGGATGGCCACATTAGACAAAGAAGGGGAGCAATTACCGGTAGCGAAAGCGCGTTGTTTTATGGGTAATGAGGAGAAAGTTTGCGTACGGAGAAGAGTTGATGGTTGTGTAAACGTAAAGATGCGTCGTGACGATATATATCGTATATGTATATATATAGAGACTGCGAAATAAGTTGGAAGAGGTAAACCTCACGTGCCAAAAAGGGTGGCTTTGCGAAAAAAGTCGTGGTTGGAGATAAAAATGGTCCCATTTTTAGCGGTCGCAACCCGAGGAAGTTTAATTGAGGCAGTTTAGGTGAAAGGAAGAATGATTGCGGGAGTCTTCTCTGATCTAGGAATGAAAAGAGAAGGTCGAAGACGGTGCTTTTTGGATTTAACATGCCTCGAAAGGCGACAGTTCAAGTAATACATGAAAGCATGCCCTTCTGTGGTTTTGTAAGGAGGATGTGAAGGTCCACAGCGGTTTATGTTTTGTAATTCCTTTACGATTAGTTCAAGGGTTTCAAATAGGAATTTTTCTTACCCATCTCCTTTGAATTTGGTGCAAAATAAGGTATAAGGAATGAATAAATTTTAGGCATTACTTTGAATGTAAAGTCTAGTTACCTATTTAGGACTCGACATCAAATTTCAGCATGATTTTTACCGTGTTTATTACAGAAAAACCTATCCAGAAAGCTTAATAGATACAATAATTACTTCTTAATCAGATGCTAGTGAAGATATTTGAAAGCTGTGAGAATTTAAAAATGATAAAATAGTGCGTCATTAGCGAAGAAATATTTCGTTAGTGTACTTCAAATATTCATATTAAGGAATACTGAGTGAACTTTAAACTGCACTCATGGAACTCTGGCAAATTCAAATAAAATTTAGGAAAATTTAACTCGCACTGAAAAGAGATGTGAAGTTTATAAAGGAATATTTCTATATATTTGCTTTTAATCAATACTCGTGAAGGAGTTCATTTCATTTTCACACTTTGAAATCCATTTGACGCATACAATAGTTTTATATAACATTCTATACTTTAATTAAGTTGAATTCTTACAGCAAAGCATTCACACTACATATTTAAGCTGATGATATTTACAAATTACTTTAACTTTACAAGCAAGTTTAAACATGATGACAGCATAGCTTCCTTTTAGTCGTGCCTAATTGCCTTTCTCTGCACAAAACGAATGTGGGGTAGTAAAAAGCTTTGTAACCCACTGTTCTACATAACCCGTACAATCGTTACGATCTTCTTGACGGGTCGCACATATATTTATATCCCTTCACGTCGGATCCCCCTCTAGGCTCCTGCGGTCGCTACTTGTGGTCGAGTGCCCGTTTCGAGGGCCTTCGAGGGAGAGGCGGACGGAACCAATCGATGCCATTCGAAACTTACGAATAGACGCAGCTTTCGGAGCGTTTCGCGTAGGCCCAAAACGTTCTCTTCTATACTCTGATTTTTCCAACTTTGGAGAACCCTCGAGACAAGACTCTCTCGCCGCGAACTTTCTCGCCTATTAATAGAATCCAAAGGGCATTTCCCCGCGACCCCACTTGCCCACAAAGGAAAGTGGGATACCTTCTGGAGCTGGAATCTCCAACAGTTAACCTACGCAAGGGAAGGTACAATAGGATTCTTAAGAGTATTTTCTTTGAATAAAAACGTTATACTTATTACAAACTGCGGGAACGTTACTTAATTATATTATAAGATACCACATGAATACCCTGTCTTAAAATTTATATCATTACAATAGCTTAAACTTGTGATAATTGGAATTTAGGGTCATTTTGGCTTTGATGGCGATAAAGCGAGTTGTGAGTTATGCCTCGATATATTTGTTGCCATTTCCTAAAATGAAATTATGTACTTTGTTATCAAAACAGTGACGAACTATAATTATAAGATTAGTTAAACTAGATTTCCAAGAGAGATATAAACTCAAATATTACGCCCAAAGTATAGTTTTGAGTAGAACTCGGCAAAAATCTATCTATTTTTTATACTCGGAAATTTATATTCCAATCCTATTCTGCAATAAATTTGTATTCGTAGTAAGAAAATATATGCATGCCTGTTTTTATAGATTTCAAAAGCTTCTTTGTTTGAATCGTCCGATACTTTTAAAATTAGAAAAAAAATTCTGAATATATTTCAAGGAACAAATATAGTTTTTCAGGAATGGCATTGCTTATAAATTGAAATATTACTTTATAAACTTATATTACTTTTTTTATGCATTCCGAATGTCAGAATTTTATCAATCTCAAAGATAATGGAGACACATTGTAATCAAATGGTTCCATCTTTTATAAAACTGCATTAAAATTAATGAATACGTAACTTTATGTACAGTGCAAAAATTACTATCGAAGCATTACGCACGCAAATTTTTGTCACGAACCGAACGAATAAAAAATAATAAAATTTCGTATTTACATCACAAACGATACAATTCAAACGCCTGCTGGAGCGTCGCTTAATATTTTACCTCAATGTTTCGCATCGTGCAATATTCATTGTAAACTCTTGCATATTTGAACAAGGCTGCAATTTTTCGCAAGTGGACCGTTGAACGATGTCACGAAGCATCTGCCGCTTTCACGCTCCCCTGAATAATTTATTCCGATAGAAATAAAGTAAAGGATTGCGCGCGAAGTAATATCAAATTCAAATTTCATCTCTACTTCAGATCCTCTTTTTGAAACGCAGACAATGAGAGTAGTTACTACGCGTTCACGTCAATCGAATGTTATTCTTCATGGAAAGCATCGTCCTCCGCCATGTTTATTTTTCTGATAAACAAATATTAGGTTTGAGATCGCAATGTCGGCCGCTCCGAACGTATTAATATTTACGACGCGACTTTAAAAAAAATCGCAAAAAGTTGGAGTCCAAAAAAAAGAAATATTTTTGTTCCGTGAGCATTTTCTGTGGAAATTTGCTATTCAAAATAGGATGCAGCCATGGAATGTGGTTTGAAATAGGTCAGAGATTAGATGTAGCTTACGAAAAAACTACGGTCTAAATTTATATCGCCGATATTTTATGAGAAAATCGTAAATAAATAGCTAGAATTGCGTATTAGAGCTATTTTTAAGTGGGAGGCATAGCAATATATAGATTAATATATATCAGATAGAGTAAATAGTAATACTATTTATACTGCTGACAGTTTCTTGTTCATAGAATTCATATCTCACCTTATTTTAATTTGAATGGACTTCAATATCATTAAATGTATTTTGAATTTGGGTTGAGAACGTTCGGTCAACCCAGACCAGAGACCCAACATATCTTATCTATTCACCTAGACAAGTATTAAGTTTAATGTATTTAAAAGAGAAATGCTTTAGTATTATTTAAAATGTAAGAACTTTTATACATATTCCCTTAACGTGTTCTATATTTAAAAATCTAATAACTCTGACAAAAGGAGAACAGTTTCTACTCCTGTCCTCGAAGACCTTCAGATAGAAATAAAGAGTCGAAATTGTGTAGCTGGATAAAGGAAGAATGCAAGTCAAAAGGGGAATGAAATTACAATTCATTCGAGCCATGTTCATTCCATCTGGCGTGGGAGCTTTCTTAAAAAAATTCCAAAACCCTTGAACCCGATCTTCATATCCGAAAACCCCCGCGTTGGAAAAAAAACAAGTGCGAAGCGAAAATTCTCGTTATGTCGAAAAGAAGGGGGTTACGCTCTTGGTGCTGCTTTTGTGTTCTTTTCGCCCAGTTTTCGTTTTCACTCGAACCTTAGGGGAGGCGCTCTCTTTCGAAAAAAGAACGTAATGAGGTCGGACAAGATGAATGGTAGATGAGGAAAAATGTACATGTACAAGAAATGTGCGAATTATAATGAGCGTTGCATATGGACAAGGGGTTACCCTGATTATGTTTGGAGAGAAAAGTGCGTGCAAGACTGAATGTAAACTGGGTTACATACGCGGTGAATTACTTATTATGTAGTACACGTGTTCTAAATGCTATGAAAATTCGAGAGAACGTATGTTCAGAAGGCATTATTTCCTTTGAATCAATAGAATTACTATAGTTTTGAGTTTTTTTTAGAAATACAACAGAAGATAAATATTAAAATAGTTTTTCAAGAGCGTAACTAAACTAAAAGGAAGTTTTTATACTACTAGAAAACACAATAGAATTTCCTGTAAAACCATCTCTCACGATACGTGCTTTCCGAATATTAATCCGATTGATGTAACGACAAAATTTTACTGGACCTTATCATCTCCTTATACGAGAAAAAGTTCTTATCAATGCTATATCAATGTTGGTGCTCACTATATACACAATTGTGTGAGGAAACACTGTATAAGTTAGTCAGTTTTGATACTACCTAAGTTATTTTCGCTTTTGATTGAGAAAGCTATGAATAAAATAAATAGTAACATAATAAAGAGAAAGAGAAATATTACATGTTTAAATGAGAATAATTTATAATGTAAGAACACTTTTACACTCTTTCATTAATATACCAATCATAAACCTATATACCGAAAATGTAGGTAAAAATATCCCTCTTTAAGAAGTAAAGAAAGTAAGTAACGAAGTAAGAAAGTATAATTAATTTTCCAGAAAAGTAAAAGATTTACCTGTATTCTTAGACAGAAATACATACCGAGTATATTTTAGAATAATCAGAAGTGAATTAAAAACCTTTTGGTATAAAAACCTGGATGCATATACATACGAGCAGGAATACGGCTCGGATCGAAAAGGTTTCTAAATTCATCGTGGAAGAAAAACGGCTGAAGATCGCTTCCCGCTGCAGATATCCCCCTTCAGCGATGTAAGTTCCCTCGAACGAGAGAATCTGCCTCTAATGAAAATTCCATTTAGGTGACCTTCCAATCTCCCCTTGCGATCAAAGCCGGATCTTAACCATCTGCAGCAGCAAAAATCTAAGGGAATTAAAACTCGCTTCGCATCATCTGGAAAATTAGAACGATCGTACCGCTTTACCGATACTTTATTCGGAAAATCTTTCCTCGAACTTCTCTCCCCGCGTGGCGAACAAAGCGTTGTCGGGAGGGAGGGCTCCAGAAGCGGGGGATTTCATCCCCTCGGACTCTTCAACTATTGCCTTCTGGTAGAGGAGAAGTTCTTCTGCAGAACGACCCGCTGCACCTCTCCTATCCTCGAGAAGACGAGGTTCTTTTTATAGAATTTACTTTTTGCATGGCCTCGAACTTTTCCTAGACGACTAGAGATTTAAATTTCAAAATTTAACCGTTACTGATTTCCATCGATCGAAATTCAAATTAGGGGCTTATACAGCTGCATTTTTCTACCTTAAGATTAGTGCTTTGGGATTTGTGATTCAAGTCTGAGCATGTCTGAGCGTGACGAATTTTTCAACATGTGTGACTAATATAAATAGTATATAAAACGTTGAGTAGTTGATTTTATAAAATAAAAAGCTTGATTATACAAAAGAACATTTTTGTGGTTACCAAGGAACTTATAACCTTGGTGACGAATAAACTCTCAATTGTTAGAATGGTGAAGTATTATATTGAGAAACAAAGAACCAAGGGCATAAAATTAGCAAATTAATTTGCTACATTTTTAGTAACGTATTTGTTACATATGTTTCTTTAAGATTTGCTATATATTATAATGTTTATAATTTCATTTAGAAGATTCGAGAAAAATAAGAATAATCTATAAAAGGCAGATCGAAAATTTGAAATGAAAGATAAAGTACGTGAAAAAGGAGCAAATTCACTGTAAAAAAACCGGAGATTAAATAATTCAAACAGTTATGTACATGCACTGAATCAAAAGTGCCAATAAAACAACTTGATAAAATGAATAAGGCAGATGATTTACAATCTATAAATAAATAAAACATTTAAATGAGGACATTTATGTGATATTCACGAATAACATATTCATCCATATGCCGTGATAGTCTGGTAGAAATAAAATCATATTTGAAACAACCACCCTTCTTGACTTCCCCACGTTTTTGCAGAGATATTGTGCAGTCGTAAAGGCTGATTCTCAGAAGAAGAAGATCGCTTAGCGCGACATCGACCAATCCACGAAAAATAATCCTCACCGTTCAGTTCGCAACCATAAAGTTCGACGCCGAGGGAGTAAAATCCAACGCTCTCGTGGGCGATGGTGTGAAATAAGCTGAGGGGAACAATAAAGAGACTTTGGAGGAAATGCTTTGGAGTAAGAAAGTGCTCGAGAAAAGAAATAGGTGCCTCGAGAGGAAAATATCCAAGATCAGGATTGATACACTAACGGAACAGAGAGACTTTTCTGGAATAAAATTCCTATTTCCATAGAAAACAAGTTAGGTACATGCATGTTTCCCTAAAGTATAGAATATACACATCCACAGCCACATCTCAATACGTCTTGAGAAGAAACTTTAAAATAATTTTCTAATTAGAACACATACCTAACCGGCTTAGATTTATTTATCACTATTACGGACTGAAAATCGGCTGTTGGAAAAATGGTAGTTATCTTTAAAGGAGAAAATAGAATATCCGGGTGGTATCTACCTTAGTCTTTGACGACTAGTTTGATTACTTCAGGTGGAGTAATTATTATATTTTATGCTGAAAATACTTGCTAATTTAGCTTTATTTTTAGTGAATATACACGTATTCTTTCATTCCTAATACCATACTTATTTTATATTTGTAATCCACAGGAACTTAAATGGTATAATCTAAATTTACTGCTTATCGAAATATGGGTATTCGTTGAAATTAAATGAATTATTTATTCATTATTATTTCAAGCTATGATTTAGGTCATTAGACGGGTATGAAACCTAATTTAATGTATCTATATATATGTAATAAGTCTAAATATATATATTTGAATTAAATATTTAAATTTTTATATAATAGATGAACAACACTTAAATGTTTGGTTAAGAATACGACAGCTAGAAAAAATATTCAAAATTATGCCGGCATATTTCCGAATCACTCATTTATTCAAATCCTCATTTTTAAAAATTTACTGAGCTTCAATACATATGTGTGATTTCAATCAATCTTTCGGCACACTAATGTGCCGTGTTCCAGTTAGGAACCTTTTCAATAAAATGAGACGCAAAAAAAACTTGAATTAAAAGCAAATATTTCATCGGCTGGAATTGAAAGAATATCCATAAAAATGCAGGACGTCATACAAATATAAATATGCTTACTTTTCCCTGCCATGGCATTTGAAAGGGTGATAAAAACTCAGGCTGCACTTTTAGATTTACTTCCAACGTATCGAAAGCGTAAACCTGGAACGATTTATGACTGGAGGAGAGGAAAAAACTCTGAAAAATGACGGGATTGAAAAATCCTCGCGTTATTTTGATTAATTCCCGCTCATGCACGACTGGAGATGTAACATTAAACCCTCCGTCCAATTTCGGAACGTGAAACAGATTGAAATAACATTAACCTGATGAAAAATTTAATTCGACCGGTCCCTTTCCTACCAAATCTCCGGAGCCTTGGCAAACACGTCTGAAAATTAATGCAAGGCCAAGCGCAGTTTGTTTTTGCAATTTATGGAAGTTAAAATAATGAAATTTCACCCGAGACGTCAACATTTCGCCGTGTGATGTTTTGAGAATGCAAAGAGTGTTATTCGAATGAATTTTTGTGACGTTCTCCCAAACTGATTAGTGTTAATAATTATTTTCTGCTATCAAGTGAAAGTCCATTGGGATATTTCAGGTCCCCGTTGTAAATACGATCCTGTGTTGTTAATGGAGTTACTCGGAATATTACATGTAGTTCCATTTTGATAAAATGAAATATATTCAAATTAATTTTTAAAGAATAAATGTCAATTGTGTAAATTCCATTTTATAGGGTTAATTTTTATAAAAATTCGAATGACTATAGTGAAATTATTCGCAGCAAGTTAAAAATCAATAATCTTATTGGAAATCGGGCAATTTTTCTATCGATAATATCTATTATTTAAATATAACAATAAAAGATGGTTTTAAATTTATCCAAACGCAAAACTAATGAGTTCCCTTTCATTTAGGAAGAAATTTCAGTTTTATTGGATTATTCCTCATTCTTATTATTTATGAATCGCAAATAACTTTCATCGTGTGAAAGCTACCATTTCATGTCAGAAAATTTCATTAAATTTATTTATTTATCCGTGGATAGATAATTTGAATGAGCATTGTTAAGAATAAATAATTTCCCTCCAATACTTTTAAAACTTTAAGTGACACTCACAAAGCTGATGCGTGACTAATGTTGGCGATATAATAATGTGGTCATATATTTACTTTAGTACACATAATATCCTGATTCAGGTTTCAAATTGCTGAAATACGTGAGTTGTATAAAAATTAACTTACGGAAATGATTCTATTTTGCATATAATTTTCTATGGAGAAATGGCCCATCCAATTTTTTCAGATAAATCCCTGTTAAAAGAAATAAGATAGGGATTGGTTTTTTGAAATATAAGCTTGAAATAAGGAAACTCTACGATTATATGAACAGCAAAGATATATCAAAAATTAAGATTTAATATCGTTCTCTGATGAGGGCAAGAAGTTTCATTAAAGATTCAGGCAGTGTGGACATGGGATGCACGTTAAATGGGTTAAATAGACAATTAACCCACATCCACTCTAATTTAGTTTTTTGATGACCATGTTTAGGATTCTCATTACGTAGCGTTAAGCTCCTACACCATGTGAACCGTCTCTCAAGTATGACCTAGAAATGGCTATCCTGGACCACTTCTTAAAGCTACGATGCGTTCTCAAGAACTCAAAATTTGCCCCTTAAATCACCGGTTGATTGAATTTCTGCTACAAAATTTCATAATTCTACTCCCATTTTGTCCATTTATACGAGCTTGAATCATTTACACGCACCATAAATTTCATGAACTGGCTTGAAATAATGGTAAGTTCTGGAGATTTTTTGCTACAAATATATACAGATGACCTAGGTATTCAAAAATATCTTAGCACAAGAGAAGAATACTTTGAATAATTAACGGAGTACATGAAACTTATATAATGGTACAATTTCAAATAATGGCGTAAATTTTTTCCTTTCATTTTTTTCCTTTGATTGTTCAGTCTTCATTTAGATATTTCTCTTTACAAATCACAAAGAATTTTTTAAATTTTGTAAACTATGTGTGCATATATAATCATACATATGAAATACGTAAGATAAATTAGAACATAATTGCCATCACCAGGATATAATTATCGTAATAATAATCAAGAATAGAACTTCTAAATAACAGAGATTCCAGTTCATCGGAACTTGATATTAAAGGACGATTCGGGATTGGTGTTTTAGTCCCACGAATACAGTTCATTATATATAGTGCTTATTCCTTAATGAGTCCATCTTAAATGAATATAAATTAAATGGCTATTAATTGAACTATTAAATCATACTAATCTAGTTAATTAAATATAGTAGCAATTTCTCAATGAACCCCTTTTCAAAGAATACGTAAATAATAGACTTTTTGTAACTTTATTACAAATAAATCTTTATTGAAGAGAAAGAGATTACTCGCAACTTTTCTGCAAAGTTTTATGGCTTGGTAACATTTTTCAAAGTTGGTACTGTAAGCTCGAGGTATGAACTGTTTCCTAGGCATTTATTTTTAGTATATATTCCTTTCGCAACTTTATTAGGAATAAATCTTTATTGAAGAGTAAGAGATTACTCGCAACTTTTTTGCGAAGTTTTATGGCTTGTTAACATTTTTCAAAGTTGGTACTGTAAGCTCGAGGTATGAACTGTTTCCTAGGCATTTATTTTTAGTATATATTCCTTTCGCTGTTCATGATATTTAATGTACTATTTCCAGATATTTCTGCTATATATTCAGCTGCTAATCTCACTGAAAATACCATACCCTTTATCCTTAAAGGAGTACGCGACGAAGCAGCGTTGGCCGCATAAGATTCTGCATACATTATAGAGCCTTAAAGGGAGGTCAATTCTGAAGATGAAATCGAACGTCCAATGGGGAGGCAGGATATCTCCGGGAATCAGCATGAGAACTCGGGAGTGAAGGAACGGTTCATAAAAAGGAATCAGGGGCAGGAGATATAATGGGAAATATAATGGAAAGGCCTGAGGGATATTGGAGAACACTCGAACAGAAAAATATATATGATGGGTCAAGATTGCGGTCGACGAAATTAAAGAAGAGAATACTTAGAAGAGAATCTCGTTTATAAAACGACTTCGACTCGTGGACCACAATCTGAAAATAATTATGCAGCCCTTTTATGTTTCCTCTGATGTAATTAGCTTGATTGGAAACTGACTGAGGTTACGAGATTCGAAATGGAAGCTGTAGAATCATTAACTTTCTGTATCTATTTAACGGAAAACATCGCAGTTAGAATATTAAGAGTGGTATTTTTCCAGGCGTATAAATTTAGGTTATTAACATTCAATTTCTACCATTTACTTCGTTGTTGCGAAATCTAAGATTATAGCCTAACCATAGACAGGAAATTGAAAATAATGCATATAAGTTATACACACGTAAAGACCCATAGGAAATTTATTTCAGGGAATTTCATAGTATCAAGGTAAAACTCAAAACACTTATTTACTGTATTTTCTCTATTATTTATTACTGTAATATATATTTATTTATATTAGTATTAATTTTTTAAGTGTTTTAACCATTGATACTGTTTCAATTTCTAATTTTATTAGTTTACGGCTTAATTGTATGAGAGTTGCTATATCATCTCGTGTTCTAAGAAATAAACTACGGGAATATTTTATTCAATGATTAATTTACTTTGATTTAATATATACTAGGGTATGACAAATGAAATGCATCGTTTAATGCTTTCAGTTCTATTTCATAACGCTGAGGTCCCGGGTTCAAATCCCGACTGAGGAGAAAATTTTCCACTCAGGGTCTGATATGACGTCCGTTGTTACGTTTTCAACCACACCTGTCCAGAAAGTGGATGTTTGGATGTGCGGTTTTTAATAATCAATAAATAAAAAATAAATGATTCTTACTTAAATTATTTCAAAGACTCTTACAGGTAATTTATACAGGAAAAACTTCATTTTAAACCCCCATATTTATGGCCGTTTGACGAAACATTTAAACATTGCATGCTAGGATAAAATATGTACATCCTTTCCCGTTTCCTCTACGTGTAGTCAAAATGGCTCGGAACAAAATACCTTCGGAACCTAATGGGTATCGATGAATGAACCGGATATACCGTTCAAAATAGATACATATCTAACACGGATCGATTGACTCGTCGCTAGGAGCAGAAGTGGAAAGTAACAGCGATCGGCAATTTTGCGGCTTAATTTATTTACGGATATCTGTTTTTTCCAACCAGACTGGATTAATTTATGCTTCCATCGACCGTTGGAACCGTGGGGTCGATGGGACGGGAGTAAACTTAAGGGGCAAATGTGTCCAAGATGAGAACTGCGGGATTAACGACTGTGGCCAAAAAAAAACTCGCCTAAAAAAGACGTCTGATAGTGAAGGTCGGGGGATATTGGGAACACTTTCGCCACATCTATTATTCGGAGGAGGGATGCAACCTTAATGAGCGATGTGTACCCCCACACACGCTTCTTTTCAAAGGTTTCAAAAGTGTACTCTTCCAATATGTGAAATTTAAATCCGGGATTTAATGATTCATGAGTTCATCTGCGGCTGTTACCTTTTCTTGCTCCATTTTCAGCTAGCTCAGGATCTTCGTTGATCTAAATAGCTACCCTTTTCCTTTTCGGTAGTTACGTGAATAGCTCATGAGGGTTTACTCCTATCATAGAGTGGTTTCGTAATCATGGGTACTTCCATATGAGAAACAATTGTGCATCAGACTAAGTAAAAGTAATATATCATTATAAAACATTCTATCGGAATAACTATTCACATCATTATTTTATTACCACGAAATTTTTTTAACATGACTTACATTTGTATCATTCATTATCCTTCGTTATTATAAACTCGTTTTCTGTTTATGGAGAATTATCTTAAATAATGTCTAAAGTATTGATTTATTATTATAATGTAGCGATGTATGCCCAACAAGGGGCAAGGTTGGAAAAACGCATTCTAATTAAAACTTTAGACAGTTGATAGAGGATATGAGAATGAATCCTACTTTTACCAAAATAATTATAGCCTTTATTCATATTTATCAGCTCATATTATTATTTTCTATCTATTAAATCAAAAAAATCTGTGCATAGGGGCAAAAAATCGACACAAATTGTACTCTGTTTTATATTTTTTCAGCGTTAATATTAGTGTCTTAACTCCACAACAACCCGCGACGGAAACTTGTTTCTTTATTACGAAATAGTACAACGATAGAACAAAAACAACCAACTTCCTATCAGCATCGTAAACGTTAAAAAAATTATATTTTCGGTCAATTTAACTCCCTATCGAAAAATTTATTTCACCTCTCCTCCAAATTCCACTCCTCTGAGATCCCCAGTTCCCAAACCCACCCACACACCTACAGAATTAGAGCTAGAGGAATCTTGGATTGCTCCCTTCGCCAATCAGCGGCGAATTCGGTTCCAAAAAGGACACCACTTCAAACATAACGCCGGCCGCAACGCACAAGGACACACCCCCGCGGCCGTATTAGGCTCCGTTCAATTAAAGTAACAATCGCTGTGCAAACCTCTTTACTCTTCTGTTTAACTTTGGCGCTCCCTAATCCTCCGAAGAAATGAGTTACTACCCACTTAGTTGGTTAGCATAAAAAGATAAGCCGATCTTTTTCCTTTTATTTTCCGTTCCGGGCCCATTCGATCCATTGGCAAACTTCCCGCTGGCTTAAGCGAGGGACCCCCGGGGAAAGATTCGCTCCTCACAAGGAATTTTTGGGTAAAATTCCCGAGGAATAAGCTCGGAATCCAGGGGACGTTACATGCAGTAGAAGACCGATCCTAGACGGAATAGAGGCGGATCGAAAGCAATGTCCACGCTGAGATGGAAAAGTGGATCGTTTCGTTGTTTAAAAAGTGCCCTTTACGCAATGTTGCCATGCCGATGGGTTTCGTGCTAGTCTCTTAAGGATATTGGGGATTGAATTTGGTTGCTTTGGACCAATGGAGGACTCAAGGGATCTTTGATTAAAGTTTCTGCGGCTTAAAGAGATAAGTTAAGACTTTTTTGTTATTAAGTTACGCGAAATAACCCATATCCATTTTCCATATTTTCATTACGCTCTTAGTCATTATAGATTAACAACAAGTACATTTTTATTGTTATTAAAGAGCATTATTCATCAATGAAAATAGTGATGATATGGATACAATGCTCATTATATTTGATTTCATCCGGATAATATAATAAACCAAATTTGTCTCGCACTTTATTATTAGGACAGTCTTTTAGTTATAGTATAATTAAGATGCACTATTCTGAAGAAATAATGCGAAATTATGAAATTGGTCGCGAGTAAATCAAATTTTCTGCGAAAATTAAAAAAAATTCATTATAGTATAGCTTTCCAATAAGTAATGCCTTCTAATATCGATCTCAATATTAGATATAAATTTATAAAAATGCAATTTCCAATATAAATTTTATTTTAATTGAAACTTAAAGGAGCATCCATCTTTAACTATATTTATATCCAGGTCTTATTTATCGAATAAATTTGTAAAAAATATTAGCATTATTTCCTATTGTCAGTTCTTTACACATTTTACAACAAGGAATATAGTGTCAGTTATGCCTAATATATTCTTGAAATTTATTCGATAGAGGGATAGTTTTAAATGAATCTATTTATATAAAATGAATGTACAGATATTAAATGCCAGCCATCTATCACCATTAATTCTTAAAAATAAAAACAAAAGAATGTAGCTCTTTATCAAAATGTCAATTGTAGTATACATCAAACCCAAGTAGGAGGAGTAGGTTTTTGTTTCGCTCCCGCAAGACCTCTCTATCAAAGATTTTCTAGCGCAAATTTTTAACTCAAACACAGAAACACTTTACTTTTACAATACATTTGCTCTGTAGAGGAAGTATCTCCAATTTTCCACGGAATATCCCACTGAAGCATCGTAAGTAACGCGGAGCAGTTTCCAGAATTGTGATTGATACGAAGTCTTATCCGGGAACCATGTCTATACTATTGAGTTCAACTAGTCTCCCCTTAACCCTTGGGTAAACCTTTCCAATTCCTTGCAGTTTTACTGCGCCCAAAGTTTGCTTCCTAAGGTTCGTCGTCCCAAAGTAATCTATATCAACAAGTAAGGAGAACTGGAATCGGTAGAATGAGTGCAATGAACTCTGTGAATGTGCGCTCCATATCAAATGGTCCGGAACCTAACGGCTTTACCGATTACTAGCGTTATCTTTACCCGAACTAGAACTGTGAAATGTGCGTGATTTTTTATCGCTGGAAATGAATTCTCTGGAAATTCTATCTTTATTATTTCGGAATGAAGCAAAGGATTCAATATTTTAATTGAATAACTATTAAAAAATGTACCATTAAAATATTTGAGAGCCATATATTTTGAAGCCACTAGATTTCTTTAATTTTCAGGTTATCCTTAAGTTTAACGAACTAGATGGACTTTTGAATTTTTAATATATTATTTTATCTTGCGTCAAGACAAAATTAAAGTGAACTTAATTTTAACTCTCTACTTAATAATATGTCTCTATTAATTTCCTGAGAAATAATCTTTAGGAACTAGCTGATAAGCTTAACTTTAGTTTCTATTCAGATACGCTTAACGTAAGTTTCTATCTGAAAAAGAACTTGCGATTTAAAATAACGATTAGGATACCTTTCTCAACGCGTATAATAAAATCATTCCCTTTATAGCTTAATGCAGGAACAGAGATCGGTATATATCTTTAATAAAATTCGTGCATTGATGTTCATTACTTTCCTTAAATATATCTGGAACAAGTAAAATGTATGTAACGTAGAATTCGAACCCTAATACTTATATCTCTGTCAGTCTAAAAGTAGAACATATAAACATCCATCTAACAAGAGTAGTTATTCATAATGATAATACAGTGCAATTAAAGAATAAATCTAACAATGTAATATGTACATAATGCCAAACATTAAGAAGGTGAATATTACATCCCTTAATAAAAGAATGTAAAAATAATTTTACCACAAAAACCTTACAAAGGAGTTAGAATTAATTTCCTCAAAATTACTTCAAAGAATCGCTTTTTATAATAAGGGAAAATATTACTGCCATATAGATGTACGAAGCATCTCTTTTAAGAGAAATCGAGTCAAATATACGCCTTACAAGGGAACTCCATGCATGGGATGAGCCAAAAGAAGTTTGTAAAGAGGAATTTTAATGCTCTTGGAAGATCCAAGAGCAAAATGCGACAGAATGAGATAAAGGAATAAAAGAAATATTTCCGTAAATAAGATACGGTTCTTCTTGTGGACAAGTGGATGCTTAATCATGAGAACGAGATAGCCTCTTCTGCTTTTGTATATAAGTTTGGAAAAAGCATTCAGCTTCAGTCCGACTCATTTTAAACAGTCATGCCCCAATACTAGAAACATATTATAAGGAAATGAAAAAATCTTCCACAAATTTGCCGAAAATCAAATATGAGATAATATTCCATTTTAATTTATGTCAAGAGAAATCAGAGAAAGATGAAAAATGCATCCTAATTTTGATTCATCTACAGAGTCTTATATCCTACTAAGGTGACCAACATCTACTAAATAATACCTAATAGTCGATCAGCAGCCGCATAACTGGGGAAACTGAATAAATTGATACCGATAAGATATTAAAGTATTAAAGTAAAGAAAATTGTATTTTTCGAGAGCATTGCATACTTTCATTATGTGAAGAGTAATTCATAATAAAATTTAATAATTTAGCATACAGAACTCTAAATTATCTGTCCCTTTATCCCACTCAAGAAATAAAAATGAAGTGCACGATCCCACGTAATGTTATATTATTGGAATATTTCCTGGAAAATGTTACTGAATGCATTTTAAAATTTCAATACCTGAAAGCAAATACTGGATACTGGTCGAATGAATAATGAAATATGAATAAAAGCAATATAAATCTTTTTATAAACCTAAAATACTTAATTGAGGTATCAGACAGTTTGACGTATGCCAGGATGTGGATTATACGACAGATAACACAAACTCATGACGGTGAATAAATTTCTATTCATTATGATGGGACAATGTCCAATAGAATTGAGTAAAACCTTTCATTTTTAATATTTTCCTAACTAAAATAGATCCATGATACATCAAACAGATAACATATTTTATATACACCCAGCTTCAATAAATTTCAATTTTTGGGATTGGGAAATATTAATCGTAGTATCTTCCTTAAAAATAAATTTATGGGAATTAATTAAAATACATCCAGCTATTCGTAACGTAATGCCGAATAAAATACTCTCTGCTAAAAACTGATATTTATGCGAATAAACGCATCACAATTCCATATCTGTTTATCAGTTTTTTGTGAAAGTATGGAATTTGTAGGACATGCTATGCAATGAAATATATTTACTCGTTCGGATTATATGACACAGCCATACATCACGATGTATTTACAGGATTCAGCCGTTTCTATAAACCAATCCATTACATGAGAGAGAATAGCTGTGCGGGTAATGAATAGAATGAGTATAGAAAGAATCTCATTTCGAAATTTTCCCGTCCTAAATCAAGTTCGGATTAAAAGTCTCATAACTTTTGCCTCGCTTTATGGAATGAAATCCAATTCTTCTTATTTCTCCCATTTGCATTATTCAGCGAGCTCGTATTTCATTTATGTTTACTCAAACGTTTTTACGAAAACAGCAACTCGGTAGGAAGTACAACCGAAATTAACCGAAAATCATGGCATTATTTCATTACTCACCGAACCATCCATATTTAACGTCGAGGACCGCTCGTTTATAGCCGATATCAAATTGCTTTATGATGGCTGTTACAGATAATAGCCTTTTATTCGCGAATCTTAACTCATTCTTTGAAAGCATAACGACTGGGCAGCTGTACTATATTACGTATAAGCAATTTTAATTCACTTCATCTACACTTGTACACTATTACAATTATACTCTCGTTCGAAACTACGTTCCTAACACATTCTTTAGTCGATGAATGTTCCGGGTAGCATTTCTCTAGTAATACCTTTCATTTGCAATATCTACCTAAAGTATTAAAGTATTCACTTGAGAAATAAACTTCTACATCAACTCTATGGCGACTGATAGGTTAAACAAGCACTCTTTGATAGTTTGAGGTGTGAAATTGATATTTTATCAAGAGCGAGTATAGCTTTAATCCTATTATGGGCGTCTTTGATGAGCAAATAACTGAGTAGGAAAATTCAAACGGGTTCCTAGAAATTTTCCCCACTTGACCTGGTTTTAAAGATAATTTCAGTCCACCCACACATTCTTCATGAAGCTTGTTGACATTTTGAAGCTTAACGTCTTCTACGAAATATTATTTCGCAGTAATAACTTACATGATCGTACATTTGGTATTTTACTCACAACCATCGAACCAATGTGGCTATCTGTCTATAAATTTTATGTAGCATAAACTACATGTACTGGTAACATTGATGATTCTGTGTCCATAACTTAGAAAATCTTAAAATTGGTGGTATGATGTACATTACTTCTTAATCTTATAAGGTTGGGATCATTCTGTAACATCTTTCATTTAATCCTCATGGTTAACTATAAGCTCATGTATAGTTTGTTAGAGTCTGTGCAGAAGTACATTTAACTTGTTCAAGACAAATGAGATGGACGTAACAATGAATATTATAAATTATAAATTTTATTTATAAAAAACTTCCCCTAGCAATGCCAGAAATAACTAAAAAGGGTTTCCGTAGAAGAGATTCCTTAAGTCTCAAAATACTATATCAAGTGATTATATAATTAAAATGGATCTAATTTTAGCTTGAAAACAACAAAATAGAGGAAACGAATTTTAAAAATTTGGAATAATCAATGTCAACTAAAGTTGTGGATTGAAATGTGTACATAATGAATTTAACTGAGATTAAATCCTGGAGTAACGTAAGAATTACCAATAAGTGACTTAAAAAATCCTATTTTATATACATTTTCGACCTGAAACTTTAATGAAGAGTAATATTCTTCCATCAGAATAAAAATTCATTTTATGTATTAACCATCTTCACTAGAAAAAATGACTGTCCGTTAATATTTAATTTAATTAATGTATATGTATCTTTATTATCTATCCATTCAATTATCATTACATTCAATGAAACCTATAACTTTTCTTTTGTGAGTATAAAGAGGAGGATGCTAATCTAATTTAGAAATTACTACCGAATGGATTGATTACTTTATCACACTAAAATGATCCATCAACCCAACATACCAATTAACTAGAAATGTATTACTATTTGCTATGTTCGACCAAAGCTTAATATTACACAATCGTATAGTACGAATTTCAGAAATGAAGTTAAATTGTACGGATTATTACCTCATTCGATTAAGCTTTTAATTATATTGTCAGCTAAACGTAGCGTAATACCTAAAATGTAGACAACCTATTTAAATAAGTATAATTTCCATAATATTTCGTAAGTCTTACTATATAATCCATACTAATGGATTTCCAGATCGTCAGTAAAATTCATATATATTTAACGAATTAATGGAATATTAAATGAACTTTTATCCATTAAATTATCACATAAAACAGTTTTTTAAGTTTCAGACGATAATGCTATACTGTACGGATACTTTAAGATATTTTCTTTATCTTATATGGGATGTAACGTCTTTCATTGAAAGCAGCTTCACAGAAATTCATACGACGTTGCGTTACTAGAGTATGACTACCAGTAATCCAATGGGAGGTTGAAATTCTATTATGGCTACAAAATTTGTATCGTTTTCGTAACAGGATAATATTTTAATAAACAATAAAAACATTTCCAGGCACTAAAACATCCTCTTCTTTAAATCTTACACTAAGAATTGAATCACAAAAAAGGATTCCAAAGCGGAGAAAGATACTCAGAGCCCACCAAGAAGTCCCTGGCCTATCTCCTTCTTTCCTTAATAACCCTTTGTATTTTTCCTGCTCTCCCATTCCCAAACACCTAACTCATCCCTCCGAAAGCCAATACCTCTACCACTTATTACTCCGGCCCAAATTGATGCCACCCCTTGGCGAAGACGGTTCAATCCTCCGAAGTACTCCATCGGCTTTCCCACTTCGGGAAAAGCATCCCTTTAACGAATCCAACATCGATGCTTACCATAGGATACCCCCAGAAAAAAACAACGGTACCGCCGAATAAATACGTAGACGAGGGGAGAAAAAAGACGTAAAAAACACGAAAAAACAAGGAGAAGAAAGAAGATTGCGGACTCACCAGCGACGATAAACTCCTTCGCTCTTCTCGGCGGGCTGAGACAATCCTCCTGGTGCGACGGCAGTCGTGTGTGCGGACCCGGGTTCGACTTTCACTCCAACACCTGCTCCTCTTCCCGGGGCCCGAAAACCAGAACCTCAAAGGGTGTTTGTGGCCGCTCGGTTATTGATTCCGTATAAAGCACATAGAGGGAGCCACGGAGATGCTGCCTTCAGACTCCGCGAAAAGGATGGGACCGAGTCCCGTATTATGCACGGCCGATTTGTCTTCACTCGACGGATTATTAACGCGGTCGCTGGGTTCCGGCCGTGGGATGAGGGCTGATCGGTTTATACGCCGAAGGGGAGCTCTTCCCTTCCGTATCCTGCAGGAGAATTTTCCCCGAAGTTAGCTGTGACGTAAAATGCCTCGGAACGTAATCCTATCTTGTAACGCGATACTTTATCCGAATTCGTAACCGGATAGCCGAAATTTTAACCAGTAATTCGATGCGAATAAACCGGCAACTCGCGTAATTTTATCCCTCAACCGGTAAATATATCCTCCACTGGTAATAGGATACTGTATCTTGTGAGTAACCGCTTTATGAAACCGGTTTCCTCCGGTTTCCTCCGGTTTATTCCGCTCCTATAACTTTCGTTCAATCTCACTAAATCACTATGGTATATCTTCGTGAATAGCGGTATCCCACCACTTTTATTTCTTTCGCTATCCCTTTAAACTCTTCCGGTGTAGTGGGCACGGAGTGTTCGGTAGATTTGCGAGGGCGGTCCACCGTTTCCTCCGGCGATACGCCCTCCTACTCGGCCCAACGTCTCCCGGTCCTATTCAGAAACTTTCGGTGCGCAAACACCCAAATGCTTCCCCAGTATTTCGGCGAATTCCCGCTCGCGTTTCAGCGCACTTTCCCAATCGCCTTTCCAAACTCAGAATATACTCCTTTAAAGAGATTCTGAGGGTTAAATTACTGTTTTCCTCGATTTAGCGGTTTTATAAATGAGAAAAGCTACTTGGGAATGAGTATTTTCCTAAAGATTTCGTTGAAAGAATTGTTTCACTGCTGTATGACCGCAGAGTGTATGAGATGACCCCAAGAGATCAAGTTCGCTGCATTAGATTCAGAAAGTTTAACGATCTGCAATTTCTTTTACTTTTGGCATACGCTCAGAACTTTTCAAAAAAAATAATATGAAGGACAAATCACTCACTTTGACACAATCTGTCCTATATAATTCCGTGATAAATTTGGGTATTCATACAATTCTAAATCTTCCGTGTTTTATGCAGGGGATACTCTATCCTTCATTAAAACAAATATGATCTGCTTCTCCAGCACTGAAATCCTTTTTCCTTTAAAACGAACGATTCCAAGTCACGTTGATTTAACTTTAAAAACTTCTTTCACCGCAAAATACGTGTCCGTTCCAGTTAATTCATCGCCTCCACTCAGAAAAAATCCCTTAAAACCTCCGTGATGGGAAACGTACTTTGTTAAATTGGCAATTACTCCTGCAAGAATGTTAAATTGCCAATCAAACCAAACCAAACTCTTAGGAGATACTCGGCACCCTCAATCCGAACTCTGATTCAGTTAATGTTTGAGTTTATTAGCACTTCCATTTCTTGCCGAACGGATAACACCCTATCTCGAACTTCATGACGCGCAGCAAGTCTTCATTGCACCTCTAAACTCGATCGACCTGATTCAAGACACAGCCAATTACGCCAACGAAATTGGTTAAAGTGTTACGATAAGTGACACACGGAACCTTTCCACTCTCAGTACATCGCGAAGACTTTCCTCTCCAGCAACTATGGGTGTTAAAAAAGTCACTGTATCCGTATAAAGATGGAGCACTTTTCCTCGAAGTTATTTCTTCGGTTTATTCACCGGAGCACTTTCGAACACGAGTCGTATATAGCTCCTCACCGACCAATGTCTCGCTTTTTTCCACGAGCAGTTTCCTCACATTCACTAGCACAAGGGCCCTTCTTTCCTTTCCCGCTGGTCCGTTCTTGAAGAGGGCTCTTCACTCCAAGACTTCCCGAACCAATCAACTCGATGGTGGTCCAGCGGTCTTTGCGGCCGAAGGAAGACTAATGAAGGTTCGCCACAGATTTGACGGTGTAGTGACGCTACGGTGCGTTCTGTTACCGTGGTAACGCCGCTCTGGTCACTACGGCAGTTCACTCAGGTGGGAGAAACGAAATAGTGAGACGAGTCACACCGGATTTAGGTTCGTGAGGGGGTTTGGAAAAGGAGAATCTAAAAAGGGATGAAGGGTAAAAACGTCGGCCGAAGATAGGCGCGATCACTTCCAAAGAAATATGAAGAAGATTATAAAGGTTCAAAATTCTTCGAAAATTATACACCGGAATATTCTCTCGAATATTTATGAATAAAAATATTCTAACGCGAAGATTAAACGTATCAACACTGAGCTAAGTAATTACCGCACACAAAGAATCGTGAAAATTTCTCGAGGAACAATTAGAGGAAACCTTTTTAATCTAAACACGGTATACTTAAAACAGCTGTACAGTTTATAAGTACGGGATACGCGTAATATCGTAGATTCCCTACAAAACACCGAATCAATTAATCCTCACGATGATCAAAAACGATCTTCACCTCACACCCCCTAGGGATGAACACATTAATCACAAAAGTTGGCTAAAACTGAACGAGATCCTCAAGAGCGACCGATCTTCTTCGGCGTATATCCAATCCTTCACCACTGTAACATCATTCCTCGAGATCGCCCGCTGACGGGAGGGAGAAGGCCCAACTCCGCGTACTCGGCCAACTATCTCGGCGGCGATATTTTTCACCCAGACTCCCACCTACTGCTCAAACCACATTCAACAACCTTCTCCCCAAAGTGGGGCGAATGCACAGAAATTCCCCGTTTTAAAATGCGGTCCAATCCGTCAAACCCATCTCGGCCGAGAGTTACGGGGGGGAACGTAAATAAAAAACCCAGGGTTTTGGAAAAGGGGTGAGGTAAATAAAAAAAAGGCTTACGAATTGTGAGGGGAAGAGAAAGATATAGAGGGAGGGTCGTCCAGAGCGTAGGAAACAGCGCGAAGGGTTTGTCGGGAAAAACGTTCTACATCAGGGAGATCCTTCTTGCCACTGCAGTAGATGGGACTTCTGGCCCGGCTTTCCCCCTCCAGGATCACCCCCGCCCCTCCCCTACTCCGTACCCCTTCCACCCTCCCCTCCGCTTCAGAACCTCTCCCTTCTCTTCTCTTTGCGTTCCCCTCCGACGGTCTGTACCCAGAATCCTTTGCTTCCCGAGAGAAGGTAGCTTAGCGGGGAGACTCTCTGCGCAGTGTGCCACAAGGCTCAGTTCTCTCCCCACCATTCTTTCGGCTTCCCTCCCCTCCAAATCTTCTTCCAGTCCCCTTCTCTCTTATGTTTCTCTTGTCTCTTTATGCGCCTCTTCCTGCAACATGCGTACATTCTTCCGTCTCCTACTGGTTTAGTCTTCCTTAGGCTTTTTTCTCCCGTTTCCTAACTCCCTTCCACTCCCCACTTCTCCATTTATTTCCGTCTTCCTAAAAACTCGAGATCTTTGTGCAACTTTTGCTCTCTTTTGCCTCTATTCAAGGCTAAAGCTCCCCCAGTTTAGGCGTAATGAAAGGAAACGGAATTATTTTGAGTGGAGGAAACGAAACTTTGTGTGGAATTCATTTTTTAAAAGTCACGAGATAGAAGGTGAGGCGTTAGATTTTTTTTGTCGACTTTATTCCAGAGGATTATTTTATGACGACGACGTGACGTTTGCGTATTTAAGAGGATCTAATAAATACACATCCTGTAATGCTGAATGTTTCGAATGATATTATGAGCTTAATACTTTGTTATTTTTTTTATTTAAGCATAAAATTGTCCGCATTGATGTAATTCACTCTCCATTCTTTTATGCATACCGGATAATCTTTAACTGATCTGCTTTTTACCTTAAAAATATTAAAATACTATCGATACATCGAAATACATCTTTTTCGCGATTGTGTCCATTATTACAAATACTACATTAAGTTAATATTCTAAACTAAATTTTGATCAAGTCAAATACAATGTTTCTCTAAAATAACACTCGTATTTTAATGATTGTTTCATCTTTTATGCCAATACATATACTAGGCATCTATAGTTACTCAATGCCATACTATTAAATACCTTAAATATTCGTTATAAATTCTTTTCACTGTGTAGTCTTTCAATTTATGGAAGTCAATTTTTTGCATCTATATTTAAAATATACGGTCATGAAGGAACTTACTAGCCTATCTTCTGCCTAATCTTCATCCATGCTGCCAATTTAAAGGAGGTTTTTGCCAATAGTGATGACCTTTGGTAGATGAATGGTAAGTAGATAATCCTCAGAGGGAATTACTATAAAATAAAAAGGGCATGAATAGATTTATTTATTATCAAAGAAAATATGCCATTAAAAAATTACAAAGTAAAATAAGGTCCTGAACTTTAGTACTTAGCTGATAATATGCGGAATTAACTCTAAATAAATGTTCACTGAAGAACCAAGAAGAACATCTATCGCAGCTAAAAGTGTCTAAATGACCTTAAATACTTATATATTATCATAAGCATATATTCGAATAATATTCTATTTACTCTGATGATGATTATTTTTGAAATGCCACGAATTGTATGGGGTTATCCATAAAATATGCGTACAGCATGATCAAGAATATCAGATATTTCCTTCGGATTCAAAAATTTTAATTTAATACAGAGAAAACAACTCAAATAAATGAAATTGAATCATTAAATTTATGTATAAAAATGTATACTATTAAGTTGATAATTTATTCACATTTCTACCAAACAATAACTAAAATTAATTTAAAAATAAAATATTATTAATTTGAACGGATAAAACTTGCTGTACAGCTGATTTCAGATCTTACAAATTATTATCTCAATCCCTAACTTTAATTTTCCATAAATACACTATGAATCATTCAAATTATGTTATAAGAACAGACACGTGTAACAGAAATACCGTACGTTTACTCTCTTATGGACTCTAAGCCAAAAATATTAAAATTTAAGGTTGTTTCCTTTGATTTAAATCACAATAGTTCCTTATATATACTCTATATATATTATAACTATTTTTTAGGCAATGATACTATTTCATTCCTAATTATAGAAAGAATGCGATGAGGCTCTTCCCCCAGTTCATTGAGAATAGGAGCTATGGAAGTATAGCAGGGAAAGAAAAAAGCTCTCCTGATGTTACCAATTTTTTTCCTTCCTCTGTTGCTTGCTTCTTTTCCCGAAGAAAAAAAGTGTTTACTTTACACTACAATTAATTCATAAAAGCTTTGATTTTCTAAGCAGAAGGGTATTATACGCATAGAAAATTCAATATGTATCATGCATAAACCATTTATAAAGGATTAAAGAGTACGATGGAAAATAATAGATAATACGAAGTGGAATAAATCGAATTGTGAATTGAATACAATTGAAAGGTTTCTGCGATTTTTATGCAAAATTATAAGTAGCGTTAAAATAATAATAATAATAATATAACAACACTATAATAGTGATATATAGAGACATAAACTATTTTTAGTGACCCATTAGTTACGAAGATAAAAATTTAGTCTTTTGTAAGATCAATTACATAGCTTTGATTTAAGAATGGATAAATACGGCACATGATTGTTTTGATTTCACACTCTCTTCAAGTATGTATTCATAGTAAAAAATCGTTCGACTGAACTCGACACTCTCTAATTAACTTTTTAATTAATTTTCAATCGTCTTAAGTGTTAAAAAGAAGATTTTCGAAAGAAAATAATTAAAAGCGATGAGTTTTTATTTTCACTTAAATCAATTGGCATTTTGACATTACGTCTATGTGGACTAAATCAATATCTTTTGACTTACGTTCTTCAAGGACTTAATTCTTCATTTCATAATAATCTTCGTAATTAAAAAGTTTTGGAAGGTGACCTTAAATTTTTTAAAGCCTTAAGCATGTTTAAAGGTCAAATGTCTCACGGAATTTTTCTCACCTTAAAAGAAGAGTTAGCTTTGTTTTTGATTCACTGATATCAAAATAATAAAAATTAAGTTTTGAGGACCAAACAGATAGACGATGAAATTTCAACTTTTGAATTACTTTTTGTATGTTGATAAAAATAAAAAACTGGCTATCACGGGAGGAATTTTGAGAAATAATAAAAAAATTGAGCAGTTGAATTTTAAAATCAAAAAGTTTCTATGACCTTAACTAACACTCAAAACCAAAAGATTCAACAATAATAATGAAAGTCTGATCAAATATTCAAATTAATACAAATTTATCTTCAGAATCATTGCATTGGAAACGTGAGAATATCCTGCACGGTAGGCAACCCAACATCTACATATATGTATAAGTGGTGGTCTAACTTTCAGGAACTTCCGTTACATATATTAGTAGGAGCGTAGAAATGCTAGGCTCACAAAATTGTGTAAAAATTAAATGACTGCTACTAAGTAAATTTCCAACTTAAATATGCCTTTTAAAGAACTCCGATTTCGAATATTCATGTTAATGATATACCTACTTGAATTTTAGGATGTAACACGTTGCCATTGTTCATCCAGAGAATCCAGGCAAAAATTCATCATTCTTAATACAGACTTTCTCGTTTAAAGAATGTAGTTTTTATACAAGATTTAATTTATAATATGCAGTACATGATTATTATAGTGATGCCACGTAGTTTAAAGATACACAATACAATCAGCTAAAAAATAATAGACCTTGGACTTATGTCCTCGGTTTTAATTTCCTAAAATATAAGAATAAATTTAGAATATTTCATACCAATTCTCGTGGTTGATTATTATTATAATTCAGATTTTAGGATATTGACAAACCGACATTAAAAGTAGTGCAGACAATCATCAGACCATTGATATTTGCTCAGACATTCCACAAATGTTTACAAGCAAACAAGCAACTTTAAGAAACATCGCACTTCCTTCACAGAAGCCCTTTCCAGCAGCAAACTCCTGACTCATCGCATACTTCACTCCACTGCAGACCACTTTCACTTCGCAAGCCATCTAATCAATTACTTCAGCTAAAAACTTTTCGGAGTGACTTGTATGAACTCCCTACTACATTTTCCTAGAGTACACAAACGTTCACTGCAATTTCTTCCCTATATTGGAGCGAGTTTTAATTGGCCATTATTTCCATTTCAACTAAATCCTTTCCTTACACTCAGTGTAGCAGTATTGTACTATTTAATACATATTTTAAACACATTCTTTAGTTACATTTTGCTAATTTATAGATGAATTAGTGTGAACTGGATGAAAAATTTTCTACACAGTTGAATTTAGGATCCTCCTCATTATTATTGCAATTATTACTCCGATGTAATTGACCCTAGAATACTTGTTGTGAGTTACGGAAATAATACTAAATTGAAGTGATATTTTACATTTGCATTTATAAATATTAACCATATCTAAAAGAAAATACAGTAAAAAATCTTCGTAATACTTAGCTTTATATTTTTAATCTTTATATTCACTTAGTAAAATTTGTAATTGTATGATATTTCATGACATAGAAGAGAATAAAAAACAACTAAACTTAGAATTATAAACAAAAATAACTATTTTCTTATCATTAAAGATAGATTTATTGTTGTAGAAAATAATACATAATCATTGCTTTATCATCCTTTAGTGCGGAATGTTAGTTTCTTTACTAGACTAAGCATCAAATTGATCTCAGAGAGGCTGTTTGTGCACCTTGTGGATATACAGGAATTGATCTAGTAAGTCGGATGGAGTTACATCAATCTGCACTTACGACACCCATCGATTATTAACATAGTTATTAGAGGACCGAAACCTTGACTGGAGTCAATGCTAAGTTGCGGTGTCTGAGTAATAGATACAACAGCTCTCATTTCCAAGATGTACTTGTGAAAGAGAATACAGCACGTGGAATAATGGTTGGTTTTGAGCCAACTCTTCCAGCATCTTTAAATTGATGAAAATGCTAATTTTCTCTATATTTAAATGTCATATTGACTATGTAATGATAAAGATATGCAAATATACAAATAAACTTCAAGGGAGAGTTATATTAAGATAAAAATAAAAAATAATGAAGTTTGCCCTGAAATAGCGTTTAAGCTAAATATTACCAAAATATCAAACAAAATATTTTATATATGCATGTAAAACTAACTCAGTAAATGGATATTATTTATTGTCGAGGAAAATAAACAAACTGGATGCACAAGTTCATGGGATTAGAGAGCTACGATTTCTGAAATACGAATTAAAGAATGTACTAAGCTTACTTTGTTCACGCAAATACTTCCTAATTATTAGTGTATTCAAAGATTTTATTAACAAACTTAATACTTTCTTACTACACTCAATTTACGAATTTAAATTCCAGAAAGTAACAGACCCATATTAAAAGTATTTCATACAGTAATTAATTTACCGGTAATGTTTGTTTGAGGAAATTTTTATAATAACTTTAAGTAGAAAGGAATAGAAAGACATGATTAAAATATGCTTAAAAGCCAACGGAAAAGTTTGAGGACACACCAAAAGGTAGATGTCTCGTTTGCGCGATAAATCCTCGTGATGACTTAAACTACGCATCGTGAAACCCTCTCAGTTGCCCATTTGTAACGAGACACATAACCCGCGACCACATTGGTTGCGTGAGTGTGGGTGTAGTGCATCTGTGAAAGCAGTCACGTATCCCCACGCACATCCCTTCCTCAGCGTGATAATGACCAACCCATTGTCGCAGACGGTGGTAATGGTACAGTGGCTTTCGCATCGCCAACATCTTCACTCGATGGTTCCCCTTACTCAGGAGTCGGAGTACTTTTACGTCATCTTCGTTCATTAATAGTCTTCATTTGTTTTAGGAAATTATAAATAGAAGTAAAGAAAATATAGGAATAAAGAATAAATATGAATAAAGAATAAATAGAAATAAAGAATAAATTATTTTGAACTATCTCACTCTTAGTTGTAACAAGATGACGTAATGAAACTAACTAGATACTTGGCCTTTTCTCGAGAGGTTAAAGAATTCTTTTAACATTAAAAAAATGAAAGTTTTGTCGCAAAAATAAACACACATTATTTCAAATTAAAAAGGTACAATAACATTCGTATATATTCTACTCCATTTCAGTTTACTTGTCCACAATATTCTTTATAAAGATATTCCTCTATTATTTAACTTTATTCTAAGCTCTCAAGTTTAAAAAAATCTGATATTTTTATAAATTGTTAAGCATACATGTATATACAGTTTTTTAATAATTTCAAATTCATTACAGAAATAATGATACGAGCATCTAATAAATACACAATGACAATGATGTAATTTTTTACACTGCGCATAAAATTTTATCACGCAACTTCTCAGTGAATATCTCAAGTTATTGTGATATTTTTCTACGAATAAAGAACTATATTTCATTAATACACCGTTATAAACGATAAATTTCCCTATAATGTATCCGTATAACTTTTCATCGAATCAGTACATACATATTGTATTTAGTGAACGAGAAATACATTCGGAGACATTAGATTTTGATAAGGCTTTGTAATACACTAAACGATCTGTTTGAAAATTTTCCTCTCCAATGTTCCCAATATAATTTGCAGAATATTCTAATAAATGGAAATTACAGTCCAGGTAATAATAACGAATAAATCTAGATAATTTATCGGTATAATGGATATTATAAACACAATTATTGAAGATTAGCCCAGTTGCGCACTGCACAATAATTTTCATCAATATGAAAATAATCACATTAGCGAAAGCTTTTGCCGTGTGTTGATTTTCCGTGCTAGCAGCAAATCAAAAGGAATTGCTGGAAAACCTAGCATTTCCGTGAATTATCATTCGTTGAGAAAATAAACGGTATGTGAAGACATGAAATTGTGGAAATTGAACGCTGTATAGACTCGGAAAAATATTTAATCAACTCTCTATGGAAACTAGAACTATAGAATTATCAGTATGCAATTTCAGCTTCAATTAATTACATTTCATATCTCTGAAGTGTATTAAATGTTTGTTTCTAAACTTCAGAACATCTATTGAATAGCAATACTGAATAATATATAGAGCTATTGAAATATAAAGTAGTATTGGCTAAATTTGCATTCAGTAAATTATTATCAAATTTACTGATTACAACATTAATTTCACTGATTAAATATCAGTACAATTTTCTAATTTCAAATATTTGACCACAGAGATTAGTTTCCGATAAAATTGAAGATTTGAAATTTACATCAATGTTACAGCCATTACAAGTATTGAAACACAATTGTTGATAGAGTTAATGTTTGCCTCAGCAACACACTGTGTATTATTTGTTTTTTACTCATCTGTCAACTGATCGATATTTCATAACATTTGCCTCTCCGTGGTATCAATTTTTAGTGGCTTATTACTCATAAATTGTTAATTTTCTAGCCATTTCCAGCAAAGCATTTCATAAGGAATGCTATGGCACTAAGGGCCTTAAATTTTGCGAATATTATTTTATTTGTTGAATGAAAAAGATAGAAAATTGAGTGAAGCCCGTATAAAACGATATACCCTTTCGTATACTGCAGAAACTGTAA
Organism: Pantala flavescens; assembly: GCA_020796165.1. NCBI lineage: Eukaryota > Metazoa > Arthropoda > Insecta > Odonata > Libellulidae > Pantala > Pantala flavescens. The sequence continues at coordinate 13,988,337 of CM036887.1, forward strand.
GAATATTGATAAGGGTCTTTAATAGTATTTCATTTTAATAACAACGTACAGGCTTCACGAGCTTGATTCAATTATCTCCATAAAGCTTACTTGATACCGAAGATTGCTTCAGTAACATAAATCGGGGAACAAGCCAATTTACTGGACAATTAATCTTCAGCAAGCTTGATAATACTCTTATGATGTAGTAGGATAATAACTAGAACGAATTTCCTCTAATACTTTCCAAAAAATCATTACCAGGATGAAACATTCTTCAATTCATAATCATGATATATGATCCTTTGATATCTCTCTAATCCGCTCTGGATTATAATAGAAGAATATGATAGAGATCGTCTGTTTGAAAATATGGAGGACTATTATTCTTTTAAAACTCCATAAAATATGAATTAAGGAAAATTGTGAAGTTATTTTGATACCAATTTTGTGATCAGATTCGAAAAATTTCTAAAAAGAGAATTTTACCGCAAATAGTGAAATACTCGACTGCTTCATGCACAATATGAATTTGTGATTAATGATCCTTGTAAGCGAAAAAGAACTTATGGGAAAGAAATTCAAAGTAACGAGAGGCAAAATTTTGGGATTGATGATAGTTTCAGCTAAATAAGTGTATAACGGCTGATATGAATAAAACCGCATGAAATAGTTAATATCAAGATCAAGAATAATAGTAATATCAAGAAGGATTGAATTTTCCCAAAGCTACCAGTGAAGATTTTGTAAAAAATATATTAAAATTTCAAATCGTTTCTCACCGATATATATATTTTTTTAATCATCACTAAAAGAATATCTAATTATTTGAACTTGAGTAATACTTTGAGTGATGAATAAAAGGGGTTATTCAAAATGTCATATAATTTAAAAATTGTAATTGTAAAATGAAGTAAATTGAACGAAATAGATTTATTGTAATATTTCATTACGATTCTTTATGTATCATGTTTCTGTAAAAATTATATTATTTTAGTTATCCTACTTTAATTAATTTGCTTAGTTCTTCTCGACCTTTATGAGAACATTTCTTTCTTCCTCTAGAGTTTACGTATCTATCGTAAAATTAAAACTGCCCCAACCTCCTTATACAATTTACGATTTTCAACTGAAACAAAGCATAATGAATTTGATTATACCACATCGTATAATATACATTACATACGATATATTTTATTAAATACTGTAGGAACTCTGAAATAACGGTAATTTAAGAAAAGATATGTTACTAAAATACCTTGTCTGCGTGCTATATTTATAAAATATGTGCTATATAAAAATTTAACCCTCTCATTGTGCACCAAGGTGCTTCGAAAAAGCTCACATATTTAGCCACATTAGTAACGTAACTAATAATGAACACATGCATAGTTACCGCTTTTAGAGTACATTGGATATAACGAAATCGGCATTCATGTCGCTAGTATAATACAAGAGACACCTCCAAAGCGTCTGAACTTCGAAAATCTCGTATTTTACGATGTTTTCAAGTGGAATTGAATTTCTCCGCTGCCGTGCATTTCGGGATAGCACGCTCGTTCAATCTATTACGCGTTCCCTCGGAGAGACGAACGGCTGAAACAATTCTTCCCGATAGGTGCTCCTTTCGTACCTAATTCCCCAAACTCTTGCGATCCCTTGGACCTCATCTGTGGATTTAATTGACTGAGCTCTTTGCCTCTATATCCTCACGTCCAAAGTGATTAGTAGCGACACCTGGCGAATCCTCTGATCTATCTCAACGCGGACGGATTAGACAGCTTCCACTGCAAAGTTAGACGAGTCGTTAAATTTCGTGTCTTCGGAGAGGAGTGGTATGGGAGGATGGAGATTTCTCACCCTCGCCTCAGATATATATACATCACTCATTAATGTCTACTGTAGAGACTTTTTAGAAGCTCAAATTCCATATGATTGACGCTTATATTGTATAAAATAATTTATCAAAACTCAAAATAGTAGAGAGAAATATCAATCCTGCTTTAAAAAGATAACACTTACGCTGTCTGTTTGATAACTATCAAAAAATGAATTCAATGACGAAAAGATTCAAGGATATAACAGATTGAGGACTTTCTGGCAAAAAGTAATATAATTTCCTTTGGAAAAAGGGATTAATCAGGGGTATAATACATAAATGAGGTTCATTTTTTGGATTAATTTTCATATTTTTTTACTTAGAGAATCAATTAATAATTATTGAAGGCAATCGAATCATTAAACTTATAAATGACTTTCATCAATTTATGCCCTTTCAAATAGAATCCTATTAATATTTTTTAGCAAAAATTGATGTTCTTCGATAAATTTAGCTATGGAATATATTACAGAGTACGGATACAGTGTTCATATATTGATGAACATGATTTCATATAACCAGAAAAATTTTTTGAAATTTACTCGTGCAAAACAAGCAAAATATCTAACAACCATTCCTTTCATTACTTGTTGACCCACTAGTAGATGATTATAATGAGATGTTATTTGTAGGTCAGTCAAAACATTTTCGGATTTAACATCGAAAATTACACTGAGATAATCTCAAGAGCGAATTACGAGTAAACAGAATATCATATTCATCTCATCGCAAATTATGCATATGAATTCCTAGAAATGTTAGAGTTAAGCCCTGAGGCCATTAAAATATATGTATGCTTTAGTTTTTATACATTAACTTGAGCGCAAGTTTATCAAAGCTCGTCCTCGTTTAATACTGATTCTGAGAAAAGTGTAGGTTTAATGGAGCACGCAAGCAGCTCTTGTCCATATTAAAACTATTTATTTGAAAACAGCTCTAATCATAACGTAATATAATGTTCCTAATAGGAAGTAGCTGATGGTCAGCTTATGGTAAAATACGAATTAATTATATCAAGTTTCAAAACATAAAATAATCGCAGAATATCAGAAAAAAACATTGAACGTTCACCATTTACATTAATAAATAATACAAAAAGTTAAATTAGAATATTGAAAATGACTATAAACAAAATATATTAGATAGATAGATAGTTCCCTGAAGCGCTAGTTAAGATATGAGTGTGTGATATCTTTTGTTAATTAGTTGGGATTTTTGAATCAAATTTAATAATGGATTGTATTTTATTGTTTTACCAATAATATTACGGGTATTCTGATTAGGATGGAATTTAGGTTGTAATCATTTTTCTTCAGTCAGTTTATTAATTAATACAAATAATATTTAATTAACAACTATTTGTTTATACTTATACAAATTCATCTCATTTACACTAAAAAACAATTTCTTCGCTGAATTACTATTAAAAGAAGGGATACTTGTAAATAAAGGAAAGAGTATATAACGAAATCCGAGTGAAACTCTGATCAGATATCGAAAATACTTTATCTTCAGACATTGATAGCGAGGGATGAAATCAAGTCGATTTCAAACAGGTTGTTATCTCCAATTCTTTGGACCTCCATTACATTTCAAGCCGTTCGATTTCTTCTTTTGGCTTGTAAACACCTGAGTCTCAATAATTTTCTTAGCTTACTTATGTGTAGATATTTTCAAATCATGTGATGTTCAAACATATTCTCTTTCTGCAAATTAATAATTTTTCCTTCTGAATGGGAAGCTGAAGTGCTGACTTATATTTGGTGCATCATTATTACTCAAACGTACAGCTGATTGTCAACGCAGTCAAAACAAACTATGGCGTAATCGATCTCTTAAGGTTCTATCTGGAGGTAAACTCCTCGGGTCGGAACCCGTAACCCGTACGAGTTTTCCAATGATAATAACCATTAAAACTACTTCATTTACAAAATCTACCCTTATTTCATTTTTGTATCTTGCATCTTCTCCAGAGGCACACCTTTTTATGCATTCCCTTTCTCTTCGAATAGCTTATCAAATTTCAATTCCAAACCCTTACGTATCGGCTAATGGACTTCCAAAGATCAAAAGATCAAGCAGATATGGGGAAGCAATACACTGTTGCCTATCTGTTCCCTTCCGATTTTATCAAAATATTTTCATGGCTTCTCGAAGAATTACGGATCGTTATTCCGATACCAATAAGCTCCTTTTTCCCAGGATACAAGAAACAGCTTCGATTTTTCTTTGTTAGATTCTCAATCCCAAACTAGCTTTGACAATACAAAGTATACTTGACCAGTATTTGGCTTGTTGAACAGATATTCAGTAATTAAGTGTTTTTAATAATCAGTGTAACGATTTAAATGTAAATAACTAACAATCAGTCTTTAAGAATAAAGGATATTCGTTCAAAGGGTCTAACATACAAAAATGGCCTCAAATAAGGTGGTGCTAATAGAATAAAGTATGTATTTTGTTTTAATTTAGGCAATCTCAATCATGAAACAATTAGAGTAATCAAAATATTAATGTAAATTTTAATTGTATCTTTTCTCTAAAGTACTCATTGAAACGGATAACATTAACTCTTTTCATCCCTAATTGTTCCGATGATTGAATGACGAATATGAAAAAGTAAAATAGTAGAAGCTGGTAATGTGACTCCATCGTATCTCGTATAAAATATATAAGTCATACCTCATTGAAATATTTCCTTGAAATCTCAAAAGATGGAAAACCTAAGGGACTAATAACAATCTGTGTTATTCTATCAGCCTTCTATTTGATTACCGACATAATAAAACTAATTAGTCACAATTATTAATTTATTTGTTGAGAAACAGCCTAAAGTAATAATAACCTTTGACTGCTTTTAAATAATTTAAAATGAATTTTTTTTTCAAATATTATCAACCATAACAACCATTATAATCGCACGAAACTCTCATTGTTGATTTCAATGGAAGAAAATATCTCGTTCCAAATCCATTACGAAACCCATCCCCGTATGCTTTTCAGAATCTTCCCGACTCATGTACTGTGACACAAGGTATCTATGAGGAGACTCCTTTGAAATTGGAGGGCAGCCAAAATCGTTCATTTACCCCGTGGAATCCAATATTGTGAGGCATCTGCTATGGGGTCAATATTGCGTAAGCGAAGGCAATATTTGGCAGAGAATTAGCCGAAACTTCCGGTGTTGCGGCATTAGCGAAAAACCATCATCCCACTTAATATTTCAGCCACCGAATATGACTCTCACGTCCATTAAAAAAAAGAGTATGTTATATTACGATATTGTGCTTGAGAACCATTTTTTAGCATTAAAAGGTTTGGTATTGGACACAACGTATTTTAAAAATAATAAATACATTGCTCTATTACTCAATGATTACTTTTTCAGAAGGTTAATACTGTAACTTTAAGCAGTGTTTGATTTAAAGTTTTATTTATATAGTCATAGAGCAATCCATCTTATCTAATCATGGGAATTTCAAGCCAATGTCATATTTTGTCACTTTAAACGACTCATACATCAATTTAATTAAAAATATTTATAATGAAGATGATTTCCAAAAATACTGTTAAAGAATGAACTTGCATTTTACTTCTACTTCAGCGAATGATAATTTATAAATAATATCTGAAAAATTATATTGATATTTGCTAATAAATTTATTTATCGTTGATCCAATAAAACAATAATAATAAGAAAATTTAGGGGAAGTTAGATGGACTTTATTTATTTTTCAGTCCATAATAACAGAACTATCAGTTGATTGAACTTAGGATTTCATTATTAAAGAAATATGACGAATAATATTTTAAACAACTGAACAGTGAAAGCGCTAATCACATAGATATAAAATATCTACTTAAGTTAATATAGATGAAATGATATAGTTTAATCTATATCGAATAAAACGTATCTAGTTTCCCATAAGATAATAAAAATGAAACTATCCTGTAAGAAGAAACTCTTTATCACTATAGAAACTTCCGCATTCGATTTTTATTGCCGACAGTATGATTTGAGGAAGAATAAAACCTTTACGTCTCTCCTATCTGGAGGCATCTTGGACGTGTATTCCTTAATGCTAGCTCTAACGATATCAATCGGAGGGCATTCAACGCTTAACGTCCCGTGAAACTTATATCAATGTCCTCCAGAAATTAAGTATATAAGCATAAGTTCCAATCTTACGGAAGATTACGGATGAGTAATTATTCTCTTACGTTTCTAGATCTACAAGGCTTGAAATTCCGTTCGCCTTATTTGTATTCCGTTTCGTATTTCTGTTCCGGAACGACTTCTATTTAAGACCAAGACAACTAATAAAACGATTTTGATCCTTAGGGTTAAATGTAAATTTTCCGAAACGCACAAACTTTAATTTATCGATTAGATGATGTATTCGCTTCAGTGATCTCAGTTATGAGGCCAATGAACTTCTAATCTATTGAACCTTAGCCAAGAATTGCTGGGTTGAGTAAATTTATTCCGTAGATGTTTAAATAGATTAGGAGCTCTTTAAATATTTTTTTATTCAAAAATCTTAGAATTAATATAAATATGATTCTAATTTATGAATAGCATAAAATTACTTCCTATATATTTTGCCAAAATATTAATAATGGGATTTAAACTTATAAAACGTTAAGGATTTTCCTATAAAATTTCCAAAATAATCTACGCCCTGCAATATTTCTTCGCATTTTTTCTTTCCGGTTATTATTTTTATCAATAAATATTTGTATAGAAATACGTCTTAAACTAAACTTTATGTTATAAGATTATTTTAGTATTCTGGGGATAATTCAGCCTTTCTAAAATTCCAAACCTAAATAGAAGTATCATAAATGTAAATTTAATCGCATACCTTAATCAATATTATCTGATTATAATACTTAAAAAGTAAGAATTTATTAATCAAATTTTCTCGCTTACGTTTGCGAATATATTAATTTAATATGATTTCCTTATGAATTCTATTGTGGAAATCCTCTGTGAACAAGCAAGATATTTAATTACGAAACTCTGAGTAGAGTTAAAAGTATAAAACAATATCCATTCCATACTAAATTAAATACCGAGGGAGTAATATGTTGCCACTTATATATAAAGCTCACTCAAATGCTTGGCCTCATAATAAATATTCCCCATAAGCGCGTATGCGTGCCAGCATCATTTTGTAAGTAAAATTCATACCAAATGGACAGGTATGCTTTGACAAGCAGCGTCTCATGGATACATGGAGGTACCATCCAATCCCTTAATGCATGCAACAAAGTGAATTTTTCACCCGAGCGGTCCATACACAGCCATCGGCAGCTTTAATCATTCCGACTGATCGCAGCTGTGGATTCTTTACGCCTGCCAAGCACGCGTTTATGCATACGCCCTAACGTGATCCGATAGCTGAGCGCGCAAATCAAATCGACGTGTTTTACCCTCTGAACTCACAGTCAAAATTCAGCGCTCCTTAATTAACCAATCGCCCTTTGTGTGCATTTCATAAGCTCAGCCTCCGGAAAAATTGGAGTTATAAAATTCGGGGGCGTATGATATTGGATCGAATTTCATTTATCGAAAGGTACTTAATTTCATTGGTATTCGGAGGTGCGTGGGAAGCGGATAATTTCTGTGGAACGTACCCTCCTAACTATTGCTACTGTTTGTTTTGGTTTCTAGTTGTCGTCAGGGTTCAGTAGCAGATAAATAATTGATGAGGTTGAAACGTACTGGATGAATACTGCGTTACTAGCACAATAGTAGGATTCACCTAACATTTCCCATTTTCATGATCCTTCATCGAAACAAGTGAACTGATGACGTACACTATTCGAATTCAAAATTTAAGATCGATTTTGTTACTAAATTTTACGCGAAATATTGTGCTGCTAAGATTTAGACATAGATTCCAATTAAGCCGATAGCTATTTGATAGTTTTTCATGTGTGTGAATACATGGAGTAAAGACAATGTACTATGGATAGTCACTCAGTAACTTATTTACAGATGTTTAAAAAGTCACACTTTCAACTGTTACAGTATGTTTTCTTCTATCGGTATTATTTGTAAATAAAGTGCAAAACTGTGTTTGAACCTTTTGTAGTAAATGCCGAGTTATTTTTTAAGAACTATAAAATAATTCATTGCACGAGCCCATAATTTACGAACGGAATATTATAGGTCTATAATTATAAAAGAGCAAACGTAAGAATACTATAGCGATATAAGCCTTGTAAACGTTAAAGAAAGTGAAAGATAAATAAAAAATGGATAGCTATGCTATTCTTTTCTCTAAAAATGTAACTATCACATTAATGGCATTAAATGTTAACCAAATTTAATACTGATTATTTTATATATAAAAATCACTGTTCAGGTAAAACCTTCTCCCTAAAATAGCAGGAGAATCTAAATTTTGAGAAATATCTCTCGCTAAAGAAAGTTTAAAGGTTCATAATGTCATAAAAAAATCAGCATAATAACTCCTCATTCATTTAATTGATTGTTATCAGTTCTTTACTTGAGTAGTAATAAAAATAATAAACCCACGAGTCAGAAAAAAATAACCAGCTTTTATGACTTGCATCTCATTTCTAGAATCAGCAATCCATATCAAACACGTACTAGCGTTCCCTTTGTAAACGAAACTAAACAGTACTGCATTTGGATCGCGTTCTACCCGAAGCACTACGGTTCGGATCGAGGCTTTTGAAGATTTCCTGGCTCGTTGCGCACCAGAACGTTCATATCGGACACAGTTAAACCCGAGAGAAGGTATAAACTGACCTGTTAAGCTGCGAACCGACAGCGCGACGTGGTTGTAGCGCGAAACTTCCCTTTCTCCCGAGTGGAAAAACCTCGTGGACACGAAGAAAGTGGAACCAAGAGTCCGTGTGAAGATGATTAAGCTGTTGAATGGGGTTCCTCCGCGGATTACCTGAGGAGACAAAGGGAGACAATTGGTGACTTCTGGAGCTAATTCAAGCAGTTCAGAGCGTCCGTGGGACGCAAAACCACTTACCATTGGTTCACAAAGGATGGACGCATCCGGCGGTGCATAATCCATCGACATAAAGGGGTTACCGGTACGAAGCCAGACTCGGGGATTGACGCGACTGCTACAGACGGAATACCAATGTTCCTTCGGCCGATTCCTCCGCTAAAAGCACGGCGCATCAAAATCCATCACCGCCCTTCCCTCGTGATCTCCTGAGGTGCGTGAGATGTCGAGCTGATGGACAAGAATGGAGGGGTTATTAAGGATGCATTCTACAGGAAGAGAGCCTCACGAACACATGCTGTATGGACTGCGATTCTCTTTAATGATCAAAGGTAAAATAACTCAAATTAAATGACAATTAGTATGTCATAATTGGTCTAAATTAAAATTAGATCTAGCCCGATGAAAGGAGCGGAATAGCACTATATAGAGGAAGCAAAAAAAAATAAAGGAAGGATATATACAACTACGTATATAATCAAGTAATTATGATTTTTTATATGAATTATCGTAAAAATCAACAGAATCGATCACAAAGAGGATAGTAAAACTCTTAATGAACCGGAGCTTGAGAAAATAGTAATCTTAACTGAATCGTTAGGGTCTAGTTGTATTAGCCATTCATTATTTTATTAGTACAAATATATATGTGAAACGAATTCCATGCCATGCTATTCCTATTCATTGGTAGATAGTCAAAGGAACTGGAATAAGTTCCCGTTAAATGCCAAATATTGATTTATAAGCTAAGGTATTATATCTATGAGGATACGAAAATGGGGAATACGATCGTGTGTTCTCGTGTAGTAATATTAACATTACGACATTGCTTTCGAAATTCGTTCCGTTAGAGGACGTAAATTTACGTTTCATGCAGTTCTTCAGATGTTTTTGGTGTCAGTCTCTTAGCAAGTAGGATACTGCATGGAACGAGTAGCTTCTTCCGTTGTCCTACGCCAATTGTTAAATCAAATTTTTGCTCAGGATGTGGATATTCAACAAACCTGGTCGCCCAAAAAATAGTGAATAGTTTCTGTAATATACCTTATTTAAATAGTAGCGTTTCAAGTTTGAAACTTTGAAATTTGAATGGAATGGAGTAAAGAGCATCAAAAGCATTAAAAGTTCCAAATATCAGTTTATTTTCACTCAGAAAGTATCCTTTTGACTTTCTAAAAGTTGTGAACGATTTTCTTTAAGGTTCAGAGCTATATATGAGATATCTTTTGAAAATCGTTTCCATAGCACTAAAGAGTTTTTCAATTAAAGTACTGCATTAACAACTCCTGAATAAACCCCTTTTACATCAACGCTTATGATCTCAATGCAGATAATTTTGGCTGCGAATCTTAGGTTTCCATTCACATTAAACAGAAACCAATCTTCGCCTTTGTATCATAAAACCCCGCTAAATTCACCGATTCTAAGCATTTCTATTTTGGGAGATAAAAATTTCCATTTCCGGCATCAAGGCATCAATGCGAGTGAGGGAAGGAAATAAACGTTGAGTCCCCATCATTTGGAACGGCCCCTTCTTTGCGTGGGAGAGGGAAAAATCAAGCAGGAAAAGATGCGTGGCTTTTTAAAGAGTAAAGAACGGAGGCTTTCCAAAGAAATCTCCTTCGTGCTTTATTTGGAGTCCATGTGGGAAAGGAACCCTCTTGGGCGGTGACTAGATGGAGACACCTTTTGTCCTCCCTCATTGATATTAATGAATGGTCCATATGGGAAGCTGCAGGAATTGTAGTAGATGGTGATCGCGCATTAGGCTGAATTGTGGTGATAAATGAATTTGATTTAAAGAAGCTCACTCGTTTTTTATCTAGTTAACGAATATAGGCATTCAAAAATATAAAAGTCTGTTTGTGAATGCTTCTGATGAACATGTACTCATAACCTTGACTTTGCAAAGTATAATCCTGCGCTGCTAATAATAAAATGTATATTTAGATGTATATATAATAATGAGAATCGTCTACTTCAATGTACTGGTACTTTATTAATTAAAAAGTATAATACGAATTGAATACAGCGATCAAATAATCTTCAGATATGTAATTAACTTTATGTTTATGAAAATAATTAAAAGATTAAGAAGTGAGGGTACGAACAAAAAACACCTTCACTCGAAAGCAAAGTTGGTTTTCGTATGAAGATAAGTATTTTGGCTTCACAGTTCGGGCATTCATTAATTAAAATAAATATAAAAAGATTTTATTTACGCACGATTAGGTAACATTATTATGCATCAAGACTCACCGCCATGCATACTACCAAATCCTATTCGTTCCAAATCCAGAATATTTTAAGTCCATTAAACATAATCAAAATACATTGTCACGAGCATAATACGTCGCTTGCGCAACTCACTGTTCCGTTTCTTTTTTAAAGGAATAACATTGGAATTTAATATGCGTGATAAAAATATGATAAGATTAATATTTTTACCATTAGTATTATTGTAACATAAGTTTGAGGCAATGCAATCGAATAGGATTAGGTATTTAACTGAAAAGTTCGGAGGCCTTAAATTTCCTTAAACGATCGTATACGTGAATTCCAACTCGCTGCGTTCATGGGTGACACAGCGAGGTCAATGGTTACATGGTAACAGAGAATGGCTTAAAATAGCAGGACAATAACTGGTAAACGACAACATTGTACCAAGCTATAGAGCTAATTTATAAAAAGTTTATTTCTGCTTAAACTACAGGAATAACGTACTTGAATTTTCCGCGTACCTAATTAACATATTTCCCTTCATATACAAACTCAAATTACTAACAGTTAAAATTAACCGCTAAATTCCTACCTATGCATTATTCACCTGTCCTATGAACCATATTTAACTCTTAAGTTATTGACCTCAAATATCGGAACATAATAACGCAATGAACTCTAAGGGTAGTTTTCTAAGGGGTTCTCTCCTCTTATACTGCAAATACAGACAACAATTTCAATGCGAATCATACGAGAAAAAGCTCTAGAAAATTATATCCTGCTCATGAAAACTGAAATTATCATTGCTATCTAATTTGGCACTCGTCGCATAGGATAAAGCACCGAAATAAAATCTTTAATTGCATTATAAGAACTCGAGAGATATTTTCAAAATTTAATATTAGATTCAAAGTGAGAAATCATTTTAAAAATTCAAACTCAATCCCCTTCAAAACTCATATTTTTAAAAAGAGTAAATAAGTCGTCCACTCAATTTTACGCATCGGACAAATTTGCTCCGATACTCAGATTGAGCCAAAAACCCGTTTGATTTTAGCCGTTCGACAAACCGTAACGATTCGGACGAAGAATCATTGACCCATCGCATGCGTTTCTGGTGTCAACGGGTGCAGCAACTCATAAAACATTGCGCGCGGAATTATACTAATTATCGTCAAATAAAGCGTGGGAATGCAACTGGAAAACGTTAACGATTCTTAATTAAAAGGTCCGTTCGCGATGATACGACACTTTATAATAACCGTCAACAGCAAACGGGATTCGTAATTACCAATGTTACGGGTCGAAGTTTTGCACATTTGCCGAGGGCAGCTAATGAAATAAGTCAAACAACATTCGCAGCGTGGCTTTGTGACGACAGGTTGGGAATGGATAATTGCTGCGCGAAATGAGCGATCGAGGACTTCAAAGTTGCAGATAAAGCGAAAGAAAAAGTTCGTTCATAAAAGCATCATTTACGTTCGTATGGAGGGAGAGAATTTATTAGAGCGATTAAATGTCGAATTAGATTTATTATTCGCGGCATAGATTAGATATGTTGAATATGTTGATTGAAACTGAAAGGATTGAGTGTATTTAGCGATTAAATTAAACCTTTAATTGGGAATAATTTTCAACGGAAATTGATTCTGACATTTCGTTATGTTTTATGAGATTCTAATTAAGATCATCCTGAATAATAGTGAATAGACTGGAGCTTAATTCGTGATTGAATCTTAGCCGTGCACTCAAAAGCCATTAAAATTTCTATGACAATCAGAATTATCGTCAACTAAAGCCCTAATTGATTTATTTATTGCTTAAATTAATAACCTATGGAGTTTATAATATCCATTCTATCTATGGACTGTACAAAATTAAGTTTGTAATAGGAAAAAGAGTATTAATGAACCAGATATGTTTTCATATGATAAAAACGAGATAACTGACTAAAGCACTACTGATGATATGCATGAAAATTCATTCAGACCAAATTTGAATGGAGAATGGAATGATGAAAGGCGATGAAAATACAACTTTTTCTGGAAAAGTATATCTGGGAATAGACTGCTATATATAGTCATAAAAGAGAAATAAATGTAATGAAAAAGGGCCTTATAAGTTTTGTTTTCATTATCTAAGTATTATGTTTGTGGTTCAAATATGCCAATAAGATACTTGTTAGTAGGTTGAAGGAAGGTATAAAGAGCGAATTGTTAGAAAACGAGATTAGATAGTAAAAGTAAATGAAAAAATATTGATGATAAGTAACGTAAGGCTAGATAACCTTCTCACAACATAAACATTAAATATTAAAAAAGGAACTTGTAACTATAAACCTATTTCTGGTATTGAGTATTCTATTAATTGATAAATGCGTACAAGAATCGTAAAAAGAAGAAAGATACGTAAAGGAGAAATTTAAAGGGAAGTAAGAAGAGATACGAAATAATCTTGAAAAATATAGGACGACTATGTTATTAGTATAAAGTGCTTTGTTGCGACTTCGAAGCGTCAACTCTAAGAAAGAAAGACGGTGAAATATTGAGGGATTTGGGAACGCAATTGGAAAAATGGAACGGTGGTGGAATAAAATGAAACAAGTGTGATCAAATAAAGGACTTCAAAGGAAAGGTGGAGGGGAAGCAGAAATACGTTCCGTGAAAAGAAAGTCACGGATGGGACTGAAACTCGAGGGAAAAGACGCACGGAAAGACAAAGACGAAAATTTTTGGTCGTTTCATAAAGTGGGATTAAGATGAGGGATGTGCGGTAAAAGATTGGAAATCTTTGGACAGAAGCATGACATTTAAACGCAAAAATTTCCGGCGATGAAGTCTTAAATTACACTACGCTATATTGACAACTTTTAATACTTTTTAGTATAAAATACGTAATGTATTAGGAGTAAGTTCAATAGAATCTGTTTCTAATTTCTGTTTCACAGCCATACCTGATAATCTAAGAGATATTTTAGCACAAACATTTTATCTAATTATATATTTAAAATGTCTTTGTTAGAAAATCTTACCCTGGGTTAATTTTACGTTTCATTTATGACGTAATCTATCATGAACATCGATCTAGATCTATTCGATCTCTTTGGCTTTAAGCATTTTATAACGATCAAATTTTCAGATCGTTAAACTCGTTTGATTTTGTTCTTCCTAGTTATAAGGATAATCTGCTGAGTTTGACAAGTCCTTCCTCAAAGTCTATTCGAAAATTCCCGTCCACCTAAAAATAGGCTGAATTATTTTTCCGGTATTAATTTTCCTTTCAATCAGATCATCCTACACCCTATAAGATTGATTTTACTCTGTGCTTTCTCTTGAAGCGAATAAAAAATAAAATCCCTGAGAGGATTCCACTTTCTTTTAGCCTCTAAACACGGTGCTCCATCGTTACTTTCTCCTGTCAACGGAATTGATATTGGTGAAGAATTTTTTCCATGGGTGTGTGCCCTTAACAGTAAGCTTTCTGTAAAACGTATCCTGAAATTGCTATCTCATTGGCTCATGAAAAACAGGATGATGTCATTAATGAAGAAAAAGTGAAAGTAGAAATCTTTGATCCAAGGTAAATGTGAGTTCAGGGATAGATTTGATCATATTCGAAAATTTTAATGTTCCTCAATAGCTATCAGAAACTTTATATTAGGAGCCAATCTAAAATTGAAAGTCTGCTACGGTTGGGATATAGCATTATAGAATTGGTTATATTCATCTACTATATGATTTATTAGTAAGGGGTGAGCTTCATATATTTCCCTTTAAAATTAAAGAATCCTGTGATTATTGTAAAGTATAGGGATATTTCTTTCAGGTAGTTCAACGTTTTACAATATCAAAAAGGTTCCTTTTTTGTCATATGCTTACCTATTTATATATTTTTATTGCCATGCGGATATATAATTACGATAAATTCCAATACGTGGAATATTTACCTCTCAATCCTTAATACTATTATAATTTTCGCAAAACCAGATTCATAAACTTGGTATTTTGCGAGCCTAAATCCTTGATATCACTAACTACATAACGAAAATTTTTAAAAGAAAAATTCATTCTTTCTTATAATTTTTCTAAATTTATCTTAAGGGTCGAAATCTTCGATAGCTAAATTATCCCCCTCCTTTGTCTTTGTCTATATGTGCGCTTGCCATGGAAACGATCGAAAACTTAATAAAGTTTAACGGTGAACTAAAAAAAGGTTTTAATCCGCAAATTTCATTCCCGGATAAAACATATTGGAATCCGCTGTGGAGCAGAGGAATAAAAAAAATGTACGTCCCGGTAAACATAATATAATACCTTGGGGGATGTCTTTCAAACCTCGCCTGAGATGATATCAAGGAACTCCCGCGTCATCGGAAGAAAGTGAAAGGAAGGGAGAGAATGAAAGGAAGGCTTGAGGGGTGAAAGGAGGAGTCGAGTGGAGGGAGGCTAAGTGGAAAGAGATGAGAAAAGATAAGAAAGAATATGGAGTTAGTTGGGTCGGTGATTAGAGAAAAAAAGTGTAAGGTCTGTAATAGCATATGGCCTTAGAGAGAGATAGCTATCCGAAGCCTTTTTACGGGAAAACGATTTCTTATGGCGTTTCCTTTGAATAGAGAATTACAACCAGTAGTTGATTGCTGATGTCAGCATAAACTAAAAATTACTTTGAATAAAAATGAATTCACACGGAAGCTCAGGGAAAGGATGCTTCTTTTTAGAGTTAAAGGAAAAATGACAGCCTCATCTTTAAAATATATGATTTTTTTTCCAATTAAAATTTTTCTGAAGCAGATAGTTATCAATCCCCTCTGAACTTCTTTATTGATTCAAACATAAGGAAAAAATATTCTTTCGAGAAACAAATCCAAAATACACTAAAGTTAATCTATTTTATTAAATTATTCACTTGCTCTTCATCAGATCTTCATCTAAACCATTGATTTTTCTTTCTTATTTCTTCTTCTAATTATAATAATATTTTAAAATTATTTTGTATTTCACCGATACAAAAAACACCCGCTTAATAAAATGTCATTGACATATAGATGTGATGATATTTAATGTTAACGTTCTGAGAAACCCAATAATTAAATAAACACTGAATTTAATTCAATTTAGAACTAATACAAACAAATAGAATTTTTAATATTTTAATTATTTCAAATCGTAAAAATTGATTTAACCAATAGTTAGAAAAGTGGAAATCGAACGAGGATTACTTAAAACTAATATATATACTTCTATCATAAACCACTATTGTATACTCAATATGAGATAGATGATAAATTATTCAATATTAAGCTTTTTGTTTTTAATAACAAGATAGTTCTCTACAACAACAAAGGAAACAAAACCGTCTCTCCACCTAATCCAAACATTTAAAGAACATCTTATAACTCGCAAGACGAAGTTAACTAGATTAAAAAAGGCACCTATTAACAAACTCAAAGAAAATTGTCGGAGACTTAAAACCTAAAAATCCTGAATTATTAAAAAACAATTTTCATTCCTTACATCGAGTAATAGAGCAATAAAAGATAAATCTAAAGGAGTGGTCGTAGTGAGCATTAAAATCCGCAGCCAGCGCTGTAACAGGGGATAGCGTCCTTTTCTCTTGTCGTTCCAACACTCTGTGGGACGGGAGATTGGATGGTACACGAAGGGATGATGGGAAATGGGGAGAAGTGGATCCATTGTTGGCGGTGAGGTATAGGGAACAGGGCAACGTCTAATTGAAGGTCAAGAGGGAGCCGGAAAGGAGGCTGAAGAAGACGTAGTGAAGGGAGGAAAGGGCTTCCAAAGGAAACACACACCTATATGAACGAAGGTTCACGTACGCATCGGAGGCTTCGAAGAATTTCTAATATAAGAAAACGTTTTGTTGCTAAATACTCACTGTGGATCAAAGGACAGATTCTCTCTATTGGAAATTTAACCTTCAGTTACGTAAAATTGCGGTCATAAAATGTTCACTAGCGTAGATAAAAAGTCAATTAAAAATCATAAATGACATTCGAATGCTTTTACCAGCACTGGAAATACCTCTATCTAGTAAAGTTATTTATTTTTTCGTTGATAGATATAACGATATTATATCTATCAACGAAACCTAGGCCGATAAGTTCATTATAAGTTAAAAAAATTTTGATAGGGAAATTAAAAATTCATTCATAAGATTCTAAATATAATTTATTATAATGTTATAGCTATAGAGGGTCGCAGATTTACAACTTTATCGGAGAATTTTGAACTGTATTGCGAAAATTTCAATACTATAATTCCAATATCCAAGTTTATTGAAAACCAGATATTTATATATTATACACATTTATGTAAAATAAGAGAATAATAAAGCACGGTTGGAACTTAATTAAGTGATATCTGTTTTTTAGGAAAAGGAGGATTTGCGACGTACCTAGTATTTAAAGCATTTAAAGTAATCCATTCCAAACATTTAAATCCCATTTAGATATTACGTCTCTTTGATTTATCTCAACCAGAACCTCTGATGATATAAAATGAAGTCAAAATTTAATTTAAAATCCATGTTCACTAGCTTACAAAACGCTAAACTCATAAGTGGACCAATAAACACAAGTTAAAAACTCCGAAAACAGACGCTTGAAATGCACTGAACCGTCTTTTAAATCACAGAGAGAAGAACGTAGGAAGAGTCAACCTTCGCAACGCATGAATTATCCTTTCGCATGATCCGAAAGATGAACTTAGCAAACGAACGGACGTCCGAAAAGGTTTCCTCAGACTCATTTTAAAAGACGAGCAGCGTGAAAATAGAAAAAAAATCATCCTCTCTCGTACAGCTCCGCTCGCTTCATCTTGTTGGGATAATCCATTCAAAACAGGATTCGAGTCTTAAAAAAACATACGGTCTCTTCTTTCCTCTTTCTGAACCCAATCTCCCGCTTCATCTAATTCTGGCTCCTGTCTCACAACCATCTTTCGGAGCACAGTTTATCCGTAGCCACTTGATGCCCCCTCACGACTGCAATTTCCACTTCTCGCTCCATTTTAAGGAAACGGCACTTTGAGAGACTCTCGTTTGACCGAATTTCCGCTCTTTTTAATAAAACCACACGCCTTTCTCGAGGCTTAGTTTCCACGGCCTCCATAAAGTGGGTTAGTGTTTCGCCTGTGTGTTAAAGCTGTCCGAAGATATCCATCTGAAATCGTTTTATCTTGATGGTTTTAATAAATAACTAAAGTTGATTGTTTTTATGCATATCACGACTTGATTTTGATGCAAATCATTTTATATAGGGGGAAGATTTTTTGGCTTAAAAAGTGTAAAGAATTCTGGATTACGATACTTATAAGCTTTGAAACCGAGAGCTCTGTTTCTTCAAAACTCAAACGACGAATTCGAAAGAAATTGGTTGAAACATGTTTCAGACAACTCGAATCATATTCCGGTATAGTTACAATGTAAATCTTTAAATATTTTCTTATGAGGTACAATTATAATAATGCTTTCACAAAATGCAATAGTATTCATAACAACGTTGAAATAAATTTTATGAAAGATTGCCAAATTGTAAATAAATAAATGGAAAGTAACTTCTATGTATTGAATAGTAAATAATACGATATGTATTAAACTACATCTAACTGTATTGATTTATTGATTTAAAATTGTTATCTGGTAATATAAAATGGCAATTTAACCTTGAGATATATGGAAAAAATTGATTTACATTGAAAGTAGCACTATCTGAAATCAATGTGAGAAGGCGTGACTTCGTGGAATGCCATAGTAATAAAAACAACTTTGTAAATTTCATCAGAAAATTGTATTTCGCGACCGGTTCGAAATTACATCTTCAGGCCTGAAGATGTAATTTTATATTACGAAAACGGTCGCGAAATACAATTTTCTGATGAAATTTACAAAGTTGTTTCTATTACTGTGGCACTATCTCTTTACATTTACTTAATCAGTTGATAAGCTATTTAAAAAATGAAATTTAGATCAGACTCAAAAGGAATTGATAAGAAAAACTAGCACCTAAATAAATTATGCTAGAAATACGAATTAACTGGAAATTAGCACAGAGATATAGCAGAGAATAACTGTTATTAAGATGAAGTATCAATTGAGAAGGAACATCAAACCAATCGAAATCAGAATTATAACTACTCTTTGGATGAAATAAGACAGTTGGAGACTTACATATTCCTAAATCCTAGCATAAATATGATAATAAAATTAAAATAATTAAAAATTGCGAAGAAAATAAGACAATTAAAAATTGCGTGAGATTAAAAAACATGAAGTTACAAAATCCTTCGACAAAAAGGACAGCGTATTTTAGTAGAGACCAAAGAATCAAAACTCAATGGGTTTAAAACACAATTCCAGAGAGTAACGAGTCCAGCCACCAAAAATCATTAAACTAGAATATATATGAGCAAAGTGTTGGGACACGAAATCATCTGAGCGAAAACTCAAAGACACGGTCTCACTGCCCAAGAGCCACACCAAGCATCACCCGTTTCCAAATCCTCGCAAAAAAAAACCTTTTGGAACATTTCCCCTGAAGACTTCACGTTCACTCCAAAATCTCCCCCCCTGTAACGCTGCCCGCTTTTTTCTTCACTTTCCCTCTGTGTATGCAAGCATAATAAAGCATTTCCAAATGGACACCTGACGCTCAGCCGTCATCTGGAAGCTCTACCACAGTGTTTTAAGCGTCCAAGTACAACGGAAGTCCTTGTGGATACAAGTGAGCTATACTTCTTGCCTCATAAAACTGTGTATCGTAACATGTATCAAAATTCCAATGGGAATGTTAGAATTTTGGAATAAATCTCGACAAAGAAACCTTTTGCATTGTTTTAGGAGTCGATAGAGAAAGTATTTATTTGTGGTTTATTTTATATACTTCTGAGAAACTGATTGAAGGAAGATTTTAAACTGAATTCGTATAAATAAATAAATTTTCAACAAACCCTGCGACTTGTTACGGCTTTATTGGGCTGCACCCTAATTCAAGGTATTCATTAGACTTTAATTCGTAGCCAAAGGTGTAGGTAAACGGTTTCTTTGTACGATTCAATAAATATGCTTCAGTATTACTACGTAACTCTTCAAAATTCTTAATATCATTTATTTAACAGAAGCGATCATTCTTACTTCTCAAACTAATAACAGTAGAAGGTTAAGCTGATTCTATTTCACCATATAGTTACAGAAAATTTCAAATTGCCAGAAAAATAAATATAACAATATAATCGTGAATATCTTTTATTAAAATTCACTCCATCATAGGTATATTATTGAGCAATTATTAATTCTTATTACAAAAATCGCAAATAATCTTCTACATACTTGCATAATTATACATTCACAAGTATATGAATGTACTGCTCCAACTTATTTTCGAAAATGTGCTTTCCTTCATATATTTCCACATTTCTTAATGATATCCATTAGAATCACGTAGAATCTCTTAGAGAACATAATCGTATCCTATGCCGCTTTGTTTTCCTTAGCAACTGGAGAGTGACTATAGCACACCCAACGCTGTGAGCATGGGTGTGAAATTCGAGAGGTCTTCCTCCATATCTACTGCGAGCAAGAAGGCAGTTAGCGAGACATAAGATGCGAATGGCTTAATAGGAGAGATAGGGAAAATTCGCTATGTGAAGACGCACATAGCGGATGGATGGCTTCAAACTTCCAATCGTATTTCAACTCAACTGACGTTCCCTATTAACTATTGTTTTCCTTACAATTAGGGATAAGCATTATGTTTATTTTTCAATATTTGAGGGCCCCAAAGGAATATAATTAATACTTCTTTATTATTATATTAATTTATACGACATTTATTGACTACATTAACGTAAAACGGAAGATACTGGTCAACTTTTACAGAAATTTATTCTGAGGCGAGTAGTTTCTTCAATGAATTTATGTCATTAGGCACCTCAGGAGGTTAACTATTGTCCATTGTTTATATATCATGGCTCCCTTTCCGTAATTTGAGATTATGAATATCAGATATGTTAGTTTATAAAACTATAAAAATCCTAGCCATCAGGAAATGTTAATTATAAAACCGTCCAAGTTTTCCAAACCGTTACATTTACATACCCAAAAATATAGACATCGGAGAATTGAAAATGCATTAATAATTATGACATTGTTGATAGTTTAAATAGTTCCATATTCGAGCTCTATCATTCAAACAAATAGTCAAATTAGTATTTCACTATTTTTATACTAAAATTACTGAAATTTTTGATTTTAAACTAATAGAAATTAATTGAACTGGATGTTCTCTTCAATTCTGTCTCCATCTCATAACATGTTGACCTTAAATAAATAATGTTTTCATAAGATTCCTCTGCGGAATTAACTTGTTAGAGAATCAATCTATACAAGCAGATGCTTTTACGCAATTTATCGCTTCGATAAACAACTGTATAATGATAATTTGTGATATAGACAAAGTCATTTCAACATAAACTCCTTCCTAAACACGGAAGGAAAAAGAACACTGAAAGTTAGCAAATACCATAGCGTACTAATAAACAAATTACAAGCCTAAATTCAATCAGTTTAATGGAAAAATAAAATAAAATAGGTTTTCACTGGGTGATTATGTTATGCTTTGAATACTAGTTAAGAAGACTATTTATTTCAATATCGAACAGTTAATAATTAACGTTAAATATATACCTGTGTAAATATTAAACTAAACTAAAATGTTTTTTGTGATTCTTTTATAAAATACCACTACGTAAAGTCCTAACCATAAAGGTAATTACTTAAGAATATCACTCAATTCAATAATTTCATATCTAAGTAACAAGCAATGAATGAAGTAAATTTAGTAATGTCTCTTCACCATAGCAACAAAGGGAAAACCTAAAGATAGCGAGTACTTTCAACAAAAAGCATTTCCTTTCAAGATTTCGTTTCCTCCCAATCTCCTTAGCAAATCTAGGGTGCTAGGAAAGCCTAATAGAAAGTAGAGGATTCTAAGGCGTGTGCCAATAATGGATTTGGAGAATCCATAAATCTGAGAAGGGAAAGAGAGAGATCGGCGTAAAAATAATGGTCTCGAGAAGAAAGAAGAGGGAAAAGGAGGGATTTGACGCGGATCCCGCCAAAGATTAACAGGGGAAAGATTAGATAGTGGAAACAAAGGAAAAAGGAATATAAATTTGGAAGGAGATGAAAGTGGGATTCCGTGGGTAATAGAGAGATGCCAATTCGTATGGGATCGGGTGCAAATCCATCCGAAGCCGAAGAGAATGCCGGGAAGGGGGCGATGTTATAACGAGTGGAGCGCTCGGCGTCTTAAGGGAAAATTGAGGGGGAATTGGGGATCAAATTTGCGAGGATTCTCGCTCCTTGTGAAGCTATAGGAGCAGATGGAAATGTCACGTGGTTTTATGTTTATGGTATGATTTACTTCCACCTGGATCATATACATTACTATTTTTATAATAAAACGTTTATCATTAATTATTAATATTATTAATATACATTATATATATATATATATATATATATATATATATATATATATATATATATATATATATATATATATATATATATATATATATATATACCTGTATACTTTCTTTTTAATAAAATTGTATGATTTTATCTACCTTTATACTTCTCAAGATATTTATATTCGTCGTATTTTCATCGAGTGCGTGGAACTATCAGTTGTACACATAGCAACTAACATACGCGTCCATATGAATGGATTTACAGTATTGCTATTAATATTTGAAATAAAAATAAATCAAACTAATGGAATTTTATTATAACAACATTTAATAAACATAACGTAGAAGTTATTAATATCTAACAAACATTACGCAATCTATGGAATTATTCCTTCAAAAATCTTCTCAGTGAACACGTTCTTTCGTAAAGATATTATTGAAGCCAATATTCTGACCTGAAACTATTATAAGATAAGTAAATTAACCAGTTACTGGTAAATATTATAGAATTAAATTGACTTTACAATCAGACTCACCAATAGGAGTGCATATCTCTAAATAAGTAATGTTATTATCTGATAGAGATCAAGAATGCATGAAACTTAATAAACAATTACTTAGATGAATTCTTTTAAAACGTTGAGAGGAACGGATTCGTAAACTTTTGGCAGAATCAAAAACCATAAAAACCAAGATTGGAATTATGAAAGAAAGAAATAAAATCCATTTTCATTGAGAAGTAATGTTGGCCGTATTCTCAAGAAAAACCGATCAGTATAGTAAAGAAAAATAATCAATGACGTATATCAAAAAACACTATTTGGTTAATTATATAAGGTACATATATATTTTTCCACTAACTATTAGTAATGAAATATCACTTAGCACTACACTTTCCACGCGAGTTGCCCTGTATATTCAATTGCATTACTTACTTAGCTGAGTATTTGTTAATGACAGCTTTAAATTGCACCGCTGAAGGCACAGATGAACAGAAGCAGTTAGATGGCACGCACAGAGGTCACTTCTGAAAGCATTTAATGCGGTTCGCCATGTTACTTTACTCAATCCATTAGTCTTACATAGAACGTGCATCTTCCACGCATCCAGATGCTATTTCATTCAAGTGTCCATTACCTCGTGAGTATTGGATGGATCTAGACGAGATTCCCATGTTTGCCTTATTTTCCGAGTACTCGTCTATAAATTTCAATGGCAGCAAATGCCCCTGTAATTCTTCATCTTTTTCTGCCGAAGCAAGGCCAACGCGTACTACGTATTTCAAAACATCGACATCACCTGCTTCGAATGCTCAAGATTTACCTCCACAAAAAGTTTATGTTTATCCTCTACGATTTTTGTTCCTGGAAACTTCTTCTTTAATCAACGTATTTTTGAATTCACTCACTATATTAAAACTCAACTGACTGAGATATCGTTAGAAGGATGATGGTATATAATTTAAGGCTATGTAAATTTTCATCAAATTTTACTAAATTTACTCGATTTTTCGTTGAAAAAAATAAGAACACATAGTTAAGAAAACGGTATAAAATTTTATCGTTAATTTTGCGACTTAAAACCTAGATTTAAACTAGTAAATGGTACATCTGAGCTCAAACTTACTAATATCACTATTTTGCTTTTCTGTACTCTATTAATAGTGCAGCGTAAACATTTACATTCTATTAAAATATTCATTTTAAATTAAATTTTCTTTATAACTTTTATATTTTAATTATTATACTCTAAGAAGAATACACTACGAAAATGATTAACAATTTCCGATTTATATTAATGATAATTGGGTACATATAATTAATCTTCAATGACTTAGATTAGAAATTTACTTGACTAATATTTGTTGACTTCAATCATTCAAGAAAGATGAATGAATTTTTAATAATCTTATATGATCCCCGAAAATAGTTTTCGTAAAATTTAACGTATAAAAGTCCGAGTAGCTATTATAACTTTTATTAATGTATCCAGAACATTAATACATACCTCAACATTCCCAATTACTTATATAGCGTAATGTGGATGTATTCAATGCATTCTACATTCAATTATATGCTACATATAGTCTTCATATATCTACATCAACATTAGCTAAATAACCTATCAGAAACTCAGGTCTGAGTTTTAGACTCAAAAAATTCAAATTTTGAGCATATAGATATTTAACGACTTTATGACAAAAATAAATTCGTCACGAGGGATTACATCCTCTTGTGATTTATAATAAAAAAAGAGAACGTCACAAATTAATTCCACTCACACAGGGACTTTGATAATTCCCATCAAAAACCGGATTAGAATTTAAAGATTGTTTTCAGCAAGCATGAACTTTGACCTCTTTAAAATTTCCAGCGGGCCACATTGTGGGAAGCGAGTGGATATTAATTATTTAACGACCGCCGTTATAAAAGAGTAGATAAGCTTATTAAACGCTGAATTCCCTTCGGTGAGCAGTTTCCCAATTCCCAACAAACGAATCGCTTAAAATTAACACTAGGAACTGTTCGCAGCTGTCGATTTGATAGAGTGGCGAACGTGGGGTTTTTCCGAAAGCGATTTTTTACGCCTTCGGCTCCGCACGTATTTTTCTTTCGGCTTGCACTTTTCTTTTACGACTTCTTACACGACGCTTTCCGCACCGCTGTTGACTTTTCCTCGGCACTTCCTTTGTTTTATAGTTCTTGTTTTTACGCGCAGAAATTCCGTGGAGAGCTCGAATCTAGTGCTCGAATCTACGTCTCGGAGCGTACGTATGAAATCATAACAAAGAGACGATATTTGTCGGCAGAAATCCTTTTCTCAAATGCAAACCATGTGTCCCACGCTTTTTTACCTTCCGTGAGATTTCTTATTTTAGGCAACCGTTGACAGTAGCTTATTCATGCAATCACAAGTATGAATTTAAATAAGACTGAATTACAATTTTACAAGTTTTCTACTTTAACGCTGATGATATATGGTATAATTTATTCCGCCAGTCAGTTATGCCTTCCATTTTTATATGATTCTACTACACTTCAATAAAATTCCTAATGCTTGAATTATCCTCAACATTTTTTCACAACCTGTCTAATATATATTCTATTTATTCCCTCCATACATAAGTATCTGTACTGATCGTTACATTTATATATGCCTACAAAGTAATTTTGGCTTGACAAATAGTAATATTAACTGAAAATTCAATTTCTTAAAAATTTAACTTAAAGTTTTTCATCTTCATAAATTTAAAGATAAAACATTCTTCATACGTAAGGTTATCAAATTGTAACAGCATAAGCTATAAACAAAGTATCATCATGACAATAAAAGAAAATTTGAGCTTCCGAATTCAAATGAGCTACAGTAACTGTGAAATGAATGATAGTTAAATTGACGATTCAAAAAGACACAACTGCATTTTTCGTACAATTAATATTGTTTCTAAATCTCCGTGTTTTTACAGCATGACTTTATTCATCCACCTTTAATAACATTAGAATCAATTTTAAGGTTTTTTATATTTTTACAAAATAGGTTTAACCTTGAATAATCCTCAACGTGAAATTTTAAAATATATTTTAAAATTCCTTAATTACAAATGTCCAAAACTTCTATATTTGAAAAGATTCACACTTCCTAGCACTAACGTCTTCCTCACATTCTAAAAAAACCTTTCTCTTAATTAAAAAAATTTCCATACGCCGATCTCAATCTTTCCACCTTAACGCCTTATCTCCACCGGACAAAGAAGTAAGTAATTCGAGTCCTGGTTGCTGAGACGTGATTCCTAAAAACTAAAGAATCTCATGACGCAAGCCAGATTTTTGTCACGCCCTCTTTATCACTCACGTACATATATCTTGCCACGCGCACACTGAGCTCTTACTTCACTGCATTTCAAGTCCATGCACCTTTTTTATAGTCACAACAATTAGCGAAAATAAAGCTCGCAATTTCTGGGTCGAGGAAGAAATTTCAAGGACGGTGATTTTTCAGGTGTGGGTATGAATCCGTTGCTTAAGTTTTTAAGGAGTTTCCAAGTGAAGTCTGGTGAGACACGGTTAAGATCCGTAAATCCACTCATAACTCGAAATGCATTTCATCTCTCTCCTGGTGATGGACCGAAAGTGGGTTCATAGGGAGAGGATCTGGGTCAAAGGAGGCGTCCTTGAGATGCGCGGGGTCAATTAAGATCCGAGTCTTTTTTAAGGGCTTCTACCTAAACGTCGAATCCACGTTCATTCGGGCTAATTGGATCGCGCTCCCGAATGAAGTTTCCTATTTCTTTCACTCGTACGTTCCTGATTGCTAGATTCATGGGAGCGATTAAAATCGAGCGTATTTTATTTCGATGATACGAAAATAACTTTTTTTTCTGTGATTCGTTTCGCGATGCTCCAAACATGAATTTCATATACAATCATTCTACTACTGCGTATACAATTTTTTCCGAATGTAATATTTTTGGATAAGGCATTCATTACTATAGATAATTATCTATTTAAGTAAAGTATCCAAACACTTCTGGCTGGAAAAATTATGCGACTAACGAAATGACATTTCTCATCAAACATCATTTCGCTTTTACGAAAATCATAATAGAATAGCATAGCGTAATAATAGCGTAATTTATTATCATAAAAATTGATGAGTAGTTATAGAAATTGTTTAACATTTAATAACTTTTAATGTGAATAAAATTTTTGGTTCGTCATAGACAAGTACGTGATCATCGCATATATGATTAAATACAGAACAATATTTTGAATCTTTTAAGGTAGAAAATAGAATATTTGAATTATTAACTTAACTCTTTATTGGTTTAAGCCTCAAAATTTTTTAAAAGCAATCAGCACTACTCTACTAAAACCACATTACTACGCAAAACACTTTCATCATGGAATAATAAATTGAAATTCCTTTCCTCAAGAATCAAATGGAAAAATTCCTCTGGTCTAGGCATAAATAAGAAAGTATATTGTGTACCATATAGGAGTTGGGCCAAGTAAAATGAGGCATTTTAATAATTTATGCAGGAACATGGTTACGTAACAAACTCGATTTGAATCTCAGAGTGTAATAAAAATTAGCTACATAACTAAGGATAACAGGAGTTGTTTTTTTAACTCACATTCTTTCTATTACAAAAAATATTTCTTATGAGTTTCAAAATTAAATATATAAAGATCTCGATCACAAATTTACCTCTAAACTATATTTATATACACCTAGGTAAATGAATCCTTTTATCCCGCACGCTACTAGGAAAATAATCCCCAGAATTCATTAATTTATCTCTTCACTCAAGCATACACACGTGTCACCTTCTAGCGTTAAACAATGTCACACTGCGACGTAAAATAAATACCTTATATTACTCCACGAGAATGGGTATATTTACTCACTGGTTACGACACAGTCCCAAACTCGCACAACCGAAAGCGCCACGTGGCACAGTTTCAAAATCGTCGTAAAACATCTCGCTAATTAACGTCGCGTAAGTTGGAAGAGCTCTTATAAAAAAATCTCCATGACAACGGGTCTAGCATGGCGTCCTTCATAGTTTAGACAGCTCCATTAAATATGTTCACGGACGCGATTAATTCGTCTCATTTTTTCTTCGGAGAAAATATCACCCGGACGCCTCCGTAACGCATTAAAATTTTTTGCCTCGAAACATACAAATCCCTGGACCTTCCTTTTCTCTGGATTTATTTTTTTTTTTTATTTGATGGACCCCTACGGGTTGCCTAACTCTTGCTCAAACCGAAGAATTTTTTCCCCCAAAAATGTCTCGCGTCCGAGTTTTCTTTGCTGATAAAAAAGTCTTTTCTCCTCGCGTTATTTCAATGCGATTTGGAGGGTGATGGAAGTGCGGGATGACCACCGACATCCGTGTTTGTTCCCCCTGAAAACGTGTCGTCCTCTGGTTCCCATGCGTTCCCCTTCGATGCGTTACCCCATTTTGTCTTTTATGCTTTTTCGATACGCCCACGGTGTCTCGATTCAACCCTTTTTTGGTCAGTGTTGTCCGTATTTCCCTCAGGTTCTTCGTATGACGTCTCCCTTCTCATACTTTCATTTTGGTCCAGAGTTTTAGGGACGCAAATAGTTAATTTTCTATTGCATTGTTCAATTAATAATACCAATGTTCATTAGTTACGTCTACATATGTTTCAAAGTGTAAATGGTTAATAAAATACTAATATTTATCATATTAAACAGACAGGATGATTACATTTACGTAAAATTGATGTTCAAATAAATGGATTATGGAAGTTTAGAGATTAAAAGCGATTAAAACTTTAAAATTGACATATATTTTACGTGTTTTCTTTTTCTATAGTGTATTTTTAAGCCCACTAAACAATAGATTTAATTTAATAAATAATTCAATTTTTAATAAATTAAATCAAACGCTATTACACGAATGTATTAAATTTATACATAAAATGATCCAAATACACCCTGGTATACTAGTACGCTAGAATTAGTACAGTAAAGTACACTAAAATTACACAGTACTAGCAACAAGATTAATGTAGCGGAATTATAACTTTCCCAGCTCATCATAGTCCATTTACGCAGTATTATATTACGCAATACCATATGCTATCAAAGTTTTCCGTTATGTCCATAGATGTTGAAGCAGTGTTAAAAATTTCTGTAGTTTAGGGAGTACTAGTTTTCATTTGGATAGTTTATAGATATATGATATTGATATCTGATAACATGTTTCATGAAAGTAATTTTTCAGCGCTAATTTGTAGGAAGAATATTTTTATAAGAAAACTAAAGCATGGATATCTTCAATAAAATGAATTAATGTTTATTTAATTCCTTAACTGTATACGTTATTTTCTAGAATCACATATGGTAAATACAGTGCATCGTAAATTTAGCTTTCCAGATTCATCGTATTAAAGAGCTATATTAGCACCGATAAGTTTGGAAGCTGAGATTTTAAATTCAATAAGACTTTCACAAG
This sequence comes from Pantala flavescens, assembly GCA_020796165.1. Lineage (NCBI taxonomy): Eukaryota > Metazoa > Arthropoda > Insecta > Odonata > Libellulidae > Pantala > Pantala flavescens. Next base: position 14,017,893 of record CM036887.1, read on the forward strand.
CATTAAGTTGGAGCATAGGAAAAATACGTTGGAGTGTTGTTATGCATATGTACACGTCTATATAGAAAAATAATCGACGGAAAAACAACAAAACTTAGAATTCTGTCGAATTATTATCCTTTCTTAGCCAAAGATGTGATACGAATAAAGTAATTTTAACTTACGAAATAGTAATTTTGAATTCACACAAATGCCAGCAGATTTGTAACACGTTATCCCAATTAGCATTCATACATTTTACTATTCTTTTTAGTATTCAAAAGAGGAACCCAAAAATATTCCACTTATGTATTCAATCAATAAAACACTTCTTCAAATAAGCATTTTATCACCAAATACGCGTATTTTCTGTTCTGAAAGACTTTCACAACCGATGCGCAGCCATGCAGTTATTTTAAACCACCACAATTCCTGTTCAAATAATTCAGAATATGGAGCGATATTGCAGAACAAGCAATCCGCAGAATTGTGTTTAATTCGAAAGTAATAAAAAGATTTCGCGTTGAGGAGTGCATGAAAAATCCATTCTACGGAATACGTTATTGGGATAATGAAGCTTTTCTGAATAAGAGTCAATTTGGAAAATGGCTGGATCTTTTAACTCCATCCATTACTCTGATTTACTGCCAGAATTTCTATTTTCTATTTCGAGAGACGTATTTTTCTACCTTTTGTTAAAACGTTTTAAGGTGATTAAATTTTTCGACAACCGCTGTTTTTCTTCAAATTTTAGGTTTCGGAGTTATTCCTCGTCGTAATTTTTGGTTAAAATTCGTTGCCAAGATAAATAAACGCTTGAATTAGAATTGAATCACTTAATGTACTTTTCCGTTATATTTTCGTAGAATTTGTTCCTCTTAAAACAAGTTCGGGTATTGACGATTAAGAATAAAATTAAGGAATTATAAAAATTCGAAAAAATATTGGGAAAAAGATAGGTGAAATGTATAAATATAATTCTTTAACGAATGCAATTTTAAAGAATATTAATTCTGAAGAGCAACTATTTATAATTAACTGGTTCAAACTGTTGATAGTACTATGTGAATTAGGTTCTTTATCTTTGGCGGATTGTAAGCTTAAGTATTTGAAGTAATGAAAAAGAATTATTTAATAATAAAATGAAAAAGAATGAAAGCAAAAAATTGAAAAATCAATAATAAAACATTCAAGATAAAGACAATACTTGATGGTAATTTAAAAATGACACATTAAATACCAAATATTCTTCATTAAGCAGCAGTAGATGACTGAAAGCATGGAATTTTCAGTAATTAATTTTTGCTAAAATTCATGATTTCTAGCAAAATGAAAAGCAATAAAATTGAATTGAACATTAATCTATGAAAATGTTATTAGAAAGCAATTATTTATTACATCTTGATGAAATACTTTGATATGGATAATACATAAAAATTTTTTAACTTCTAGGTTATATAAATAGGCAAGGTTAATTTCAACTAGAACACGATAAGCATTAATATAAAATCTACGGGGTAAAAATAATGAGGAGGAAATAGCACAGACGATAAAGTACGTAAGAAAAAATCCGAATACTATTTGAAATCAAAAAATCACTGCCCAAAAATCAAACCGAATCAAAAAATTCATAAAACTAAAATCAAGAAAGCATCCCAAGAATTATTTACGATAAAATTACCGAGTTATAGGATCATCAAACTAGAAAGAAAAATGATTTCGTATTTACCCTTAAAGTATTTCGCGGAAGGCTACATCTCCTTCAACATATATTTCCGCCTAATAAGATTAGTTCCTCCTCTGGGTTCGAGAAACTCCGCACTCATAGAAGTCCGCGGTTAGAAAAACCTAAAAGGAATCGGAGAAAGAGGTACGCGAAGAATAAACGCAGAAAAAAAATCGAGACATTTTTCCGGAGATGAGACTGGATAAAGCCTCAGGATGGAAGATGCTGAAAGCGGAAAGGAAAAAACGCTGGAAAGAAAGGGAGATTGGATAGAGAAAGTTGAGGAAGGAGCTCCAAACAGTGGGCGTGGGTGGAAAAAGCGATGGGGTGGTGGCGGCGACGGCAGCACCTCGTCACGGCAGAATCCGGAATGACTTTTTCCGAGGGTTTGAGAAAGTATGGTCCTTCTACGATCATCCCTGAAGCATCTCGTTCTTACCCCCGCGTTTTTTTTCAATTTCTCGCACACATCTACTTTAACGTCGTCGATTCGACCTCTTTATATACACGGCCGTTCTTAATTTTGGCCTTCGACTATTCCTAATTCATTCTCATGAATCTCGATAGAGGGCGTTCGCGAAGGGAAAGGTTTCACCGTAACCATAACCGTTTCGCGGATTTATTGTTTTTTTCCGGGTTATCTCGCCATTTTCGCGACCGTGTGCAGATTTCATCTCGTTACTTTTTCTTTTTTGCTGGTTTCCCTCTAGTGGGATTCTTTTTTCGTTTCTTAGAGAGAGAATGGCATTCCTTCGGCTAAGTTTGTATACGTATTCCATTCCTGACTTATAAAGTATTTGATTTAAACAATTTACAATGGAATAATAATGGATCCTATTTTTAGTGACATGAATCAATATATAAAATAATTAGGATCTTAGAGAATCAAAGACAAGATTCGAGTAGGAACTTCTTGGAAAAATTGTTCACATGTTAGTTATCTATCATCCATGTCTATGTGGATACTCTTAAGAGCCACCTTACGGTGTTTGGCAGGGGATGCAAGTACCATGACTCTTAATAACTTAACGATTATTAAATTCATCAAAGGATTGCTAGTTTCATGCATGTCGTAATATATTATATCTTTCAGTATATGATGGATCTGAAGTCTTACAAATATTTACGTAGATTTTAATAAAATGAAGACATCCATTTAATGGCTCTCCTACTTAGTCAACAACCGTTATTTATTATTAACACTTTTTTACGGGTTGGATTTGATTAAATAATATGAATTGTTTGTTGTAATTCAATGCAGATGGTAACGCTTGCGTAACATTGTAACCCTACTTCCTAAATCGATCGTTTTCATTTTTACCAAACGATTAAAGTATGCTTTGAAAAACTTTTCTTTTCATAGATTTATTTAGATAGACTTATTTTGTTGTCATTATTTGAACTCCAAAAATAATATGTTGCATAATTTCGGAAACATATTCCATTATCCGCATTCATACAGCAAATAGATCGTCATGTCACTCGGTATTTCTAATTATAAATTCTAGTACAGTTCTTTTTAGAACTTCACTCCACTCACAAATGACTACTCAATCAAAAGCTTTGCAGAAAATCTTTCGAAATATAAATGGTTGTAAGCTGAAACCAGGGCTAAGATGTTAGCCTCACAAATCGCTATATTTCAAGGTGAAAATTTTAAAAATTGAAACTCATTCAATCAACTCCCTTCCATTCTATCATATCCCATTTACCCTCAATAATTCACTCCCTCTTTCGTACACTGCAGCCCCTCTTCATACACCCTACTACCACATCTTCCAATAGTTTGCCCCTAAACTGTGCTAGTTACTACTTTCTCCTGATATTCGTCCCCTCCTCTTTACACAATCGTTTCCTTTTATACATCCTCTTCTCCTCCCATTTCGCCTTTTTTATCGCCATTGCTTTCTTCCCTTAATCTCCGCCATGGGAATACGCCCTTGGAAGTCGTAACCGAAGCCTCTCCTTTTCTTTTCGCGCAATCTCCTTTACATCGCCTACTTCCATGAAATACGTTTAATTCTTGAAAGCCAGAAATGCCCTTTTTCTCCAAAATTTCTCTATCCTTCAAGGGATTTAAAACATTCTGAGATTCCGCTCTCCAAACGATGGTTTTTCTGAGAAGTTCTCGTTATTAAGAAACTTATTTCGCTACTGAATTAACATACCTGTATTAGTAAATAGACGATTATGAATGTAGCAAATTATTTTAAATTCCATGTATCTCTATTCTCAGTATAGTTGAACAAAATTTCCTTGCTATTTTTGTCCGTTATTAGGGTTAAAATAAGAAAATGTGACCAGTTTTTAGTTTGAGGAATCTTATATCAGAGTTACATTTTACATAGTCATAAAAGGCATCAAAGAAATGATTAAACTGTACTTACATAAGGTAAGTAATGCAGAAAAGGAATTGATAAGTAAAGGATACGTTTTGTACTCTTTGATATACATATTATTATATAAACATTACATTAAATATTAAGTTATTTACGTAATGTTTTTAGACGTGAAAAATATATTTAATTTAATTTAAAAATTGAAAACAATGGAATTTTCACTCGTACAGTAAATATACGGCTACAAATAGTTGTACCTTTTCCAGTAACATTTCAGATTACTCTATTAAATATTCAAGCATTGCATAATAGAACTGGGAGATACGTTTAAGCGAAAATATATCTAAAAATTCCATATAAAATTCTTTCTCTGAGTAAAGAATTTGAAAAGATATTAAAACAATATATATATATAGACTTCGGAAGAAAACTAATATTTGAATTTATTTGGGCAAACGTAATAATAATATAGAAAATTATTTCCTTATGGAAATATCAACGTTATATTTGATATTTATAAAAAGCCCTCTACAGAGTAGAAATAGAGTGCTTATATATATTTTTTTACAAAGAAAATATATTTTTTGATATGTATCTTTAATATATTTTATAAAGTGCTTCATATCAGTAATATTATTCAATAAACGAGAAATTAATAAGTGGAATAAGAAGAACTACAGGTATCTAATTCTTATTATTATTATATAGGATTATTAAAAACATTAGGTTCTTGAAAAATGGGTTAATACAGAAATAATAACACATTCAGGAATAAAAAAATCGAATATAAAAACCAAATATCTTCAGTAAAAGAGATGACTGTTTTTCAATCATAAAAATAAAATGTCTATTTGTGAATTATATACTCAAATGATAACTCAAAGGAACTTGAATTTAAACGCTGAACGACGTAGTTCATAGCGAGGCAATGTACAAGAAACAGACTAAATTGCTATTGATTTATACACCGCTTAAGGCGTATGAAATTCTTGCACTTACCAAACTGTGTGTATTACTAAGCCATTTGAATACATTCCTACATTATTCTTACATATATAAACCATAAATGCTTATACCGTATCTCTAGTATTAGCTGCGCCTAACAGAATTGGATAAAATGATGAAAAACGGCCTTGAAAAGTCTTGAATGCGGGATTTTGATGAAAATCAGGAAACAGGAGTAACGAAGAGGAACGAGATGAACGGACAAGGGACGGTGTGGGTGGAACAGCCGGAGGGCGAGTTGAATGCTAAAAGAGTAGATTTATGGCGTTGGCCGGAAACGCTGCTGATAAACATTTAATGGGGGAGCTTTGGATCTACACTCTATTTCGTTTGTGCTGCTCTGGGATTTACTTTGGGAAGTTGATTAGATCTATGTATAGAACAGGTAAAAACAAAAAGCGTTCGAGATGAGACAAGGCTGCCCTAGGTAAAGTAAGTCAAGAAAGGCATACTGCAATGATGTTATATATTATTGGATTTTATATAATATTGAAGTAATTGAATTATGTCTGCTAAAAGGTTTATGGTTTTCTCATAAAATGTTATCATCTATCAATGAGTTTATTCAATAATTTGTTCAAAAATTAACATTATGCATCTTATTACTAAGTAATAAAAATTACTTAAAATATATAGAAAGGAAGATAAAAGTAAAGACGAAATTAAGTTCCTGATCCTTTACAGTTGCAATCTTTTTATAAAAAAGCATGCAAGATCGTTTGCAAATGAGAAATGTCAAATTAAGTAGCATATTTCAGGGTGAACCTGAAGAAAATATGTTAATAATAAAAAGATCTATATTCATCAAGGTATGAAGATTGAAATTTTGATGCAATTAAAGCACAAAGATATAGACCTAAATAGACGTGTAATGAGATATCGATTAGTTTTATTGGAAATAACTACTGCAATTACTTTATAAGGTGATGGAAGTTATTTTAAATGAATTTATTCTCAGATTCATCCTAAAGGTCCAAATTTGTTACCAGTTACTGAGGATATATAAATGATAGATTAAATACAAATTTAAATAATAATTTAAGGTCTAATAGTTTTTTAATCCTAAGATAATGGAAGGCATTTTCAGCTTGTTTATCGTACATATAATAATGCTTATTTTCATCTCCAGACACTTATATATTCATAGATTATGCTCTCTTTGAATAACTCCAGCTCTCGAATATATATTTATGATATTGAATTTAGGAACTGGACTAACAGCTGAATAAATAACTCCCTAGAATATCTTAAATTTATAACTTCCCTCAACGTTTTCAGCAAACTAGAACTCTTTAAAATATAAGGAATATTTCATTCTCCCAACACTAGAACATACTTCATAGATATCATCCAGCTGATTCATAGCGACGCTAAAGCTCATATGAAAAATGTCGCACGACTATAAAACCCACTTCCGTGCGCACAAAATTTATTTAAAGTTGGTCCAACTTGTTGAGTTTCAATTTTATCTTGCAAAAACCGCGTATGAAACATCGCATTCCTTTCCGGAGATATGAAACATTTCCTGCGAGCAATTCCCAGGTTGCAAAACGGGCAAATAAAACTGAAAGGAGAGCTCATGCATTCCGTACGTCTTGAGGAAGAACGCTTTCCTTCCAACTCCTTACTGCAACACACCTTATCTGCCCGCGCCTTTAATTCCCTCCACTGCACCCCAACAGGATGCCGCGGAGTGTTTATGCAAGTTTCATTTCCTCTGGAATCCACTCATTCTACTCCCCTCGCTTTTCTCTGATTCTCATCTCCCGCGAAGTTCACTTTATCCGAGAAACCAGATGAATTTCTCGGCTGATTGTATCGTCGGTTGAGATAGCATCATCTAATACGAGAGATAACAAGTTGGTGTAGTCGCTGTGTACATTTAATCTTAAGCATATCATCTTCAATATACAATTATTGATTACACTACCAACTATGAAGAACAAGGGCTGCATCTTGTATATTTGATACCTCCATTAATCGTGTGTATCTTTATTTTACGTGACAAACTTCCCTCGCTAAGCAGAACTAGCCATTTTTCTAGCATTATTGATTAATTTAATGTTTTGTGGAACTACTTTGAGAAACTTTCTACATTTAAATGAAAGCTAATAAAATGAATTTCCATGAATATTATACCAATATCTTTCCGTATGATAGTACGTAGCAATCCATTTCATCAGTTGGGACGTGGGAATTATTATGAACCCCAAGAGACTTTGCCTCGAACATCAACTCGTTGAAGTGAACATCCCCCATTAATCCCAATTATTTCTTGAGAGTACCACCATATATATCATACCTTAATTTACATTATGAAAGCTTTATATCACATTGATCTTTCCCTCAATTTTCGTAAAGTTTCACAGAAAGACAGTATTTGACTTTGAAGTACTTCTTGACGAAATTATTTCCATACTTCAAAAAAAATTAAAGCTATAAATGATATAGAAATATCTAGCTTAAAACTCTTAAGGTTGATATAATACAATCTCTTAGTTTAATGAAATAACGCCTTCTCATATTGATTTCATAATCTCTTAGTTTTTCAATGAGACATTTAAAAATTTCTCGACTATATGCAAGGATCTATTATAATGGGAACGACATGAAATATTTTGAGCAAAAGCATAACATTGAAATAATGCAGTTAAGGTTTTACGTATAATAATTATGATATGCGTATACTAATAATAATAAAAATTTCGTCTTAACTTGCATTCCTCAGATGAAGAACGAGAATAGAACAAGGTATAATAGAGACTGTCATTGTAGAACAGCGAAGGTAGAAGAAACCTAGTAGAACTAAGGTCTCAAATGAATCCCTTTTCCCTTGAGTGACCATTCAACCCACTCCTTTCGAACTCCGTTATCAATGCGCATTTTCGTCCCTTAAACACCTCCGCCCAATTCTGTCTCTGTTTGCAGATTTGACCGCTATCGACTTTCACCCGTATTAAGTACGTCTGTGAATCGCATGACTCATGACCTCGTTTGAGGGCACTCTAATTGCATAGCGCCTACCGAAGTCACCTCGTAAGTGACGTCCTCTGGTAAAAGAGAGTGCGTTGCAGGCATGGAGGTCAGTTTTATGTCAAAAGGGATACGAAAGTTTCGTTCTTCCGCCGAAGTTCGGCCTTGGGGACCTAAATTGAATGACCTTAGGGTAAGGTAAGTTTATCATTCGCACATTATGAGTTGGTAGAAGAAGAAAAAAGTTTCGCAAGAAAATCTGGGGGAGTTAAATAATATGAATTGCTATATAATAACACAAGAGGGTCTATATGTTGAAAGAGTAAATGATAAGAAACTATTAAACTCTTTTTTATATGAATCAATGTAATTTATTCAAAATTTTCCAAGTTCATTTACGTAAAAAATTGGAAAATGTTTTACAAACCTATAGATTGAGTTTCAGAATGCATAATATATACGTATAGAAATATTTAAGAAATGAACGAAATAAAAATAAAATCTATTCTATATAATTTCAAAAATTCAAATTTTAGAACATAAAGGCAATAGAGAATGAGATAGACCAAAAAAGGTAAATTCTTAAACTCGTTTTATGTAACTGAGCTTATAAGAGCCAAGGAAAAAAAAATGAAAGTAATAAGATTTTTTATAGTTCCGGAGGGTATAATAAAAGTATGGAGTACATTGGGTTGCAAAATTTTACCTGCCCAGCCATCATATTTTTAAAAAGGACATATATAAATATATATGATTAAATACTGAGAAAACATTTAACAGAAAAATCGTAAACTTTATATTATTACGATAATTTTCCTTATTCCTATTTTTACTTATTTAAAATAATATTATAAATTATTTGTTATAGTTTCAACATTAGCCACTTCGACTAAATGTCTCTCTACAGATTTCCCTAGAGTCTATACAGTAATAGAGCTCAGTTAGGCTATTCAATCCGCAAGCAGATATTTCGATATTTAATTTCCCGTGGGAGCAGACGAATAAAAAACGCCTGCAAAACTAGATACCGGAGTAAATAGCTTCCTTTACTACCTATGCCGTTACTTCAAAGATTTGAGTGCTTGAAATTGTAATCATACCGCAGGAAACGTTTTGTAAACAAATCCGTAGCAACAGGCTGTGCGAAGCAACGACTCGGAAATTCTAAAATTATTTCGATTCTGGTAATTCTTAAGGACCCAACACTTTGTGTAAGTTTGTGGGCTCCATTAGTTGAAGTCTGGATCCTAAAAGCAACGCACATCTTACGTGTCACGCACGAAATTGGTTCCATAAAAGTTCAACTTCGAGAGTTTAAACGAGATGGGAAAATGTGCAGTCTAAAGCGTAACGAGACCAAGTTGAAGGTAAAGTCTAAAACACGTTATAAGAGGAAATTAGAGGCAAGTCTCATTGGTTGTGGGTGAAATCCTCTGCTCTAATCGTCTTTGGTTCAAAGCGCGATTTTGCAGGGCGGAACTGTGAAAGACATTCGGGTGTATTGCTCTACTTAGGAAGTGATTCAAAGCACAAACAGGTCCGAGCAAAAAGCAGCTAAACAAGGTTTAATCTCTCCCTTAAGTGAATATAATTTTAGCCCTAATGATCCTCAAATTTGATCTGATAGTAGAAGTAAAATGTTTGTACAAATGCTTAAAATCATAAGGGTTCAACCTAATTAGCTAATAAATTTAAGCCAATACTATAATATAATACTAATTATACTTAAGAACCTAATATTTTATGCTCTAAATCTACCAGGAAATAAGCTACATCTTATCTGTTTATTCTTTAAATATCATTCCAGTCTTTCTATTTTAAAAAATTTCGAATTTAGACATTTAATTGTATGTATGTACTTCCTGATGAGTGGTAAATAAATGAATTTAAATTAACAAAGGACAGAGCTCGATTAATTCCCAACTGTCTCAATACATTCCGAAACCAGTTAAATACCAAACTTCCTTCTTCTCCGAATCCCACCTTTGACTCAGATCAATTCGAGATCACTCAAATCTTAAGCCTTTGAAATCCATTACATATTCTCCCTTCAATTATGGCCGTTTTCCCCTCACCAGTTTACCTCATTGTTTCCGTCTCTTAACTCAGTGTTTAGCCACTCCCCCTGCAGCATCCACTCAAACAACCCTCTCTTCTAACATCTTCTCCTTCATATTATTTCCGCTTCTCTAAATCCTGCCATTCCCAATTATATCCACTCTCCCGGGACATTTAATTACGTTCCGCTAAACAAAATGCCCTCCGCCAAACGTATTCTCCTTCCAGCGTCTTCTAACCGAGGTTTCATTATTTCTACTGAAGCGAGACGCTACGTCGACGCGACTTATTCTGTCCCCTTTCGACTGCCATCCGAAAGTCGGAACGTGGTTTTTTATGACGGACGACTTAATACGGAGCTAATGGAATGGTCCCATTGGTACCATCTCGTGAAAATATTGCTCAAGATGTCCCCGTACTAGATTTTCACGACTCGAACGGTTTAATTGATTCTTTACGAGGTCAATGGTGCCGTTTACGCGATTCGCGACTACTGTTGAGGACTGGAGGCAACTATTCGTTTTTCACAGAGGTTTGGTTGCGTGATCTTAAGAGGAATTTATTTCGTTAGATGATCTTAAGTGGAATTTATTTCTCTTCTAATTTTATTACTCATCTAATGATGAAAAAATGATCGATCTAAAAGTTCAATTCATATTCTTTCTTAAGAATAATATATTATGCAAGAAATTGATGATTATATTGGAGAAAAGAAGTTTCATTTTCTGCATAAATCACTCCACTCAGAAAATTACATCTTAGATCGTCAAAGGTTACCGAAGGCAAAAAGTTATGAGTTTAGTGAACCTGAGAAATTAATTTCCGACACGAGAATCTGGAAGTTTCAGCATCTGTATTGTTCTGAAAATCTATATGATTCCAAGCATCGCAGTCACATAGAAATGGTTCACTCATAAAAACCATTCTTCGCTCTTTGCTATGGAATCAGTCGTCTAGTCTTGGTTGCCTCCAATAAATTCTAGCGAATGAAAGATCAAAGACTAATACAACTTCCATGTAAGATAAAGTGACTGAGGAAGGATCATTTTCTGAAATTCTAAGACATGATTACCCCTACAAAGAAATAAGTCGTTTATAAGAGGAGCTAAAAGGGAAATAGTTATACCTCCTTTATTAGAGTTTAACAAACATTCGTCTATTTCTATATTTCATTCAATCATTCTGTAAAATATTTAATTACAAAACACTTTAATAACGGTTAATTTAATGGTAAAATGGTTAGAATAAGAACGTAAATAATAAATATAGCAATGATTCCTTTTACTGTAAGATTTGATATGAACACAAAATGGACTCCATTTTAAACGATACTAAAAAAAACTTAAACAATTCTTAATTAATTAAATTCGCCAAAAGTAAACAAATTAGAATCTGCACAAAGTCGAAACTTTCTTACAACCCACTAAATATCAAATCGTGGTTACTTAAAGAATTTAATTTGTTTAATCCTCAACTATATATGAAACCAATCAGCCATGATGAAAATCATTTAAAGCATTTCTTTAGCATAGGATGGTTGCCATAGTAAATAAACAAAATATTAAGATAGCGCTTCTAATTCAACAAGTTATTTATTCTTATACACTTCATGTTTTACGTCTGCAGGACTATACTCTAGACGTAGACCGTTCTATTCCACTGTGGACATAGGCAGCAGCTACTTGAAATATTAAGACTCGAAGTAAAGTAAAGATTCCTGTCTAGTATACCTCATCCCCACCGCTGTCCCCTCTGAGATGCATCTTCTCCCTCAATCTCCTATGGCTGAGCCGGAAATGCGAGTATGAAAACGGAAGCTTCCTTTTATATCCCCGCCGAAGATTAAAGCAAGTGAGGAAATTTTGTTACATTTTTTCCCCTCTGCTGCACCAAAGAGAAATCTGTTGCGAGTTTTCCCTCAGTGTGTCTCCCTGGAAACGGGCTAAAGAAAGGTGGAAGAAAAAATCTAATCCTTAAGGTTTAGGGGGCGAAATAACTTCTACTTCAGCCGCTCCTTTTTTTATACCTCTCCGAGCGGTGTGTGTCTGTACACAGATCCTAAACAGGTAAACCTGCTTTTTTCCCTCAACGGCCGGACAGGGTTTTTTTTCCCTCAGGTTTTTTCCAACGCCGCAGTAAGAACCGCTATATTCCTTCAGTAACATTCCGAGGAAATCCACTTGAAATGGAGGCACAAATTGTTTCTTTTTTATGGTCCCTAGAAATATGAATTCGTTTTTCTGCGGGTTTTTCCGTCGCATGGTTGTGTAAGAGCAAGTTTTTTTTCTTGCTTAGAGTCGTAAGACATGCTTATTCTCTATCCTGCGGTTGGTAAGCATCCTTTACTCACTAATCTTGTATTAGAATACACGGAGATCTATAATACGATCCTAGGAATAGAACTATCCAAATCTTACGTATAATCAGCAAAATTGTAAATATAATATTAGCTGAAAACTTTTACTAAATTCAATTTCTCTTATTACGACTCGTAGATATAATTACTAAATTTTTATATTATATGTTATAATACAACAAATATTAAAAAAATTTAAAAGCTCTTGTAATTTTTAAGGAATTGAGTGGAAAAAGTTTTAATGATTGTAATGAGAAATGTATGCAACGATTTTGAGATTAGGTACTGATATTTTCCAATCCTTCACGTAAGTGAATGCCATCTTTAATACTTACGTTATAAGAATTTCAAACGAGCATTTACCACTTTCAATAATTAAAGACCGATATTGAATCAGTAAAGGACTTTTAATGATACGAAAGATAGCCGTTGTTCTACAAGACATTACTTATTCTTTCATATAACATGACTTTAATATACTTATATTTAATTTATTACCATATTCTTTCTTTCCAGCTTTTTCCAGCTGTATTACTAATTCTATTCGGAAGCGGATTTGAAATGGTTTCGAAACAATATCAATTCCCAAAGCTGTGATAAACGATATAAATCTGTGAATATCAAAGCTATCAAAACAATCCAACGAAAACTAGAAAAGTAATTCACACACCAAACCTTACGTGATGGAATTCATCACTCACTACCAAAGAAAAACAGCAAATCCATTCTATAAACCCTTAAAAGCCACAAAGCAATCATTACTTTTTTGAAAGTTAATCGAATTTCAAGAAATTTCTCAATTACGTTCCGGCCGTCTATTGAATTAGTCAAATCAGCAGGCGATGGAACCCATTTCGCACGGCCGTCCGTTGCGAATTGGACGGTTGCTTTCCGTAGATAAGCTCATTTGGAAAATAACTTGCGCAGTCAATAAGCGAATCCTACAAAAGCTCAAAATAAGCTTATTTGCGGTGGCTGCCTCAAATCGGCGACTGCGAATTCAGGGAAATCGCAACCGTTCCACAAATTGCGGGAACAAGAACGAAAATCGGCAGATGCAACAAATTGGATTCTCGAATTATGAGTTGCAACGTAATCTGGCAAAAGAGGGGGAAGTTTTAACGGGATGATAATAATGGGTGTTGCAGAACGAGGTATAATTGTCCAAAGTTTGCAAATACATCCAACGGAGCTGATGAATATCGCCTTCCCGGATTATTGAAATTTACCGCGATGAGAACAGTTTCAGGGAATTTCCAGTGTGCAAGTCAAACTCCGACAATTGAGGCTAATATTTAGACAGAAAATTAAAATTCATCGCAAAAATACTTCTATCTAGGGAAGTTGATGAATTAATTAGTGGCCATATTCCGCGTAAATTATAACGATTGTTGTGACGTCAGAGCGAAAAAGAAATGCGAATTTATGACACACGACTAAATGAAGATCTTCACGTAATAGTCGGGTAACAACTTTCTTAGCTAATATGTAGAAATTATTGAATTTTAGTATTATTGTATTTAAAATCGGATATATTAATTGACAAAACTATTCATAACTATCTTATAGTCAGAATTATATTCGTTTCAAAACCTGATCAGTGATTTTAGCCATCCTTCTCCTCCAATCAATGTTTTTTAATAATTACACCCGCATTTTAAACGTTTTATTCGTGTACTAATTTAAGTTTCTCATGCTTTGAAATTACCGTAAAAAAATCTAAATATTTTTACATTTTCATTTACTAAAGTTTTAAAGCTCATGATAAATTCCATGTAATCTATCCTTTCTTGTACTGAACAATATTTTTCATCCAACACCAACAGTTGATCCACATTTTAAAATACGAAAATTAATTTAAAAGAGGTAGCTGCTAACTCAAAGACTCGTAACACCATAAAAATTGAGCGAATATGATAGTAAGAAAATTAATGTTTTTAAACACTGAAGTCCTAAGTATTCCTACAGCATTAAAATACTATTATGGAATACCCTTAAAACTTGAACTCTCCGGTCGTCTTTAACACACCAGCGTATATTTCTTCCGTAGGCCAGTAAATTGTGAAATTAAAATCTCCCTCATTATCACAAATCTGATTCCTGCGGTAATTATCCAAGTTTATTCGCTCCTACGGATGGCTTCTCTAATTTATACCGTTCGAGTAATTTACGCTGAGGCTGTGCTCAGTAACACTGAAGCGTATTGCACCTGCGGCCTGGTTAATGCCACCTTATGTCTCTTAATCTTGAGACGCTTAATCCTATTTAACTTCAATCATTTTTCATTTTCATCCAGAATTTGCTCATTTAAAATATTGCCATTAGTTAAATTTAAAACGCAATTTTAACCTAGTTGATTTGAAATGGTCTATTTCCACCTATTAAGAAATCCGGTTCAAATGAAATGAATTCATTTCTAGTATTTTTTATGAATTATTTGATCACTTGTAAACTATTTTACCGTAATACTAATGCGTATTAATAATGCTATCCTCTCGTAAGTCGATTTTCGAAAAATTTTTATTTATAACTTTTTCGTATTGAATTAGGAAATATTATCTGTTTACTTTATAAGCGAATACACCTAACATATGAAATTGTCCCAAAAGAGGATATGAAAAGATTGAAATTCTAAGGAAATTGAGTTTTACCGAATAAAAAGAAATTATAAGATAAGTAATAAAGTAATAAGAGAGATAGCGTTATATTATTGTTTTTTTATATATGCACATATAGTGAAGATAATAAGATAGGAGATGATGCTAAGAAAAATATGCAAAAGAAAGAGAACAACATATGATGAGAAATACAAAAGAGTGTGGTTTGTCTTTGCTAAGAATAAACAGGATAATGTATGACTAAAAATATCCAATATACTAGAGCAACACTTGGATGTAAGAAATTTAAGCGTAAAAGTTGACCAACATTCTTCAAACTATTACCAACTAATTACATATTGCAAGAGCCATGCTATACACTATTTAAAAGTCTCAATTCACAATTAAAACGTAACAAAATTCACCACGTATCATTCAAGAGAACAATATGAGACAAACAAACGTCTCCAGGCCCTCTTCCTAACACGAGAAATCCCCAAATTATTAACGTCCGACCATTCGGCAATGAGCACAGGTATTTAGCCCTTGACATCAATTTTCTCTCATTTCCCGCAGTCGACCCGTCCGTCCACCTGGGATCGCCCTGAGCAACGCTTGTTACACGACGTGCGAGCAAAGGGCGTGAAGAACTGACCCCTTTCGCCTACAGAGCGCGTCCTAAACCTCATATTGTCCCGTATTGAGTTTGGATCCGTAAGGGTAGCTGGTGCCCGCGTGTAAACTTTACCGTTCCTTTCCGAGAAAATTTCTTTCCCTGCCCTCAAGACTTAGTTTTGAGGGTACGAATCGGGAATGCTGAGGGTTGGCTTAGGAATTTCCGAACCCTTGGCTCGGTTCTTAGAATTGGCTCCCTGAGATACGAGTTTCAGGCACATCAAAGATTATGGACTGCTTCCACTGCGGACGGAATATGGTCATCTAGTTATCGGAACAAGAAGGTTTGGGGTTGATATAAACCACTGACAAGAAAAACACTTAGTTTCAAAATATAGATTCGGCAGACTACTTATAGGATTACTGCGTTTCTAGGGATGCATAGGACTGCATCAACCTTGTTGACAAATATCGTTAAAGAGGTTAAACACATTAAGCCACTACTACCCTGTTCCTTATTGTGATAATATTTTAGCCACTTAAACAAAAAGAATCTTGGAATTTGACATTCCTTGTCTCATTCTCAATTTTTCTCCTTCAAATATATAATCATTCTTTCCAAAAAACTCATCCAGGAATAGCAGCAACATATATTGCCAGATACGATATCGTTTTCCCGTTCGCAAACTTTCCCTTTCCATCGGCACATTTTCTTGCATAAACGCACCCGTTTCGCTCGAATCGATTCTTTAACTGCGAACTCGGATCCCTTAGGGTGAATGCGCGAATATTTCCTCGGGAGCAACGAAAATTGGACCATTCTGGGAAAGTGGTCGTTTTTTGTATTTGCGAAGGAACTGAGATCTAGGAGTTTTAAAAAGAAGAAGGGGATTAAAGAGGATATCCTGAGATGAGTACAAGTTGTATTCCAGGATGCTTACTACTTACTCAAAAAGTTTAATAAAAATTCATGAGCTTCAATGTACTAGTATACAAGGATTTAATATCTAAGTTATCCTTGCAAACTCATATAATTTTAGTTATCTTAAGAACTTAAGACAAAATGCTGTTAATTTTTTAATTAAGATAAATTACCAACCTTCATCAAAACTTTTATTATAGAGAATATATGAATCTCAAGATACTTAGTCAATATCTTTAATTATAAACCATCGACGTTATAGATGGCAAGACTAAGTCTACATAACAAAACTCACATTTAACTTTACGAACGGCATACTATTTGTATCAAAACTAGCTAAAATAATACACTACATAATTGGTAATAACAAGTATTTAGAGCATAATATTTTTTATAATACAGAAGAAAAGTAGAAATGAAGTCAAGATTTAGTACATTAAAAATCAAGCCAATACTAACATTAATCGAAATCAATTCATGACTTCAATGTCGTTAACATCACGCAAGCAATAAATGTTCACAGATCATATTTTCGGTGATAATTTTCTACCTCTAAAAAATATCAACAGCTGCATTTTCAGTATTTTGGAAATGAAATTTATATACAACTTATTCACTACAGCTATTCCTTACATACTCTGCCCATACAGCTATTCCTTACATACTCTAATAAAGAAATATTTCATGGAAATAAACGTTAAATATTTCGCACTCTGTTATTGAGTAAAAAAGAAGCGTAGTAAAAAAAAATAAGTAAATTTACTAGCCAAATATTTACTAGATATCCAGAAAGAGGTACTCATGACTTTTGACAGTTTCTGAATAAAGTTTAATATTTCGTTTAAACTCAAAGTAGACACCCTTAAACGAACCCTAATCCCTCCCGTATCCTATTCAGCAGCTAATGCATCTTCGTCCAGACGCAGTGTTCAACCAGAGACTCAATTATCCGCGTATGAATCCGACTCCCCGCCCATCAGATTACAACCCCCGCGTGGGAAAAACACGATCGCGCGATACACGAGCCCACCGTAACGACTCTCGCACACTTGAATCGTAAAAAGAACCTGCAAGTGGATGATCAAACGGATTCTTTGAAATCCCTTAACTCAACCTCAAATCGTCTGCGATGTGCTTAATGAGGCTGCAGATTCAATTCGCCACTCCAAAAGGCTTCTATAATGAAGTAATCACACGCCGCGGATGGCATCGTGTCTTCCCGCCCTCATATTCCCTTTCAGCCTCGTCATCCCGTTTTTTATCTGTCGACGCGCACCACGACCCCTGTCCAGGGAGTTATCCTTTATAAAGGAGCCAAGGGTCGACGGGAATTATGGATGTAATGGTGGGGATGAGGCCGTCTTTGAGCGGCGGAATACAATTGAATTCCCCTGGGGCGTGGAGAGCTGAATTATGTGATCAGACAGGAATTATGAGGGGCCGTATTAGAATTTTTCCTTGCCCTCTATTTTCACGAGAAAACTCGCTTTTTTCGTAAACAAATTTAAATGTACTTACACGTTAAAAAGAGAATAAGAAAATAATGTAATGAAATATAACAAAGAGAACATTTTAATATAGTCAAACAAAGAAATAAAATTCAACAAATGATTGTATTAAATATTACAACGAATTTTTAGAATTCTTTTATATTATAACTGATACCGAGGATATTTTTCATCAGTGGATTTTTTAACACAAATATAAATAAAATTTTAAACAAAGTGAGGAAAATGGAAAATATAATTTGAGGAAAAATATCATGTTTACCCTCTATTGCATACAAAAGGAGGGTTATAAATTATTCTCTTATTAGGACCTCTTGGTGTAATTACTGGATACAATATGATACAGACTCAAAAGAGAAATTTATTTTTTTACCAAATGATGAAGAAATATACGTAAATAAAATTTACAATTCACTAAACTTCGAGTCATTTTTCTATTAAGAGTCGATTAACCGTAATATTATGAAATAAAATGTGTATTTATTGTTGGGGAAAATTGCCATTTTTATACTATCCTAAACTAATACACGATATCAACTAAAATAAAATTCTTTCAGTAAAAGAACGAGGAATATTTTAAAGAATAATGTGGGAAGCATGTTTAGGTTCTATTCCTTGATGCTTGTTACCAAATATTTTGACTCACCAAGTGTGTGCTATACGTATTGATGAAGATGAGCAAACAAGGGTGATACCACAACGATTCTCAGAAGGGAACAAGGAAGTCTCATGTAGAATTTTGGATGAAACACATTTCATTTCAAACTACAAATAACGGTCATCGATCAATATATTAATAAAAATCACTAGTATAACTTCAAAGAATGATAAACTTTCTTTTCTCGTAATGGGTTACGGTGCTAAAATGAAGTCATCTGTCACAATTTTCTCTATCTCTAATCGTCCTAGTATTACTGCCACTACCCTTTTCGGTAGTGAATGAGTAGGGAGAAAGTCAAAGATCAATATTGCATTTCGTTAGACCCAACCTTGACTACATGTATGTATTCATTATAGTGCTCATATATAAGAAGTGCTTCATCAGTGAAATAATAAAGGTTCAGTAGAAGACTTTTTCTTTCGTGAAAACTGGTATTACTACAAATGTGTGTGTTTTTTAAAATGTCTCAGATATCAGCATGAAATAAATAAGATCATAGAGGATTTAAAAAGAACGTAAACAGTATTTTCTTAAACTCTGCCGAAGGATAATTATGATGTTGTGAATGCTTCTTCCACTTTAATTTTAATAAGTGATATCATAAAATACATAAATATATCAAATATAGGAAATTTATTGCAAAAAGAGATTTTATTAGAATACTCTGGGACTATATGCGAAAATAATACATTAGGGATATAAATTCACCGTGCTTAAAACACGAATAGCCAACTAAACAGGGTATGTATGCAGTTGTAGAGTAGAGTTGTAGACCTTATCAATCCAGCCAATTATTAGGATAATGGAAAAAATTAAGAACTCTTGAGTGAAATTAAACATTATTTATACATTTTCAACTATGCAGTAAGTATAGAAATATCCTGCGGTAACTTTTATCGGTTAATTGGCATAAAGTAGGTATCGATAATAAAATATAACAACCTATTGAAGAGAAAAACTAAATTAAATTTTGGGCATTCATACCCGTTTCCCCATCGGAAAAGAAATTTTACAGTTGACACTGTATTACTTATCCCACGTTTAATATATGGATTCATAAGCTACTCTCAGTTCTGATATTAAAACACCAAAATTCTATATACACTCCCAATTTATTCCTCCGATAACGAACACAATTTTTCCATCCGAGGCAAAAAGATGATTAAAAGAGTGAATTTTCGTTGGAATAACGAAGAGGGACCTACATTCCCATCTAAACTAACGTGATGGGATGTTACATCTACTCCACACGGCTGCCAGTCGTAACGTCTGCTCGTCAATTACTCTCGTTAACGAGGTATCACGAGTGGACCAAAAGACACGTGTACCTGGGTGTCAATCGACGCAGATGAAGTACGGCGTGAGTCAGCTATTTTTACTCTCTGAAAAAATATATCCCTTTGATTTTTTAGCTCTTTGTTGTTTTCACATTATTCGAAAATAATAAAACACTGTCTCACTGTGTTCACATTATTTGAATACGTTTCATGTCACTTCTACTATGTACTGTAAGAAATACTTCGTTAGTTTAACTAAGAAAAGAAAATGGAGGAAAAGTAACACTCCATATCGACATCAAATATGATGAGCAATTTCTTTCATGTATCATTGTTTTTGCAATTTTATCCCAACTTTGTGAATCATATTCCCATAATCATTCTATTTACTCTGAGTTACTGAAATACTTGTATCGAAGCACAAGTATAAACAAAAGAGTTTTACGTATATTAATAAGTGATAAGTGGTTCCAGATTATATTATGAATTATTTGTTCTGTCAAGTCTTTATTAATCTCTTTATCTCATATAATTACTAATATCACTGTTAAATGAAATCAATATTGATATGAAAATTGAAATACCAATAAAGCTGTTTAAAACCCCCTCTTTAAACAGGCTAAAACCGAATTATTACGTGGTCATCTAAGAATAATTGAACACATGTATTACTTAAAATAAATAAACAGCCATTTATTCTTCCCATTACTCGTAATACAATGACTGTAGAACTCTGCACACCGACAACAGTAATTACTACAGTGCAGTAAAGTTACCTTTCTAAAAAATATATAGCAAATAACTAAATGAAGAACTTTACATGATTACAGACAAGACGTATGACTCCACGAAAACTTTAGGACACTATTATAATATTTAAGACAGTACATGAATTGGGAGAAAATTTTTGAGGAAAACATTCTCTACGGGGAAAGAATATTGAGGAAAAGAGAAAGGCGCCATTTAATGGTATAAAAAATGTCAGGAAAGGGTAAGTAAAGGTTTTATAAAAGCAGAAAAGACGAATTGAAAAGGAAAGAAATGTTGGCTCATCATAAATTCTGAGACACTGCCTTATAAAAAAATTAACTTTCTCTATAAGAGTGGGTCAAAAAGCTTTTTCCTGTTATTCAAATCATAGAATTAAATAGGAGGGAGTTGATTGACCATTCCTATCAAGTGAGAGAAATATTTTAGTTTGAATTAAAAGAAGAATTGGTTATAGCAGAAATTATAAATATTACCCTTATATACTAAATAGTATATTTTAAGTGGAAAATATTTCAAGATGTATAAACGGTTATTTTTTAATGTTCTAACGCTGAGGTCCCGGGTTCAAGCCCCGGCTGAGGAGGAAATTTTCCTTTCAGGGCGTGTATATTTGTGAACGAACCACACTATAATGTCCAGAAGAAAATAAAATAAAAATAAATTAAATTCCTGGAGTCATGAATTAAAGCACTTCATTTTTTTAATATCGGAAATAACTGACGTAATAATTCTACTAATACAGGTCAAGTGAGGAATAAAAGGTTCACAATAAGGGTACTTGTAAGTACCAATATAATTTCGGCTCTTTAAAAGAACCTAAAAAAAAGAACTAGAGTACGTCAAACAAAGGAATATGCGTCATACATTTCGATAGAAACTCCGAATTTTTCCAATAAAGGGACTCAGAAGTACCTCTTTTCTTTACCCCTTTAACAAAGAGTGGAGAGAGTAGGGAGATGTAGAGAGAGAGAGCTGTGAAGTGAGTAGGAAAGGTCGGAGGCTGGGGGAGTAATCTGAGATGGAATCGATTCAAACCCCACGTTTATCCCTTTTTTCTCATTTTTTCCACCCACACATTATTTTTTCTCCCACCAGACATCCTCGCGCCTCTTCAGGTATCATCAGTCTCCCTCCGTCGATATCTGGCAACATTGCATGGATCAGCTGTCAACGCCCCATCAGCCCAAAGGGTTTTCCCCTCCCCTGCTACTTAGGCAACAAAACCTAACCCCTTCAGCAGTTCGCTCCCATTTGCTCCGATACGCATTTCGTTCTTTACTATGCACCGCTGCATTGTTAAAAGCTCAATGTACCACAAATGAATCAATTTTACTTGATTTTTCCTCATTCCAATTAAATGGAGATAAAAAGGTACTATCTTTCGAATTTTAAAAAAGATAGATTAGAAATTGAAATATAGGAATTTTATATCTGTTTTAGAAAAAGGATTTTTATTGAAGATTGATTCAAAGTCAAGTAAGAATAGACTCCAAACCCAATTATACGACTAACTATGGTGCAAGTAACACATTGAAGAAACAGTCACCTTTCCCATTGGACAAGTTAATTGAGTCATGATGACTCATTTAACGGCATCATAAAATTATAATGCTTAATCAACAACGAAAAGAATAGGATTTAAGCTGATAAATACGTAACATTGTATTAAATTCATGCATCATGAATAAGAATTTCGTCACACTTTAGATATCCAGAAGTATTATAGATAAAAAATAGCACAAACATTTGAACAATAAATAGGTTAAAAATTTCAAAAAGGAATTACAAAATATGCAAAAAATTCACTAAAAACTGTTAAATTTATAAATAAAGTTAAAGATTGATAGTAATATGTGGCAAGTTTAGCTATTGCAGTCCCTACCTATAATTTCTTGCAGGTGTGAGAAAGTACCTATGTAAGTATGTACATACAAGTTCACTACTTGAAATACGGCAATATTCAATGGTAATCTCTTTCCTGAGGATACATACCTCTTCACATATGCTAACTTGGTGGTATCTCCTATTTTCAGCTTGCATATTGCAACCCGACTCCTCTAAATCTTATTTTTGGAGGTCGTAAAGCTCGAACAGGATTTCTTATATAAAGCAAACAGTGGACAAACTTTTTGACCCTCTTCCACCCTGACGACATGCGTGGAGACCTCGTCACAGATAAACGATAATAAGAATTTTCATCCCATATCAAAATTCAATCTTCGGGTAATAATATTCGGAGTGGAATCCGCCTTGGATAGGGGCCCCTGACCCATTGAGTCTATCCCGGAATATTCTATGAGCATCTTCTCTCCGAAAAATGCACCTCAGCCTCCCATTGTGACCTTCTGGAGCTGGAAATTCAATCTCGGGGAACGCGTGCAATTTTCCATATCATGAGTCTCGGAGAAACCCGCGGTATCTCACCTCCCGACGCAGGAAACCTATCTCGGATAACGGAAGTGGCAACAAATTCAAAACCCTGTGGATATATACGCACGCCCTTTCCATCGAAGGTTCTATTACTACAAGGGGACAGAGACGTCACTGTGGAGTGTACCGTATGTGATGGCCTATGTTCGCAAATTGAATGGTGTAACCGATACCGTACCCGGGCAATTCATGTGCGACTCTTGCTCTTTTGAAGTATAAATCCTTCGCTATTTCTTATGCATATCAAAGAGTACTGGCACCGCATATGCAATTTTGATATAAATTACTATATGGGAGGAGAAATTTATTCGAGAGACTTCGTCATGAGGTACAGCACTTAAATATTTCAGAGTATCAAGGAATCAGCACAAGTAAAGGTATATTATTAATATTATTCGCGAAATTATACATTTCTAACTCTCAAAACTCCAAATGTCCATATCTTACAGAGTGTACAGTTTTTGCAGAAAAAAAGTTTATTTTATAAATAACATATTATCTGCTACCTAATGATAAAGCCGAAAAGAATATTTATGAGGTATTTGAATACATAGCATTAACCGTATTTAATCACTCAAAAAAGCAAGAAATAAATAAGTTGAAAAAATTTTAGTCATCCATGGTTTGCCTTTATTTTATTTTTATACTAAAGTTGTATAATGACAGTCCTAAAGTAAAACGTCATTCTACTATAACATACAATAATCCATAAATACGATAATTCTGCGACAAAATAAATACGATAATAACAATACTAATAAATACAACAATTAAGCAACCGAAATGGAGCGACTTCCATCAACAAATACAAAAACCAATTCCCGATCGATTCCTGGTAAACATAATCCGTAAGCAATTCTACGACCAATTTCAAGTTGGAATTAAGTTGAGGTCGAAAGCAACCGGATTCTCAGATCGCGGAGGAGACTTTTTCCACGAGACATCTCCACTTCGACTCCGAACTGTAATTAGTTATTCTTCGAAAGAGAGAAACTTGGGAGTCACATCTTAAACAAATAACAAGCCAGACATCAAATTAGCAGACGGACTTTTGGGAGAGGAAAAAAGAAAATCGCGTCGCGTAGAAAGGGTAGACATAAAAGCGACCGCTCGAGAAACAGAAGAAAAAAGTGGATTTTCAAAGAGGAAACGAAAAGGAGCGTTAAACAAGTCGAACTCCTCCTTCGAAGATAAAGTTTGAAAATGGAGAAAACTCTTTCTCGACATGTTCTTCTCCCGGAACTTCTTCAGAAGGAAAAGGAGGGTGGAATTGCTTTGATGAAGACCGACCGAAAGCTTCTCTAAGGCTTAAGCGAAGACAAATTTCTAAGTTCCCGAACACGGCGTTCGAACAGATTTCTCCGAAATGTTTCGAGACGCGTTCGTGATGCAAATTAACGCCGTAAAAAATGTCTATTATTTGGAATAACTGAATGGAACCTTCCTCGTGTCGCGAACGCCTTCCTACGTCGCTTTCCCAGTCGTAGTCATAATTATAATGCGTATAATTAATCGCCATGGTAACTGCGAACTATCTGATTTTTTCGCGAGTCCTCGATCTAACTTCCTCTTTGCTCAGCTATATGGAACTAATTAATGTAGATTGGATTTAAAAATGGAACCCAAAGCTATCTATTGCAGTTGTTGAGGGACCTTAATGAGAATCGGTTGTGACCACAATTTACTTATATTCCATAATGAAAATAGATACTGAGTTCGAATTAACCAATGGGAATCAACTTATAATTTTATATTAAAGCATTCAAAAATTATTTTTTATAATTTCTATCATTTATAATATTCAGGTAAATTATGATATTTAATTAATCATACCAGATATAAGTTGCAACTATTAATAGCAATGATTAAAGCGAAATTTAATTATTCCGAAAGTTATATTTGTATAAATCGCATAGATAAAATCGTTGCAATTTAAAAATTAAGAATCTAGTATAAAAATGTACGCTCTTAATGATTTTTTCTTACCGCGTATTAGTCACGTATGGTATTTGGTAGAGAATAAATCAATTCTTTTAAATTCATGATAATTCTTTGCTATGTTTTTCAACAGTATCTAATTATTCCTCATATCCTATTTTTCATATACTACCTGAGATATAAATATTGACTATAATAAATGATTAAAGAAATCATGCGAATTCTCTGAAATATACGTAGAAGTGAAGTGGGTTTTCAGTTTAATTAGCTAACACATCCTGATAACCATGTTGTATCAAGCTTCATTCCTATTGGTCCAGAACATCAATTTATTCCGAAAAATTTCAATCCTGTATTCAATCTTCTCTATGCTCCATACATTATCTGGATGAACTAATATGATCAAAGTATTGTCACTTACAGATAGTGTATCGTTAATTATCTGTCATATCGTGACTTGTCATTCACATTATTTATAGGATTATATTTATATAATCCTATAAATAGGATTGTTGAAAATGTTGAAAGAAAATCGTAAAAATGAGATTCGAAAAGATTGCATGAGCTTTGAAGTTTTATTGGATAAGGATGTATTAGATACATCCATACATGTATGAGATAGGAGCAACAATGTGTTACCATAGAATTTTGGAATGACAGCATGAACTTACGAATTGACTATAATAAATATGTAGAGGAAAAACAAAATGAAGAGGAAAAAATTACAAAATTAAATTAAAATTCTTTATTTAATTAAAAAAAAAAAGTCTATTGGAATACGTAGTCGATTTGATTTATTTTTTTTAAGACAAGGTTTTATTCATAGAGAAGGAAAGGAAGATGAAATTCTCGCATTTCATCTGTCACAGCGTGACTGATAATTATTCCCTATGGGAAACCCTTGCTGCCGACTTTTCTTTATTTATTGATGTTGCTCGAAATAAATATATAATTAAATACCGTAAGGAAAGAAAGAAAGACCTCGAGGCGATGAAAGTTTGGATATGGAAGAGCATAAGCTGAATGGAAAGAAAAACCGAGGCAAAGTTAGGAAAAGAATTTGGGGAAGAGAATTAATCGCCTGAAAAAACAATAGGACCGAAAGAGGCAAACTTTATTTGACATGCAGTAGTTATGATGAGTTTCTAGCAAACATATTCGAATTGGTTGGGGATGTGATAAACCTGACGTGACACCATTCCCTTTACCTGAGGCTGTAAGTTGGTAAGAAAGGAAAATTTTACGGAATTTGACAAGACATTTCTATTTAAGTTTCAGGTTGATTCGAATAAGTGCTCAGTTATAGGAGTTGAAACTAATTTTATTTCTTATCAAAGATAAAATATAAGGTATAACTAATGGTAGAGAATAATGTAATATCAAAATAATTCGATTTAGTTCAAATATAAACGAAATTTAAGGTTATCCTTCCGAAATGGAAATGAATAAATAATCTACGACTGTTGAGAAAAACATTCGTTACTGAAACTCGGCTGAATAAAAAGAAACTTTTTCTGCTTCAACAGGCAAGTTTTCCTATAAAAATGGGTGGAAACTATATATAAATCATTTCATATTATAATAAAGCAATAACGCAATAAATAAAACAATATTTATCATCCTTATATTCCCTTTCTATGTAAATCTTTGCTAAGATCATTATAAATGTTGCTGAAAGAACACTTGTCGATGACATATCGATTTCAAAGGAAAATTAGATTAATTCTGAAACTTCACTTTGATCCATATTAATATATTATCGATTGCAGAAATATTTTTAGAAAGCACTTTGTCATATTCATCTATGGAAAAATATGTATAAGAGACCATTCACCTCCTACCGCAAAACTAATTTTGGAACGGCAGTAACTTTCTCCCCGAAAAATATTTATTTCATTTCTCGTAGTGAATACCTTTAAACAGTTCACGTAGTTTACAACATACATAATTCCTCGTAGGATTTTTGGCTACATCCACTTGAAATAAAATGCTATAAGGATAATAACTGAGTAAAACTTCTATATCATATAGGATAATCTGATGACTCTTACACATATATATTATTTTACATTATATATCTTTTGGTAATTTCATTAAAATTAAAATAGTAAAATTTATCAAGGCGATATATTTTATGCTTTAATTGGCAATATTCTATATAAGTATCACAATGCAAAGTAACACTCTGTTGAATGATTAATTTTGATTAGTATACCATGGATTATACGATGTTTCCCTAAACTAATAAATACAATAAACTAACAAACAGAAATAATTTAAGTAAATGCATCTATTATTGAAAGACATGAAATTTTTTGCCAGTATAATTCAGTTAAAGATAGAGAAAAACCTCAGGAAATATATTTAAGTATTTTTTCTAAAATAAAATTGTACAATTTGTACTCTGAATCCCAGATTCTTTGTACGTTTAACTTTACTCAAATCGAACTAAACCTTCTATTAACATTTCTAGCACGAACTTATAATTTTTATAAATTACATCAAACAGCATATTATATAACCACATCCAGCCTAAATTAAACTTACATCTGTCAATATAGTTCAGTTATAGCATCCCTCGCTTCTTTTCCCACCTGATTGCAATCTCCTTTTTCTTGAAATTCGATTCCATTGAACGGTGTTTGTTCAATGTTCCCACCTCCGTTAAAATGGCTCCCATCCAAAATCGCTGATCGATCAATTCACACCCAATCGACTTATCGAAGTTCACGCGTTGGCCGAATTTCCGATTAAATCAGCTGCGGGAATTTCTTTTAATGACACGCTGTAAAGTGAGACGCGCCTGGTCACGGAGTCACTCTTCTATACGTCACCATCTGACTATCGGAATCCAATGGAAAGGTGGAGGAAACTTCACCGTGAAAAGCTGCCAATTTTGTGTAATTTTCCGCCGCCTTCTTTGTGCTGGGAAAAGCGCTTTACCGTCGGGTGTCTGTAGTTCTTAGATATGCCTTTCTTAGCTACGATTTATTACATTTTGTTTAAATAATAGCGATTAAATTATACTAAAAAGGATAGGGTATTTTAATGGAAATAGAAATAAATGCATGTTATCATCTCTAGAGTGCGATAGGAAATTTATTTAAGTCATTTGCTTGAACTATTAGCGAAACAGTGTTATGTTGATTTTCAATGGCAATAGATTGTAATAAAAATAACTTCATCAAGAATATATTCTTCCAAAATTTTCATCAATAATATCCGCTACGTTACGAAATATAAAATATTTTATTGTAGTACTTGATTTACGATTAAACTTCGGTAGCAATTCTAATAATAATTGACATAATGTCACATTGTCTCTTCCTTTTTAACAATAATTATTAAACTCTTGGAATTAAGCTAGACTCATTTTACTAGCTATTTGGATGCAAGAAAAATATTGCTTTCATAATGCTCATGGCTAAATTTATTTAAAAATTATTTATTCAAGATCTAAATCCCTGCTTATAATGAGGATTCATAATGAAAGAATACAAATTTAGTATTTGAAAAGATTTAAAGGAACATCGTTACCTGCATGATAGTCAAAAGCATCATATACCAGTGTTCGCAACTGCAGATGAAAAGTATATTGAATTTTGAGAAAAATAACTTAACATAGTCTCGAGTAAAATAATTAGCAATAAACTATTACCCTAATGACCTTCCGCTGAGATACGTCAACAGTCTGCGGTTTCGAAAAAGTGCAAAACGTTTCATTGAAGTGTTCCGATGAGGGCAGACACAAGGAGGAGATGTCAAGGGTCTTTAGCCAGACAAGTTGTGCCGATCGCTTCTTTTTCGCCACCAGACTGTGGAACTGCTGCATCGTCGCTTCCTTTCAAAGCTATTCCTCTCCCTAATGCGTCCCCAATACTCTTTACAGTGTCAACTACGCCTTTTTGAGTCTCTTAAGCATTTTGCCCTTCACTTTCGTCTGGTCACTCCCTCTTTGGTACATCCTACTCAGTTACACTTTCATCCTATCATATCCATCTATACCTTAACATCTTTTGATTGCTAATATAGGTCCTCTTTTCCTTATTCGAAACATGCTAAAAAAGCACAAAGTAAAGGTGAAATAAACTTTGAGTTCGAGCGACTTTAATACAATTGTAAGAGAAGGAGTGGAAACTAAAACATGACTGGGACTCGAACCCAGTCTTTAAAGTATTCACTGTGTATGATATACAATCATCTTTATTAGTTTTAATAAGTATTTAAAGGAATTTGTTCCTCGATAAAATTGAAAAGATTAAACCTATCTGATTGATAATTTAGTATATAATTTATATTATTATTTTTATTATTATTTATATTATGAATTATTTAATTTTAGTCTAATAATATAATCAAATTTAGTATTATTCTTATATATATATGCGATTATAAATTTTGTGTCGCTAAATTACTTCATTAGACCAAGATAATTATCGAATACCAAAACAAAAAATGTTGCACTTTATATATTAATACAATTTGCTATCCTCTTTATAATTAATAAAGCAGTCTATTTTAGAAGCTAGAACTAGGACAACAAACCTAAAACTGTTGCAAGTACGAGAAAAGTCTATATATTACGTGTATATATTTTAATTCTTTCTATTATCCCCGAATTTATATATCTTCTTGTTAGAACTAAATATTAAATTATATTTAAATTTTTAAATGATATGACGTGACTTCTCTGACCGTGGTTGAATTTTCCTCGGGGCGTTTGAAAAATTTCATAATCTATCTGAGAAGCTCAGTCGACTGCAGGTGTTACGTATCATAGCCCAGATAACCTGTTTACGTTTGATTCGTTTGCTGATATATTGTTGCATATTATGGAGATATTTCGTCAATGTTTTTTACAAATTTTCGAAGAATAAATAATAGGGAATGAATCAGACTACTTCTAAGCCATTAAGGTTTAGTTTGATACTGAATAATAGAAACGAGGTACGAAAGTTTTGCATAATAGCACAATGATATACATAAACACATGCCTTAACGTTGGCAGAATTACCCTGCAACGTTAATTTTGTGTACTCTCATGCGGACAGAACTTTACAACGATTTGATAATAGAGGAGGTGTTACGGGAGACTGTTTGCAGGTGTAATTTGCAATCAAGTAGGTTTAAATGACATTATAATGAGAATACTGCTTGATAGTTTCGCACATGCTTCGGAAATGGCAGTTAGTAAATTAGTTCTGGATACATATGTAACAACAATTATAATGGATAGAATTCATTGATTTCGTTGGTAGCAACTGTGATAATGCTACACTTCGTTAAAGTCAGAATATTACAAGTTTATATATTCATAAATTTTTATGATATTTTTGCTGAATGAGGGATGAACTTATCTTTTATATTATACACGATTATTTTAACACCACAATTTTATGTATGAATGGAACGGTTATAATAAAAGATACATAACATACTAATTATAAGTTTCGTTGATTCAATGTTTTGGTGGACATAAAATAAAATATAATGGTTTTAAAAAAATATAAATATATAACACCAGTATACAATTGGTCTCACACAAATATTCAATACTTATTCATCCACTGTACAATACTCGTAAGCATATCGTTAATTCCACACTCACTTCTTCCTTATAACAAGCAAAATTGAATGGTCTTACCGCTGTATGAACAACGCAAAAGCATTTCAATGGTCGTCGAAAAATATCCTATTCAATTTTAAGTCTCATGGGATTTGTTGTTTGAACTACTGAGTTAATGGTTTTTTATTCACGAGGAATAAACAATCCTTGAAAACATGTCCGTTCTTGCTGATAAAAATCCCCGTTTTTTGAATCACTAACGTCACTCCCTTTTTTTATTGCCGGTTATAAAATAAAAGCCGAATAAATTAATTTTATTCCTTTGTTGTGGTTGGAGATCACAAGCCCTATTGTGTTTTTTTATTGAAAAATCTCGTTATCGTCAGAGGAAAAAATACAATTTCCCGCGAAACTAATCCACGAAGAGGATTCGAAGGTAAAAAGAAGCGGAATTTTTATGACAGCCGATGAATCGAGAGCAAAGAGGAAAGAGATTAAAGTTATATTCCCTTAGGAAAATCTATTCTCTAAAAATTGTTTACGCATAAATAAAAATAATGAATAATGATACACGAGCGCTTTTGTGAGCCCTCTTATAATTGGATATTTTATATTAAAAAGAGGAAATATGTTTATTCTATATCAAATAGAGGCTCACGGTCAAACTCAATATTTGTTGCTTGTATTGAAAACCATGATCTGAGTGTAAGCTTCCTTTAGGCATTTCATAGTTGTGGATTGTATTTTATTATGAATCTGTCATCTATAATCATCCAGTATTAGAAATTGATAGAATAGTATTCAAGTGTATTCTACAAAAAAATCAGCATAGTACACCTGTTATTCAAAATATTTCAAATTTTCAAAATGTAACTCCTAAAGCCATTCAAAAAATATTCCTTACGACTAAACTAAAATTTCTGCTCTTAATTATACTTTGCCTTATCGTATCTTTTATCAAAATAAAGTATTTTGATAATTCGAAATTATTAACCTATACACACAATCCATTACAGAGAAGAATATCAAATCATAATCAACTTTAATCGAAACTAATATATACTTATCTGTAATGACGCTTTGACCTTCTTTTGCTTCTGAGGTCATTTAAGAAAATTAGTCGATTAAATGCCAATGAATAGATATAGTTTTTCTGTGAGTATTTGGATTACCTTTAGTTGCTTCGCTTGATTCTCTATGGTTCCCATGGGTCCATAGGCAGCTGCATGCACGATGCACTGTTCGCGAAGAGAAGGAATTCGCTGTGGCAGATGTCATTTTGAGTATCGAAGTCACGTTCTCAATGGTCACTTCAATCTCGGCTGGCAATCGTGTCCATTGCAATCCGATGGAGCAAGTCTGTAATGTGTGGTTAACCACAGGAATTATAGATAATCATTTTTATATACATATCAACAATCTACGAAATATATTTAATAAAATATAAAATATTTAAGCTAAATATTCATCTTATTTTTTTTTTCATATTTATAAGTAAATATATATATATAGTTTTTGTTGAAATGAATGGATATTACTATCGGTTATAATGAAACAAGATAATATCGTTAATCACCTGAATGTACATGTAATTGTATTCCTATAGAGATTTAAATCCTTTTTCTTTCGAAAGTTACCAATCCGATTTCAATGAACGAACTATCACTACGATATTATAAATCTTTTCGAATCTATGACATTGTACGCTTTGAAAATAAAGGTAGATAGCTTATAGCTAATGAAATTATGTAAATATCCTACAAAATGAAAGATTCTATTAATATTTTTAGTATTTCTGTGTTGAGTAAGAATGAAATCCATGTTTGGCTATAGAACTAATGTATATTATGGTAGTATTCAATCATCGAAGAACTGAACAATAAAACAGACAAAATAGCGAACAAAATAAATCTTATATATATCCTAATTAAATTTTGGATAATGTCTATGTTGTCCATACTACTAAGTTTTGCTCTCATACTCTCAATGATAGCACACAACAAGAACGTCCTAATACAATCAACTCGTAGCGGACAGAAAAGACCCGCATAAAAGCAACGGTTAGCTGTGCGAAGTTGGGGGATGAAGAATTCAGAAGGAATTACTGGAGAGAATAAAGGGGAAATGAAAGGAGTATGAAGCGCGTAAGAATAAATGAGATGGACAAAGGAGAATGGAAGATTTGGGAAAAGCGTACAAGGGAATGAAGAGAATCGGACGCGGGAAAGGTTAAGAAGTGGGGTATGAATATACATGATTGAAGAAAGGAGAGATGAAAGAGAAATTGAGAGTAAAAAGGGTTTTCAGTGGAGAAGAGGGTTAAAGAACTAAAGAAAGGAGACGCACCAACTTCATTACGCACCCTTCGTTACCGGGGATAGGAAATGTCATTTCCTTGGAATACGTCATTAATGAGTAAATGTACATATGTGTACTACATATATGGGAATTTCCGGAATTAGACAGCTTGTATCTACAAAAATCTACGTAATATATTGGGAAATTTCAAGATAAATTTAAAATGGTGATTGTGTAGTATAATCCAAGATTATGATGTATTATTTACTTTGATGACCATTCTTCTTTTATGATTTTAAAATATACAAATAAAATAAATAAAAATGCTAGAATTACTCTAAATATAGCTACTGATTCTTTTGTTGTTTATATGGATAAACTACAACGTATAAAGATGAATAAAACAGATTTTTTTGTTTTATTAATTAAACAATGTGACTCTTTAAAACAAATTTAATGAGAGTTTTAAATACCCCTCATTAATGTTTCTTTTTTAATGATTAAATTAAATGTTTGATAATTTTTTATTGCTTCAATTTGCCTCATTCCGCTCTCATTTTGCATTCCTTTTACAATTGACAAACCAAAACTATGCAAAAAATAAAAGAGTTTTGTTTACAGCTTACAGCCGGAACTGCGAAAGAATAAAAGGCAAAGTTATGCAAAACTCATCTCGTTTTTTATGACATTTCTGGGTCCAGTGCGCGCCCTCTCTTTAGAGCCATCCATAGTGTCCTTTGGTCGAATAAAGAAGTATTACTCCGAGAAACACTGGAGTAGAGCAAAAAGCTACGAATGCATAATGAATTCGAAGAGGGAATTGACTAGTACTCGATGTGAATCAGAGAAGGAAAATGGGTAGTAAATTCGATGAAGAGAAGATTAAACCGATGTGGTGGAGGGACAAGAAGAGACTATAAGAAAGAGTGTATAAAGAAGAAGAAGTAAAGGAATAAAGAGGAAGAAGTTTGGATGAACTTTCTGTGGAATGAACTTGAAAAGATGTGAACACAATAACGTTGGAGGCAATACTTGAAGAGGTTTTACATTGAGCTTTAGTTAAATATTAGTCGATTTATTAAAATAATAATATTTGGAAACTCGTGCATTTAAAATTTCTAAGTTCTAAACGCTAAAACTCAACTTCGCTCAAGGGTGTAGAATTCAATATTCAAAATTACTTAACAACTTATACAGATATTTTCATAGGTTTCATTTTCTTCTTTTATTTTGTATGAAACATTATTTTCTTCTTCAACTAAAGCAGCAACCAATTATGGAAGAAATATCAAGATACATTTTTTTCTATTAGATGTCATAAGATGGTTTTGGAGATGCATATGAGAATACAAATAAAATATGAAAAATATAAAGAAAATTAACAAAATATGAACATGAATTTTGATTTGAAATAAACTCTTTCGAATTTTAATCGTTCTTTCAAATGATTTTGGGATTCATGGTCTAAAAAGAAAATTTTGCAATTTAATTCAATAATAATTAAAAAAAAACAATTAAGTTTTCAACAGAGATAGAAAAATGCTATTAAGGAAACAAAGATGTTTTTGTAAAGCATAATCGGAAAAGGTTTTCGAAATGTAAGATTACGGAAAGTTGTTCCAGTAAAACAAAAATTTAAATATTCAGGAATGGTAGGGAAAATACAAGAAAAATTGATATACACAAAGAATGTGTAAAATTATAATCGGCGAAACCTCAAATTTAGGAGGATAGCATATGCATATTAATATGTTCTTGATATCTTTTATTCAGACAGCCTAACTTGAAAAAACTTATTATCTTAATCGCCGATGAAATTAATTCTACGATTCATGTAATTTCATCGGACGGGAAAATTCCAAGAAAAAGAGATGAAAATAAGAGAACGTGAGGAAGAGAACAGAATGAGTACATTTCAGAGGAAATGAAACTTGCATAAACAAGCAGACGCACCCTGTTCTGTAGAGATGTAGAAAAGGGAAATAAAAGCCTCGGAAGATTAGAAGGTTAATATCAGGTAGAAACGTGTGCGGGAATAAGACCCTCAGTAAAGAGTACGTGAAGGAAGAGTTCTGCAAACAGTTTAGATTCTTCCATATATATTATATCCAAGAAGTCTTCATATTTGTGCAAGAGAAGAATGAAATGTTCAAGGATGGTTGCTGTTTGGTGTTCAATTTAAATTAATTAATAACCATAATATACTCGAATTGAAAATTTCGTCTTTACACACTAACACTGTTAGCATTCCAGTCTGTTCCATATTACGTAAAGACTAACTATTATAATATATTTCAAAAGTTCTACAAATCGGTATCATAATTTCACAATTTATAAATTAAAAAATTATGACATTAAACAATTTATATTTAAATCATATTGAAATTAAAATAATTTACTCGAAAAATTAGCCAAAGAAACTAATTACAGTTAGATTTTCACATAGTAAACATCAATTTAAACAAAGTTTTCATTTGCAAAGCTATTCATGAAATAGTTACATAATGCTCACACACATCATTATAGTTCATAGGATGGTCTAATTGTTAAATAATTCTTTGATATTAATTATATGTATAAAATTACTTATTCTATTTCATTATTTTCCTCTGCTATTAAAATATTCTTGGAATATGCATGAAACGTTTAACTTCGGATTGTACCAAGGAACATTATGAATACAACTCCTTCTTTCTTTCTGATTAAACCTATATTTCTTTCATTCTCACCCTGTATCTATTAGTATAACCTGTCCAAAATACTATTAAGCTCTTTACGAGCAAACGACAATGAATATAGAAAATTCGTGTATCTACTTTATCAAAGACTCTACGAAAAATGATACAAATTTTAGGGATATAATGTTACCTATGCTATCTTACTCGTAATCTTATATGCCTCGTTTACATTTTACCCTTTTTAGCCAAACGAATGTTGCTATGGATCCGTAAAGAACCATACGTGAACGTTAAGGCTCATATTCCAACCTACATGCGTTACATATCAAAAGGAATCCTTCCACCAGACGCGCGGAGAAGCAAAATATCTTCGTTAGCCCGAGCATTGCATCCATCCATTCCGCTGCAGGCATCGATGTTTACACGACGGCATTCGTTACGGACTATAACGTCCTGTATACGAAAAGAAAACCTCGTTCGACTTAAAGGGACGTAAATAGGATTAGGCGCGGGGAGTGGCAGGGGGTGATGGTGCATCATAGATAGCAAACGGAAGAGGGAGATAAAAGGGAACATGTGCTGTAAGAGGGGGCGGGGGGGAGCGTAAGTCAGTGGGAAGCAAAAAGCGAGATAGATAGAGAGATAGCAGCTATTGGATCGATAGCATCAAGAAGAGAGTGCAAAGGAAGGGTTCGTGGAGAGGTGACGGGAAATTGGATAGATGTCGGGAAGAGAAAGAGATATATAAGGGAACCGGAGGATATTGCGTAAGTTTTACGGTGCATTACCCCGCTGCTTCGGACGAAGCGTCCTCCTCTTGCCGCTAGATTCGTTCGTCAATATCCTGAATTCGAAATGGGTTGGCCGTGAAAAATGGGGGCCGATCGCACCGCTCTTGATGGCCGATTCGTCCTCGACCTTATGAGTTTCCAAAAAGTTATGATCCACGAAAATATCGAATGGTATCCGACTATTATTTCGAATGGATCCATCGAGGAAACGTGGCGGGGTCGTATGTTTTTTTTTGTGGGGCTATTTGTTAACTGCCGGGAAGCGATGGGGGTCCTTAAATCTTATTGAAATGCTTTCGGAGATGTCTGGACCGACGTCCCGGAGGGTAGCGTTTATGCTTTGGTCGGTACATGAGGGTCCGGCTGTACCCTATACACACACGTACTTGAGTATGTGATGCGTAAGAAATATCGATTACAGTGTTCTTTGAACTCAACTTGAGTTGACGAAACACTTGTGTATGAAGTTCTTACTTTACTAAGAATCTTATAGATATGTTATTTAGATATTAGTTAATTTTAAAAACGAACATCATAATTTAGCAATTAGCTACTCCAATTTATAATAAAAATGAAACAAGTTTGGTCCTAATATCGATAAAATTTTTCTGCTATATATAGATACACATTTAACGATAACAAAGAATGTAAAATTATCCATAGAGAGGGATATTTATGAGACTTTTATTACTCAAGAAATTTAGTCTTTCGATTTTTTTATTTCCTAACAGATTAGATAATGAACTATTCATTAGTATTAAAGGTAATCGAACAAGTAATCAAAGACTATCACAAGAACAATATAATTTTTTACCATTACTTTCATCTCATTATTAAACCATAGAATTATTTCTCGAAATATAATCACAACAACCTAAAATCTGTTGGTTTTCTTCAAATTAAAGGGAATATATTTTAATTACTAAATTACTTATAACCAATTGTGAATCATTTGTACATTTCTGTCACGCTCACGCGGGATATTAATAAAATATACAAAAACTGAAATAAAAATAATTATAGGAAAGGATTTTGGGTATATTACTTAGCACGTTAAAGCGTGCACTTTTTAACTTCTGTTCAACTTTGTAAAAATATTTATAATTATTTTATCTATAAATATCGAAAACTGTACATATTATAAATTTCTATTACCAAAAATTGGAAAAGACATCTCTTCCTGCTTGTGCCGAGTTTGATCTAACGCATTATCGATGAGATAAAATAAAGTTTCTCTGACGTAGGAAAACTCCATAAGGGAGAGGTTAAGGGAACGTAAGCTCGAGAAGTTATGCCGGCCATAGTGTAGGAGACAGTTCTCGTTGACTCGCGGAGCAGGACGGGACCATCAGAGGAGATTTCCATTCTAAAACCTGTCTCTGTGGTATCTTGTCGTTCCGGTGCAAAGAGATGCAACTAAGTGCAGCTTCAACGTACAACATCTTAAGACGTTTCCAAGTGGATCTCGAGAAAACAAATACCTATCTCGTGTGAGAAAAGGAAATTTCCTGAATAAAGCGAGATAAGGCTAAACTCTAAGGTAAAACTGTCAAACGTACACTTTGGATTCGTAATTCGAAATTCATGATTCTTATCAAATATTCTGCTTCTTTTTTTAGCTTTAATTTTAATCTTACCAAAATTTTTTAAATTGAATCTCCTAGAATAAGTAAAAGATGAACCGTTAGTAATGCACCTCTTCATTAGAATCTTTGTTTCGAAATATGAGATACTTTGCGTGAGTTTTCAAATTGCATGTTATAAGTGTAAATATTCTTCAAGACCTCACGATAGAGAGCTACCACCTGGCCTGGTGCCTATTTGTAGCTCTAGCAACAATAAATATATGAATATATAACATAAAATGTAAGTCAATGAAAAACGAATAACTTCTTGTTTTATGGATGAATCAAAAAAGCGTATATACACAAATATATTAGCGTAAATAATTTCAGTATTTCATCCAAATATTTAACTGAAGGAAATGAGTAATTTTGATTCTAATATGCGATTTGCACTCATTAAACACTATTCTTCTTTGGTGCCTCAAATATACAATGACTCTTGCAGGTATGTTTTATTCACAAACTGAATCCTTAGTCGCATAACACAGAAAACAGAGGTAAACTCTATTACTCGTAATTTGACGAAGTGAACTCTGTTCTCTTACCAACGTCATCTGACTAATGAGAAGAATTGAGGTTATGTCAAGATATCAGGATAGACATTTTACAAAACGTTCTTTCTCCACTAGTATGAATATACTACCAGAATTAAAGAAAACGAATCTCATAGATTCACTAATATTTTAATGTAATGTATGACATTCTGGAAACATTATACTCTTAGAAAAATTCTTATCGAAGTCCAAATGTTATGAGAAAAACAACTAAGAGGATGAACAAAAATTAACAAGAAAAATGACCCAACAATAGAACAAAAGAAATGAAATATCTTATGAGAAACTGGAAAAAGGAAAGATGTAAATCAAACGGAATGAAAAGCCTCAGATGGAGCGATTCGTAGTTCTTGGATTTCGTTTTTCGGACGGAAAGAGGATGGACGAAGTGAACGGTTTGAATGGTGTCAATCAATGATCTAAAGGGAAAGGAATCTATAACCGTGTTGCGGAGGGCATTTCGATGACTTCCGAATCAAGGAGAAGATAAAATCTGAAGCAACAGGGCAGATATTCGGAGATAGAAATTTAATAAAGCGTAGGTGTATTCTGGAGATGTACCGCAGATCATGAATGATATGTGAGAATTGCTTTGAAATAAAAAGCAGAATAACGGCATAAAATAAAATGTGACACTCAATGTCATCTCATAGTCACGAATAAATGTCAAAATTTAGAGTGGTACATATAAATGTCTCATAATGTATGGAGTTAAACCTTCCTGAATTTCTGATATATATCATATATGCGCCTTTTATTTCGATACTATTTTCACAGTAATCTCAGAAACCAAAGTTTCTTCTCATCTCTATAAAGTTGTTTTCATCGATAAATTTTAATTTTTACACTTAAGTTAGTAGAAAGGATATGTAGTTCGGTTTAACATTTTCAATTTCAGGATGTACTGAATGTAATCATACTAAAAACCTAATGCAAAAATTAAAGAAAATATTTACCTTTAGAATTAACTCGTAACATTTTATTGTTTTCGAAATTATCCTCTTCCTCAGCGTAATACTTCAATAATACTTCAACAAATAAATATCGTTCATCATTGCACTACTCTTTAAATTACAATTTTTCCCATAGTAATAAAATATATCAACTTTGTATATTCGAACGTCCATGTAAAATATTAGCTTTCAATGTGTATTTTTAATACTTTCTTTAGCTTTGGTTCTCCTGTTAACGAACTCCTGCGTATCCTTGAGAGTATGCAACACCTCGTGAACAAAAGTGATCGCCGGGTTGCATAAAACAAGGCGCTAGAAGTAATATCTTGTACTATTGATCTTTCGAAATAAAATTGCTGAGGCTGTTTCCTAACGATCTATTTAGTTACTATTTTGAATGGGGAAATTTATTTTCATATCATATATATTAAGCTACCGGGAATTATAATGCTGGGTCATTAGAATTTATAGATTTCTTGTTTGTACGCAAAAATCTTTAAAATTACATTAAGTATATCGGCTGTATATAACTATTTTAAATCATTCTCGCCAACAATATATTCATGTAAATACTTACCAAATGCATAAATTGTATTTTTTAGCTTTTCCTGGAATATCCTCCGAAATTTTTTGACGATAGTGAGACAGTAATTTCTTTGATACGAAAACCAAAAAATATTTAATTTTAAAATTCAGTCCTAGTTAAGAGATATTCACGACTTGGCTCATGAAAATAGAGCTAACCTATTCAATAGTGAAAAAAATTTTCTCCGTAAAAGGTGTTACGAAGAAGTAGTATCTATAAAAGGACATGATCATCTTAGGTAGCGGATATCTCCTTCTCCGTAAACACACCCAAGCTATTGATCCGACCATGCATTGGCCGGGTGCAGCTATCGAAACCCTACTCTTCCAATCTCGTCCAATCTCTTCCCTTAATCCCTTTCGCCTGATTACGCCACTTCCATGTCCATCTCCAATACAACTTAGGACCTCACCACGTAAGGGCAAAGGCGGGAGGGTTGTCTCCTACATTCCCAGCGAAACACTTCTAATGAATACGGTTTCCAATTGAGGTAAAAGAAAGAAATACCCCTTTTCTGCTGATACATAATATTCCACCCTTTTTAATAGGTTAAAGGGACTGTATTTCAGTCATGCCTCGCAGTTTTATAACCCCTCCTTTTTTAATGCATTAGCAAATTTTTTATCGTCGAAGGACATGGTTAAAGTCCCTTCAAAACGACCCCTTGCGTTCCTCTGCAAATGTTTTGCCCTTTGTGCTAAAATCAAAGTCGGATTGTGGGAATGCTGTAAGAAGGGTTGCTTCGGTGCTTTCTTGTTATAGAACGAATTTGTACTTCTGTAAGAAAATTTGAGAGGGCTAGGGGTTATAATTGTGTAAAGCTTAAATATCCGGAAATGAAAGTTTTTGTTTAGCTTTATGTCATAGCAATAGTAGTATATTTAAATATTAATTTCCTGTTTAAATAGCAAATTTCCTGTCCATTATAACAAATATTTTATCCGAATTATTATTCAATTATAAGAATTGAGTTAAAGTAGGTGCATTGAAAGTAGTTTACAAGAAATAAGATCAGTTAGTTTTATACTAAAATTATTAATCAATTTTAGAAAAATCTCATTTTTTTAGAGTAGAATAACTCTTGAATATTAAAAGGAAGAATTTTAAACGTACATATAACCTATAAATAATTATATTCGTTCAATATTTTACCTTCAGTGGATATTTTATCAGATTAATATTTTCAGCATTATCGTTAATTCAAGAAGTTTTAATCATTAATTTACAAATCAATTGTTCAATAAACGATAATTATATCATCTGACATGTATATACGTAACTGGTTTATTATCGATAGCGTGAGCCGTAACAATCCTTTATATATTGACACATCTTCACATTAATCGAAATGTTCCATTAGGAAAACCTATCAATAAGTCTAGAATTTCTGCAGTTTTGAAGTATTTCTACTCTTTTGAAACCGGTTGTTACATTTTTTCAGACTTGTAAGCTCGTGCAATAAAATCATACTGGTAATGATAGGAATGACGGCGCTTTCGGAGGTAATAACAATTTTTCCGGATTCGTAAAAAAAGAGAGAAACGTATATAGATGGCGTAAGCACACGTCTGTGTGTAGGTCCTTTTACATCCCTACGTTGAATGGGCCGCGAATTAGGGAGTTTAATGGAGACCTCTCCGTTTGAATGGCAGAAATGTGAAGGCGTGTATCCGATACGCTCACTGACGAATGAAATGAATATCGCGGCACATTCAAACATGACGTTTTTGAAAGGGATGTATCGATAACAAAATCAAGGTACCTCAGAATAGACTGGATGAAGATTATACGGCCACGTTACACGGATCTACATAAAAATTATTGCTCACAGATTCCCATTCTGACGTTGACTGAAGAGAGAGGTATTAAATACTAAATGTAATACTTCGATAAAACTACTTTGAAAAAATTTGAAATATTTTGACTTTTATGGGAACAGAACACAATACCACAATAGTGAGCTTACGAAAGAGCGAATTGCATTACATCATTAGTGATTGAGATTGAGTGATAGTAAATCACATTAATTCTAGTATAACAAAATATTTATTCAAAAGATAACTGAGATGATTGGAGTTGACTTTAAAATTATTTTGGAAAAGAATACAAGGATTATCACAAGAATGCAAATTCTGTTATAATAAGTTTTGCACTGTATGTAATAGTCCAATAATGAATCACTCATATAAATAGCATTCATATTTCTCATTACATTTGATGTCAGAGTAATATTCGGCTATGCATATCAGTTAATAAGATTCTCGTAAAATACCTGGAATCTGATGCTCATGAGTTACCTTTGCTTAATTACAGTGTTTTTTATACATCCACAATAGGTTTCTACTTCAGCGATTCAAATTCCTCAAATATCGTTTTTCAGATTTTAACCATAACATATTTGTGAAAATTTACTCTCATAGGAAGAATAACGTTTCTTAAATTATACGATTTCATCTTATTCATTATTTCGTCAAATACAATAACTTATCAAATAATAGTATTTATAAGTATATCATTAATTATGGAGTGTTGGAAAAAATAATTTCATGGTTGAATAAGAGTTTCATATACAAAGTGGTAGATACTTATCGTTTCTAAAAATATGCTCAAATTAATCAAGAGAACCTTAGTTAAAACTATTGTTTTATATCTGTTATCGTCCAATTTCGTATTGTATAAGAAGACTAAAACAATACTGAATAATTTACGTAAAGCAACTTCATATCTACTTTAATCAATCATCTCTTTGAAGCATTCTATTTAAATTAATCTAGAAAATTAATCGGATCAAAAAATGTTAAGGATGACTAAGTTTACTCAGGGACTATAGAAAGTCTATTAATTAAACGTAGCAAATGATAGTTTGGACAGAATGTTGCTATCTGAGGGTTAATGTCGATAAAACTGTAAGATGGTTGAGATAAAGTGTCATGAATTCTGGACTAATGGTCGAGTACTTCAGAACCCATCCAAAGAACGATAAAATTCAACTATCTCCTACAACGTCCGAACATAGGTTTTCATCTTACGTTATCGGGTATCAACAGCAATAAAATTCATCTAATCCACGTTTCTAATCGTCTCTAGCACGGAAAGAGTATTACAGGGAGAATAAATCCTGTCAACAAGGATAGTAAAGATTTCTGTTTAGATCCTAATCTGTTTGTATGTAAGTTATGATATAAGAGGGATGAGGACTGAAAGTTTTATCTGATGGAATAAGTACAAATTTGGTGTGGCGATACCAAATACATCCTCTTATTTAAAAAACAAATAACATCGTTACTAAACCAGGAGAAGTCAATGTAATTAGTTATGAACAATTAGGGGAAATTAATAATCCGTTATATGTTTTTGTATGAATCGTAAAAAAACGTAATTAAAGTACAGCTTATCTTACAAATCTTAAATTACAATAAGATAAGCTGATTTAAATTTCACGTAAAATTACGTTTAACTTTTGTTAAATGTCGAGTTAAAAAAGCGCAAATGAAAAGTAAATAAAACGTAAAATAAGTTTCCTAATAAGGAGGTTTGAGAGAAAATTTTCTTGAAATAAATTTGAAAACCTTTTTCTTAAACAATTCCCTGATGATTTTCAAGCATTTAGTTCAAAAACTGAAACGCAACCCTTTTTTATACCTTCGATAGTAAAATATTTACATTTCTCATTCTATATGCATAGCTCGAAAAAATTATAAATTAACATATAAATACAACTAACCACGAGACAAACAATAACATTTCCTTAACCAAAAAATGAGCATTACTTCTACAAGTGTCAAACCTTCTCATGCATTATTCTTGAGTACAAAATCAACTCTTATGCACTAAATAGTTGTAACAAGCGCAACAGAACTGCCAGATGTTTATGTGAGTATGTTGTTGGGCTGCTTAACGAAATAAAATCGGTTGTAAATAAAACGGATTGTCGTTTTCGTCGGGATGTGGTCTCACGCAACCAATTTCCATTTCAAAAGTTCCACACGCCTTATTTTCATAAGCCCTCGGTGTCTCTGGGTTATTTTAATTAGTCTCGTATCTCGAGAAGGAAAATAAGACCAATTTCCATTGTGTCTGACGAGATGGGTCCACACACGCTGTTGTTTCACGGAGGAAAAAATACGGGATAACAGAGTGTGTCCCTTAGTGCCTACGCTATGCTAATGCACTCGGTTCACTCTCTTATCCCTCATGTAAATCAGAACGAACAGGATTTTTTACATTTTTTCTGTTCAGATAAGGGAAATCTTAATTTCGACTTCTTATGGTATTATAGTGCGATTGTTTGGATTTTCCGAACTTTTTAAAATTTTTAATAATTCAGCTAAGTATAACCGATACCGCAACCTGAGATCAAAGATATTTTCATCTTGAAAGAATCACGATTCTATTTAGTTCGTTTAATTGTCTCGAACTACCAATGGCCAATTGGAAGGTACAGGATCGAGTCCCGGTCTTGAAAGAATTTTCTTCAATTTAGTAAAAATAATATAAAAATAATTTTTTTATCTGGTGAAATGGAAAGAAAATTTCAAAAATTTATCAGAATATGTTGTTTTATAATCTTAGTTGATCCATTTATATTTAAATGCACGCTACCCTTTTAAATTCTAAACTCGAAAGAACAAGGTTATTACTTAACCCAGCCATGAAGATTGCAGAAATTATTTGCAGATAT
The DNA here is from genome assembly GCA_020796165.1 of Pantala flavescens. Lineage (NCBI taxonomy): Eukaryota > Metazoa > Arthropoda > Insecta > Odonata > Libellulidae > Pantala > Pantala flavescens. The sequence goes on from CM036887.1 coordinate 14,062,780, forward strand.
AACAAACGAGCCATTGATTATTAACAAGTCGAAAGCAGGTAATTATTCTTACCTTCAATAATGAGTGTAATAAGTGCATATAAAATTTCTCCCAAAAGTTTTAATAACACAGAATTTTATTCTTTAGCTGAAAATGGCGTAAGAGATTATAATATATAAATGCATATATGTATGCAAACTAACAATCTAGTCGATGTTTATGATGTTAAGTATCTATTGACCAAGAGTTAGAATAATTGAAAGCTGTCCATCACTGCCTTCCATACACGACGTTACTTGCGAGTTACCGTCCTAATGCACCTGTGAAAATTTATCAGGCCGTTTACCCGTCAGTCCTAATCTATGCGATTCAATCAGTAGGCCTAACTAGCTCTGTATGTAGGGCATTTCGACCTTGAAGTCAAGTCATGCTCTGTCGCCACCAACTTAACGCAAATTACGTTCGAGATCAATGAGATGAAACATGCTGTTCCCCCGCTCAAAGATTCAAGGTGTGATAAGCTAAGGCAGAAAATTACATATGTAATGTTGAAAAATGTTTAAGATTAGAACATTTTCTTTCAATGAACTTCAATGGAAATCCGTCGATTTCTAAGCCAAAAGGAAACCATCGATTGCATTACAATCTAATATTCAATGGATCATGTTTTCATTTGCGATAGATATATATTTCTAGAAAAAATGTATAGAAAAACTCCAAGCCTCATGGCTAAAATCATTTTAAGGTCCTATGATAGTATGAAACATCGTTTTCATGCATAATTATAAGATATTTAAATCAAATCTTGTGTAAATATAACCAATTTATAATCAGCAACTCACATCCGAAAAGCTAAAATTAATCTGATACATCAATTACGTCCAAACTTCATAGAAACTCAATCTAATAACAACCCCAAGATACAATCTCCTTCACACGTAATGAGATCTCCCATTTCTACCATTTTACTACTCCGTATCACCCTCCATCTCAAGCCCCCTGCCATCCGGGTTGGATCATTAACTCTCTCGCACACACCGCTGCTTTTTCTACTCGCATAAACATGTTTCTTGCGGAGACAAATAAAATCACTGGGTCAGCGGGAACGGACTTTCCCCTTATACACAGTCACCCTTCGTTTCTCTTGTTTTTGCAGAGGGATACTTCTCCCTCCCTATAAGATGGCTTCGAAAGGGGGTAATCTCGTACGCAAAAACTTCTTCAATGGAGGAAGCGGTTTGAGGAGACGCATTCAGAGTAAGATGAAAGTGAAACTGGGATATGTTCAAATGGTGCCGCAAACAACCACCAAAACTTCCAAGTTTCGCCTTTACGGAGGGTTTTCTTGGCAGAGAAAACCACGTTCATGGTCTTGGCTGAGGAGTCTGTCTGTAATGTATTCTAACCAGTTGAAAAGCTCTATTCCCATTGCGTCAGCATTCAAATGCACCGAAAGGAATGGTAAGGAAAAAAAATGAGGTTTCTTTGTTGACTGTTGAGTGAATATGATGCGATTGTTTTTTTGTCGAGACAAAGTGAAAAATTCATTTAAACATAGACTCAATTAACATAAAAATTTGACTTTAAATAATATTCGAGAAATAGAAATCAAGATGAAATACTTTCTCCAATTTTCCACGAGATAAGTTTTTTGTGTGAATAGAGTCAAAACAGGCGAGAATTTTGATTACATGAAGTCATAATAACTTTTATTTATCAGATTTGGAAAAAAATTTAAATTTTTAAGTTCCTCGAATTAATATTAATATTCACAGGTAAATCAAAATCTACGAAGTTAAACTGATTCGAGGCAGAGATATTTAACATCAGTAATCCTATCCTTTATGTCAAAGATTTTTTTATTTGGCATTTTCAATATTTTATCTTTCTAACTAATTCTTGAAATCCATTCCGTTTACAATTACAATTTAGATTATATTATAATATGAATGCAAAATCCCATTCCTCTACATTTTGTGTTCTCAATAAGATAAAAGTGGTATTTAAATTTTCTACCTATTCTTTTTATTTGAGATGAAAGTAAAAACTTTTAACTCTTTAATTTTAATGAAAATTATCGGTCTACACATGTATATAAGTATGAATGATCTACTGCAATATATTTCAATATTAATTTAAGGAAACAGATGTATGAGGTATCATATTCGGCAATAAAAATCTACTTTTCCAACATGGTTATAAATAAAAATTGAAGGAGAAATTTTTGGAGAAATACTTTAAAGTCAATTCACAAACAGATGCCTTGTAATGGTAGTAACGAAAACTAAGTGAGTGGTATTTCTGGAAAACTACAGAGTCTCTTTAGACGCTGAGTTCCACTTTAAATAAATATCACGTTTTAATAATTGAAGCGATATTGCTGATAGCCATTCCCTAGTGGCCTAATTTGATTTTATGGGGTACGATACAATATTCTGCACAGAATAACAAGCTAAGGTACTCAAATAGAAAGGAAAGATTCGAATAAATTACCACAAGGGAAAATACAAAACCTCACGTAGTTCCCATCAGAGAAACTTTTTAAAACAACACGAAATCGTACTTTACAGCGCAAAGTGACGCTTTCTAAAAAAATTTCGCTTCCTATCCACATTAGCTTAATTATCCACGAAATAAATTTTGAGCGAGTTACGTTCACTTTGTTATAAGATAAAAGGGAAAGTTCCACTGTGTGAATTAAAAAGATACCTTTTTGTTTGATTTATTCCGGATTTGTTTACTTTCAGGCCTTTGTGTGATTGTAACTTCCTGCAAATTAGCCTCGCTACTAAAAGCTACACTTTTATTGCTACTTTAATTTGAGTGAGCCAAAAGACAAAAATTGCAAATTAACCTCAACAATTAACGAAAAAATTCTGGAGTTAACTAAAGACCTCGAGATAAGCATTATTAAAATAAGCTTATATTCGCTAAAGTTTGTTCCATTTTAATTTACCTCAAATATCCTTTTCAGAGAACCATAAAAATCGTATATAAAATAGCGGTGATATCTATAAAACCACAGATTATACACATATTGCAATAGAAAATGCATTGACATTTAAACCTATGAAGTTATTAATTATATTTATGAACAATCAATTTGTAATTGCATATAAATAACAGATACATAAGACCTATACTATAGTATTGTTGTATGCAGATAAAAGCGGAATTTGTTTCTTACAAAAAAAAACGGAGTTTTTAACTGGAACAAAAGGTGTACTTCCGGTACCGGGAATCGAACCCGGGCCTCCCGGGTGAGAGCCGGGTATCCTAACCACTAGACACTAGCCCCACAGTTAACATGATGAAATAAATCGCGCTTAGTTACTATCATTGAAAATGTCGCATTTGGATCGATTTCTATAATTTATTCAATACGATATTTCAATACACCTTTAACGGTATTTAATTTAAATCTCGAATGCATAAGCTTATTTAAGAAACTAGACCCATGGCTTTGGAAAATAATATCAATCTACACGTTAAATGAAGAATATAATAATTCAATTGCTTTTAGTATATATTTAAAACATATCGATGTGTAATCCTTGATATTTTGATGATTGATTGATAAGCAACTGCTATATATGATATTATTAATATATTACTATAATTTATGACCGAATGAATTGAGCTCTGAATATAAGAAGAAAATAAAGACAAAACTGAAACAAATAAATCTAAATGGAATAACTTGCAAAAGAAGTTAACCTTTACAATTAAATTTCCAGCCAATAAATGATCGCTAAACTAACAGTTTGATTCAAACATTTATCCAAAAGCCCTACTCAAAATTTAACGCTGATTTTCACGAACGAATAATCTCTCTGGGGAAAAAAATTCCGTCGATAAACGCGAATTGATCTAATAAAGCCGTAACACCGCTGCCGAGGCCTTAATCGTATCCGACGCGGATTCACATCTCCATGGAGGTTTTCACGGAGGAAAGTTATTTAGAGCGAATCCCTAAATTATGCGCGATTGGAAAATTGCTGAGGCCTCGGCTCGTTCACTTTCATTTTGACTCCAGAAGGAATTCTCCTCTTAATTTGTTTATCCGCCGTGTTATCGACTCTTCCCACGCCCTTTAAATTTCATTAAATTAAAACGGGAGCCAATATGCCCCCCTCACTCCAATCTCTCCTTAATAAAGATTAGAACTGACGTCATTTGCGGGCTATCTGATCGGAAGGAGACATAAGGATTATCGTGTGAATAATCAAATGACTGACGGGAGAAACGAGATAAATTGAGAGTAAAAATATCTCGATTTCTCTGCTTCTACGACCTGAAAAGATTTTTTCGAAGCGTTACAAATTTACTCAATTACGGTTTATCTTGTTATGGTAGAATATTTTTAGAAATTGAACTTTACGAATCATTAAGGCATAAATTTAACTGAATTATTTATTTCTGTAATTATGATAACAAAAAAAATGAAATTTACTTCATTCAATGACAAATTTAGTATACGCCACTAATACAGTGAACTACAGGTGTTTGGAGCAAAGAAATCTTTTATATTTTATCATACCGATACTTTTGTTTAGTAGTAAATTTTACAGATTTTCAGCTGATCTGGAGATATCATTATTTAGCGTCAGATGAACTATAAAATTTATTTTATTTTTAATTAAAATGACTTAAGCTCTTACATTGTTCGTAATACTCCTACCACTTTATTATGCAAGAAGAGGGTCCGGTAAAAATCACGAATAGGTTTTTAATTAGAGCATTAGACGTTGCGAAAAATTACATGAATACCCTTGCATTAAATTATATATATAAGTAAGATAAATATATTATATAACCACTGCTTAAGTATTCTCCTCATTACAAAGCATAACTCTATATATCTCCTTTAGGATATATATAGGAGGAATACTAGTGCAAAAACCTGGATTCGAACTCATATTATTCTATATCATTATCGACGATGACAATGAAAGAAGGTCCAACTAGCTTGTCTTCGCCATCAAGACTATTATGGACATTTGATTTTAGGTAGTATCAAGAGAAAGTACTGTTTGTATGATTAACGTTACTGCCGCAGCACCGTATCGGAATTTCGAATAATGGAATGGTAATGTAAATAACGATAAACGTATTTGTCTTAGAAATCGAACGAAACTTATTTGAATCCCAATTATAGCTAGCATTCATTTTCCTTCCCTCCTCCTTTGGATATTTCTATGCAAACATTGAAACATGCATATGTTACATATGTTAGCTCCACATAAATATTTATGCAGAACTACCTATTTGAAGGGTTATCTCAGTAAACAATCTCAACATTTCGGTGTCTTATCCACTATTCCTTTCCCAATCGACTTTTCTGCGATTTCCCGTAGACGTCCTGCTATTTCCTTCGTGAAGCACGAATCCGGAATCACGTGACCGGATCGGACACCTAAAATCCGTGTTTATAGCCGCACTCTGTTTGTCATCTGTCTCGTGTTTGGACTCAAGGCAAAATCAATTGGCCAATTACGCCATCGGTGGCGGTGAAATTACTGTCACGTGATGGAGAAACGATCTCGTCAAGCAATTAGTTAAACGAAAGACGGAGATGCGGCTAATGAAAACTGAGCTAATATTTATCGCTGGTTTTTCTCCCAAATCACGTCTAAATCACGCTATTTAAAACCTCCAGTCCCTTCTATGAGTGTTCACGAGTTTAACCAACGCTTTTTTACTTTAAATTTGATCCATTGTAATATTTCGAGTCCTATGACTCGGTAATTAATTAATTTGCCGTATTGCTTGTAGTAAAAGTTTAACTTTTGACCCTAAATAGTAAGTAAGCCTCTGTCTCCATAATCTATCATTAACATCATTACAGTCCATAATATTTACTATTCAACCTCATAAATGTTTAAATCATAGATCAGTACACTAATTTATTCATGCAATTCTACAGTTTTATACTCGTTTTTCGTAATCAAATAGACAGATACATTTCGTAATTAAATAGAAAATTGTTTTCAAATGAGACATTTATCAAGTTTAGTCCAACATTGCAATATAAATATTAAAAATATTGCAATTTTAATATTTAGAGCAAAAAAAATTCCTTACAATACAGGAAATGAAGTTTTTTCCCGCAATACAATTATAGCCCTCTCAATAAATTTTATGTCGTCACAAATTCTAGAAATAATAGCACTTTTCAAACTGTATAAATAATAACTTAAAAACATGAACGTCTGATGTATACAAAGTACTCAGCCATTTTTTAGGAACAGATGCAAGATTTTAAAAAAGTAGGCATAAATGACACACTACAACGTAGCAAAATCATCAATCCGCAACAAAAAGTAACACGTAATGACAAACAGTAAAACGAACCGCACTTCCGCGCTGGATGACTCCCGGAAGTTTCGTGGGGATATTTTTCTCCTCTAACGGAAAAACGACACGTTAACGCAACACGAAAAGAGAGAGAGAGATAGAAAATCCTCTCGAAAAATATTTCCACGCCGAGTAGCGATTCAAATTTGCGCGCGTCGATCTTCTTCTTTTTTTTTCTCCCCCTCTTACCGCAAATGCACCTGGCGCCCTGAGGGGGAGGAAAGCTTGTGGAGGGATGTGGACTACGAGGGAAAGTTGCCGCTAAACGCGGACATAGGACATGAATTTTTCACGGGCACAAAAGGGAGGAAAAAAAAGAAAAACCTTTTGTCCCGAAGGGGTGTGCGAATTCTCCCGTCTTTCACGTCGGCAAAAATCAAAAATTCGTGCACTCTGGACAGAAAAATGTGAATAATTATAGCGGCACCGAGCATACATCGAATGCACTCGTATGCACGCGTTTTTCAGACTCCTCGTCCGCCTTTTATCTTCGGAAAAGGGACGAATGTTTGGTTTATGTACAATCCCCGTTACCTAAGAAACTCAGTCTTAAACAAAAGGAGCGTGTATACGCAAGCGGGACTTAGGAATTCTTTCCTAACAACGAGAAAGACTGTAAACGAGGATATATAAATACAAAAGATTTCTGATCAATGTCTCTCGTGGAGCTCCGGAAAGTTTAGAGAGTTGATTCATTTGAAGAACCCTCTTTCATCGACAAAATTTGAACAAACGCACCGTAAAAACATTTCTGAGAGTCTACATCTCAGACGGCTGATGTTTTTGCTCGATTACATTCTATTCGTAGCATTTAATTCGATTCTAAGTTCTGATTTCAAGACAGCACTCCTAACTACTATAACAAAGAAGTGTGTTTGCGTTCCTCTCAGTTTAGCTGTCATGAATATTTTTAGAGAAGAAATAATTAAAACATTAATTCCTATTATTGGGTTAAAAATAATTAATTTAAAATTAATTGTTTAAAGATCAGGATAATTTATACCAGCGGTAAAAGAGAATGATTATTGTTAACGACACTAAAGCAAATGGAAAATTCAAAAAAAAAGAAATTACCGTAGATGAAGCAAAACGTGTAATATGACTATATCTTAAAGTTACGCTGATAGAATCACGATACATTTAAGAATCTTTCCTCTTCTCCAATAGATCTTTTTCATCCTTCGAATTTCGATAGCATTTAAAGAAACAAACCTGTAAATTCTGTGCGTAAATATGTATACAAAATGGAATATACTGAGAAATGCCAAGGGCAGTGAAAAACTGCTATGAATTATTCCAAAAAAAATGTTTCTTATCGAAGCTTGGATTTTGAAGGAAGGTCTTCGAAGAAGCAAATCCGAACAAATTTTAAAAGCATAGAATCTCTACGCACAAAGATTGAAAGAGATAGTCATTTTCCGTCTTATGGAAAACATTAGAAATCTGACAGAGGGCAAAGTTAACGATCTCGTGTCTCCTCAGTAGGCAGCAATCACCAACGAGCAGAGTTCGTACTGGTGATTTGTAAATCGATATTCTCAATGCTTTTGTTACGCCGTATTCTTTCCATGGAATGGTTATCAAAAGTCGTTATTCAAATCAAAAAAAATATCAAAAGCTTTTCCCTGTATAAAGTGATTGTGTCAATGCTATCGTGCTCTGTGGTTAGCGGTGCACGTAAAAGATTGATAAGATAAATTGCAGCTTCGCAGAGGACGGCATTGTGACACCTGAAACAAAAGAAGGTCAAGCAGCACAGTTTTAAGTGAGGAAGCAAGGTTCAGTCGAAAAGCTAAGTAAGGTAAGAAACGCCCCATTAAAAGTTTTTGCTATTCACCAATCTCATTTTCTTCCATAACACAAATATCGCGTATCGAAAGCTTTTAACGTTTCCTAAATTAACCAGGAAAAGCTAAAAAATTGTTTTGTATAATGTCCTTCCATGCCGTTCCTTCTCTTTCATAAAGATGTTTTGATTTCATGAGTTCATTGTAAACTCCCTTCAATATTCTTTCAAAGCTGATCCGGAGAGCGAACACCGTGTTTCTTTAACAATTCAATGATTCATACAACCTCAAAGTTTTACTGAATCTCCCTGGTAGTTCTCGGGCGAATGAAAGGAAAGGATGTAATTTATTTGAAATGTCAGTATAAATTGAAAGTTGCACAATGCATGGGAGGTTTCATTCCTTCTCAGGAAGAACCGAGGATCAGCAAATCATCCAATTCAGAGTGAAGATGCGCCCTCGCCAGGAGCAACTGGCTCTGAAATGGCGACAGATATTCTACTCTCTCCCTCTCTCTTTATAATGATAAACATTTTTTTATTCTCATGATGATGACAGCTAGACGATATCACAGTGGGTTTATACACTTTTTTTCTTTCTTTCCAGATACGAGAAGTTGTTCCTCAGAAGAGGACTTCAAGAACGAACGATTTCAAAGACAGGAAAGCACAGGCAGGACGGTTTCTTCCCGGATGCGGACAGACAGCTCGACAGACAGACTTCTACAAATGGGAAAGAGCACCTCGGCTTTAATGCAATTGCTAGAATATATTTGTAACGTTTACGATGTATGTGATGCTATTGCTTCAATAAAATTCATCTGCAAATTACTTTTTATTCGCATTTTCTACCCTTCATCCATTCCTTGGGACACTATTCCTCGTTTTCATATACTACTCCAAGCCGTCGCCACTTTTCCTTTCATTCTTGTAGCAAAATTAACGTACATTCTGAATAATAAGTCTTTTCGGAAAAACGAAATAGCCTTGGTTTGGTTGATTCTGGTTAAATCAGAGGGTTTAGATTAGGAAGTAGATCGTCATTTTTTGACAGGAGGAAAATATTTTAAACGGAATGCCAATAGAGGGAGAAGAGTGCTCCCTTTCCGGCGTCAGTCGGCACGCATGCATTGCGAGCAAGGTTCGTCCGCGATGTTAAGCAGGAGTGAGAAACCTTAACTAGCAAAGTATTGAAATCAATCCTGTCCTTATTCGGTTCACGAGGCTTTGAAATCCAGTTGCGTAGTGCGACGCCGTTCAACTAAAAATTCTTCAAGATTGGTTCGGGGCGAAGCCACTGTGAACGAGTTACTGTGTTAAGTGCTAAGTTATCGGAGCTCATGCAGGCTTTTCTACCGTTCGGCAGTTACAAAGGATTGTGGATTCGCCTTTCGAGTGAGTTTTAGGTGAGGAAAGATAAACATTGAGGTAAGTCCCATTGGAAATTTTTCGAACGCTCTCCGACCGTGTTTACAAAATTCGCTTAGAGTTCTTGGACGACTCAGAGCTTCCAAATGAGAAGATGAACGAATACCTACATTCCAGTACGTCGGGACATACGTTAAGTTTCAACGGCAAGCCCGGATGATATTGAGCCAATGCTAACGTTGCACCAAGCATATGGACTCTTGAAATATTGTTGCATTGCTCTTCATATTAAAGATTCCGAAGCGGTTTCTGTAAACGGAACACTCCGTGGTGGATTCATAATTCGAGTTGGGATGCTTATAGCCTCTGCTATGCATTTAAACCTTTATTTTAGCTATCTTAAACAATTGGTGATGCGAGCGATGCGATCACGGCGAGGTCGCATGGAAAAGTGAGATATCCGTAATGGAGTTGGGACGCGAGATTGTTACCGCTGGGATTCTAAAATTGAAATTAGATTTTTAAAGATGAACAAGATGTCCATCGTTAACGATTAAAATTACATGAAGATTAGTATTTATTATGACTTTTTTGCTACTACGTGAGTCTTACCGCACACGAATACTATTTTCATAAGCTATCGTCTACTTATTCTTCGGAAATCGAGAAAACCGCCATCATGCGCGGTCGACGTAAAAGGGGAGAGGAATTTTAAAGGTATTCAATCGGTGATCCGTCAAAGAACAAAATTTCTCACGATTTAAGAATACAGTGCCTGCACTGACAGCGGTGGTACATCTATCAGCCAATCAGGATCGAGAAAATTGTTGAGCGGGAGCTCAAATATTGTTATTTTTTTAATGATTCAACTTTAAAGTTGATGAACATTTTCCTTAGGCAACTCTGTCTGATTTGAATGCTTACCAAGGTAATTCCTATCCATTTAATACCCGATGGATGAAATTTTCGTATTCTGAACGATTTGCAACTCTGGTGCGCCATATTGAACCTTGCTTATAGGCCACCGCTCGCTTTAATTTATGCCGAACTTTTGTGGCGTTCGAGGCATGGATTCAATACGGTTTATCCTTAAACAATGAATTAAGTTCCTCCTTAACGAATTCGAACTCTTTCCATTCCAGGATGCGGTTTTCATCCGTCAAAAGACTGGCCAGGGGAGAGCGGAGTGATTGTCTACACCGAATGGATCTTCTACTTCCTTTCCTTTGCAGCAAAAGCAAGAGAGTGACGTTTTCGTAGCGTGAGTATTTATTAAATTTTATGGTTGAGGAGAAGCCTGGGAAACGGGCTTATTTATAAGCAAATGTTAGCTAATTATATCATACTGTGAGCCTCAAACTGGCCATCCATTTCTAGACATTACCATCACAAATCAAACGAGTAAATGATAAAAAAACGACGGTGGATTGTCAGTGGATGGTTTCGAGTTTGACAAGGGTGAAAATAGTATTCATGCTTTGCCAAACTGTTCTCAGTTCACACGGAATGCATGAAGCGGCCTTTACAAGTCTGTTCTATCTACAGTTTGTTCTTTCCAGGCTTTGTTCACCATTTGCTCGTCTTTCTACCTCTGGTTTCCTCGTCCATCGGTTTGCATTTCGGTACATTTTTGGATTGACTGGAGAATTGCAAGGTAACGGTAAAAAATTAAAACTTGAATTAGTAGTTTCCCTATAAACCTGTTCAATGCTAATTATTTTATTCCAATTGCATCTTGCGCTCAGGTTACAGCCTTCTGCATGACAATGTATGTAAATCGCGAGCAACTTTCAAAAAGAAAATGAGACAGATATTACAGCACTCCTGATTAGGAGACACTCATTCTTAGAAGAGGTCTTCCAGGAACATGGACAGGGAGCAGATGCACAGAGTTTCTGCAGAAGCAGAAGGCAGAAATTTTAGCGGTTGAAATAGGATTGACATGCTTCACTTTAAAAAGGTTTGAAGGACATTTCAATTAACACTTTTGCTAGAATGACTATGATGGAATGACAATTTTCTTTGAATGAATGCAATTAAGTGGTTTTCATGCAGTCCTTGCTCGAGCATTGTCACAATTTACCAGCTATGTAATTAGCACTAGGTATAAAATAATCCATGGACAATAATCTTTGAATAATGGTGCAAAAAATCTGTTTGAATATCAGTAAAATTTAGATGATGTGATAATTGATTTCTACAGGGGACTTTGCATTGTTCAGCATCCTAGAACAGGAAAAATTCAATTCCATATCCAGAGACAGGAAAAGAGACAACGTTTAATTACTTGTCTTGAGACATTCAATCCAATTTCATTAACAAATGACATTTCAAGGGTGAGTTACAGTGACAAAACCATTGCTAGCCTTTCTCCTCTTTCCCAGCGTGTAAGTCCTATCGGTGCAAAGCCTGACATGAACCCATAGTTGACCGATTTACTAACTTCTTGCAGCAGAGTCACTTTATCAAGACTTGAGATAGATACGGATGATTGGATGCAGTTTTACCCCCCCGTTTATACATTTCATCTCCGCTCCTAAACTCTATCCATCTTCCTCTTAAAATAAAAGTTATTATCAGACTCGAATTCCGTGGAAAAATAGACGGCCAGTCCTGCAAGGAGATACATGGAAAGAAGGTCTGAACCTCGTGCCTTCCCCTCGTTATCGATAATAACCAAGGGTTGAATTGTTTTCGAAGGGAGGACAGTTGACAAGCTGTTTCCATTATTCTTTCAGGATGGAACCATAACAGAGGGCCCGAGCAGTGCGAACGAGAAGAGGGGAGAAAGTGCAGTCCTTGGAAGTTCCATCGTCTCCGGAAACTGCTTACGAAGTGGGGGGAAAGAATTTACCACGATGCTTCGATACGAGGCCAATGAGGAATCTCTGACAGGTGAGCGTGGCAGGAGAGTGCCTTCTTCTTAAGAGGTGCTCAACTTCACGATTATTTATATTTAAGCTGCCGTGAAATCCGAGTGTGTGGCGCATCCACGATCGCCCTGGCCGATTGCATCGCGACTCATTCTTCATTTCTTTCGTAACGAATCAATGAATTCAAATTAGAATGCGTGACTTTGATTATCTTATCAAGAATAGAAATATTGGGATCTTCGAAATTTTCGAAAGGACGTTTGCCAGAGCAGTGAATGCTACTCCCCAATCTCATTTTCTTCCATAACACAAATATCGCGTATCGAGAGCTTTTAACGTTTCCTAAATTAACCAGGAAAAGCTATAAATTGTTTTGTATAATGTCCTTCCATGCCGTTCCTTCTCTTTCATAAAGATGTTTCGATTTCATGAGTTCTTTGTAAACTCCCTTCAATATTATTTCAAAGCTGATCCGGAGAGCGAACACTGTGTTCCTTCAACAATTCAATGATTCATACAACCTCAAAGTTTTACTGAATCTCCCTGGTAGTTCTCGGGCGAATGAAAGGAAAGGATGTAATTTATTTGAAATGTCAGTATAAGTTGAAAGTTGCACAATGCATGGGAGGTTTCATTCCTTCTCAGGAAGAACCGAGGATCAGCAAATCATCCAATTCAGAGTGAAGATGCGCCCTCGCCAGGAGCAACTGGCTCTGAAATGGCGACAGATATTCTACTCTCTCCCTCTCTCTTTATAATGATAAACATTTTTTTATTCTCATGATGATGACAGCTAGACGATATCACAGTGGGTTTATACACTTTTTTTCTTTCTTTCCAGATACGAGAAGTTGTTCCTCAGAAGAGGACTTCAAGAACGAACGATTTCAAAGACAGGAAAGCACAGGCAGGACGGTTTCTTCCCGGATGCGGACAGACAGCTCGACAGACAGACTTCTACAAATGGGAAAGAGCACCTCGGCTTTAATGCAATTGCTAGAATATATTTGTAACGTTTACGATGTATGTGATGCTATTGCTTCAATAAAATTCATCTGCAAATTACTTTTTATTCGCATTTTCTACCCTTCATCCATTCCTTGGGACACTATTCCTCGTTTTCATATACTACTCCAAGCCGTCGCCACTTTTCCTTTCATTCTTGTAGCAAAATTAACGTACATTCTGAATAATAAGTCTTTTCGGAAAAACGAAATAGCCTTGGTTTGGTTGATTCTGGTTAAATCAGAGGGTTTAGATTAGGAAGTAGATCGTCATTTTTTGACAGGAGGAAAATATTTTAAACGGAATGCCAATAGAGGGAGAAGAGTGCTCCCTTTCCGGCGTCAGTCGGCACGCATGCATTGCGAGCAAGGTTCGTCCGCGATGTTAAGCAGGAGTGAGAAACCTTAACTAGCAAAGTATTGAAATCAATCCTGTCCTTATTCGGTTCACGAGGCTTTGAAATCCAGTTGCGTAGTGCGACGCCGTTCAACTATAAATTCTTCAAGATTGGTTCGGGGCGAAGCCACTGTGAACGAGTTACTGTGTTAAGTGCTAAGTTATCGGAGCTCATGCAGGCTTTTCTACCGTTCGGCAGTTACAAAGGATTGTGGATTCGCCTTTCGAGTGAGTTTTAGGTGAGGAAAGATAAACATTGAGGTAAGTCCCATTGGAAATTTTTCGAACGCTCTCCGACCGTGTTTACAAAATTCGCTTAGAGTTCTTGGACGACTCAGAGCTTCCAAATGAGAAGATGAACGAATACCTACATTCCAGTACGTCGGGACATACGTTAAGTTTCAACGGCAAGCCCGGATGATATTGAGCCAATGCTAACGTTGCACCAAGCATATGGACTCTTGAAATATTGTTGCATTGCTCTTCATATTAAAGATTCCGAAGCGGTTTCTGTAAACGGAACACTCCGTGGTGGATTCATAATTCGAGTTGGGATGCTTATAGCCTCTGCTATGCATTTAAACCTTTATTTTAGCTATCTTAAACAATTGGTGATGCGAGCGATGCGATCACGGCGAGGTCGCATGGAAAAGTGAGATATCCGTAATGGAGTTGGGACGCGAGATTGTTACCGCTGGGATTCTAAAATTGAAATTAGATTTTTAAAGATGAACAAGATGTCCATCGTTAACGATTAAAATTACATGAAGATTAGTATTTATTATGACTTTTTTGCTACTACGTGAGTCTTACCGCACACGAATACTATTTTCATAAGCTATCGTCTACTTATTCTTCGGAAATCGAGAAAACCGCCATCATGCGCGGTCGACGTAAAAGGGGAGAGGAATTTTAAAGGTATTCAATCGGTGATCCGTCAAAGAACAAAATTTCTCACGATTTAAGAATACAGTGCCTGCACTGACAGCGGTGGTACATCTATCAGCCAATCAGGATCGAGAAAATTGTTGAGCGGGAGCTCAAATATTGTTATTTTTTTAATGATTCAACTTTAAAGTTGATGAACATTTTCCTTAGGCAACTCTGTCTGATTTGAATGCTTACCAAGGTAATTCCTATCCATTTAATACCCGATGGATGAAATTTTCGTATTCTGAACGATTTGCAACTCTTGTGCGCCATATTGAACCTTGCTTATAGGCCACCGCTCGCTTTAATTTATGCCGAACTTTTGTGGCGTTCGAGGCATGGATTCAATACGGTTTATCCTTAAACAATGAATTAAGTTCCTCCTTAACGAATTCGAACTCTTTCCATTCCAGGATGCGGTTTTCATCCGTCAAAAGACTGGCCAGGGGAGAGCGGAGTGATTGTCTACACCGAATGGATCTTCTACTTCCTTTCCTTTGCAGCAAAAGCAAGAGAGTGACGTTTTCGTAGCGTGAGTATTTATTAAATTTTATGGTTGAGGAGAAGCCTGGGAAACGGGCTTATTTATAAGCAAATGTTAGCTAATTATATCATACTGTGAGCCTCAAACTGGCCATCCATTTCTAGACATTACCATCACAAATCAAACGAGTAAATGATAAAAAAACGACGGTGGATTGTCAGTGGATGGTTTCGAGTTTGACAAGGGTGAAAATAGTATTCATGCTTTGCCAAACTGTTCTCAGTTCACACGGAACGCATGAAGCGGCCTTTACAAGTCTGTTCTATCTACAGTTTGTTCTTTCCAGGCTTTGTTCACCATTTGCTCGTCTTTCTACCTCTGGTTTCCTCGTCCATCGGTTTGCATTTCGGTACATTTTTGGATTGACTGGAGAATTGCAAGGTAACGGTAAAAAATTAAAACTTGAATTAGTAGTTTCCCTATAAACCTGTTCAATGCTAATTATTTTATTCCAATTGCATCTTGCGCTCAGGTTACAGCCTTCTGCATGACAATGTATGTAAATCGCGAGCAACTTTCAAAAAGAAAATGAGACAGATATTACAGCACTCCTGATTAGGAGACACTCATTCTTAGAAGAGGTCTTCCAGGAACATGGACAGGGAGCAGATGCACAGAGTTTCTGCAGAAGCAGAAGGCAGAAATTTTAGCGGTTGAAATAGGATTGACATGCTTCACTTTAAAAAGGTTTGAAGGACATTTCAATTAACACTTTTGCTAGAATGACTATGATGGAATGACAATTTTCTTTGAACGAATGCAATTAAGTGGTTTTCATGCAGTCCTTGCTCGAGCATTGTCACAATTTACCAGCTATGTAATTAGCTCTAGGTATAAAATAATCCATGGACAATAATCTTTGAATAATGGTGCAAAAAATCTGTTTGAATATCAGTAAAATTTAGATGATGTGATAATTGATTTCTACAGGGGACTTTGCATTGTTCAGCATCCTAGAACAGGAAAAATTCAATTCCATATCCAGAGACAGGAAAAGAGACAACGTTTAATTACTTGTCTTGAGACATTCAATCCAATTTCATTAACAAATGACATTTCAAGGGTGAGTTACAGTGACAAAACCATTGCTAGCCTTTCTCCTCTTTCCCAGCGTGTAAGTCCTATCGGTGCAAAGCCTGACATGAACCCATAGTTGACCGATTTACTAACTTCTTGCAGCAGAGTCACTTTTTCAAGACTTGAGATAGATACGGATGATTGGATGCAGTTTTACCCCCCCGTTTATACATTTCATCTCCGCTCCTAAACTCTATCCATCTTCCTCTTAAAATAAAAGTTATTATCAAGCTCGAATTCCGTGGAAAAATAGACGGCCAGTCCTGCAAGGAGATACATGGAAAGAAGGTCTGAACCTCGTGCCTTCCCCTCGTTATCGATAATAACCAAGGGTTGAATTGTTTTCGAAGGGAGGACAGTTGACAAGCTGTTTCCATTATTCTTTCAGGATGGAACCATAACAGAGGGCCCGAGCAGTGCGAACGAGAAGAGGGGAGAAAGTGCAGTCCTTGGAAGTTCCATCGTCTCCGGAAACTGCTTACGAAGTGGGGGGAAAGAATTTACCACGATGCTTCGATACGAGGCCAATGAGGAATCTCTGACAGGTGAGCGTGGCAGGAGAGTGCCTTCTTCTTAAGAGGTGCTCAACTTCACGATTATTTATATTTAAGCTGCCGTGAAATCCGAGTGTGTGGCGCATCCACGATCGCCCTGGCCGATTGCATCGCGACTCATTCTTCATTTCTTTCGTAACGAATCAATGAATTCAAATTAGAATGCGTGACTTTGATTATCTTATCAAGAATAGAAATATTGGGATCTTCGAAATTTTCGAAAGGACGTTTGCCAGAGCAGTGAATGCTACTCCCCAATCTCATTTTCTTCCATAACACAAATATCGCGTATCGAGAGCTTTTAACGTTTCCTAAATTAACCAGGAAAAGCTATAAATTGTTTTGTATAATGTCCTTCCATGCCGTTCCTTCTCTTTCATAAAGATGTTTTGATTTCATGAGTTCTTTGTAAACTCCCTTCAATATTATTTCAAAGCTGATCCGGAGAGCGAACACTGTGTTCCTTCAACAATTCAATGATTCATACAACCTCAAAGTTTTACTGAATCTCCCTGGTAGTTCTCGGGCGAATGAAAGGAAAGGATGTAATTTATTTGAAATGTCAGTATAAATTGAAAGTTGCACAATGCATGGGAGGTTTCATTCCTTCTCAGGAAGAACCGAGGATCAGCAAATCATCCAATTCAGAGTGAAGATGCGCCCTCGCCAGGAGCAACTGGCTCTGAAATGGCGACAGATATTCTACTCTCTCCCTCTCTCTTTATAATGATAAACATTTTTTTATTCTCATGATGATGACAGCTAGACGATGTCACAGTGGGTTTATACACTTTTTTTCTTTCTTTCCAGATACGAGAAGTTGTTCCTCAGAAGAGGACTTCAAGAACGAACGATTTCAAAGACAGGAAAGCACAGGCAGGACGGTTTCTTCCCGGATGCGGACAGACAGCTCGACAGACAGACTTCTACAAATGGGAAAGAGCACCTCGGCTTTAATGCAATTGCTAGAATATATTTGTAACGTTTACGATGTATGTGATGCTATTGCTTCAATAAAATTCATCTGCAAATTACTTTTTATTCGCATTTTCTACCCTTCATCCATTCCTTGGGACACTATTCCTCGTTTTCATATACTACTCCAAGCCGTCGCCACTTTTCCTTTCATTCTTGTAGCAAAATTAACGTACATTCTGAATAATAAGTCTTTTCGGAAAAACGAAATAGCCTTGGTTTGGTTGATTCTGGTTAAATCAGAGGGTTTAGATTAGGAAGTAGATCGTCATTTTTTGACAGGAGGAAAATATTTTAAACGGAATGCCAATAGAGGGAGAAGAGTGCTCCCTTTCCGGCGTCAGTCGGCACGCATGCATTGCGAGCAAGGTTCGTCCGCGATGTTAAGCAGGAGTGAGAAACCTTAACTAGCAAAGTATTGAAATCAATCCTGTCCTTATTCGGTTCACGAGGCTTTGAAATCCAGTTGCGTAGTGCGACGCCGTTCAACTAAAAATTCTTCAAGATTGGTTCGGGGCGAAGCCACTGTGAACGAGTTACTGTGTTAAGTGCTAAGTTATCGGAGCTCATGCAGGCTTTTCTACCGTTCGGCAGTTACAAAGGATTGTGGATTCGCCTTTCGAGTGAGTTTTAGGTGAGGAAAGATAAACATTGAGGTAAGTCCCATTGGAAATTTTTCGAACGCTCTCCGACCGTGTTTACAAAATTCGCTTAGAGTTCTTGGACGACTCAGAGCTTCCAAATGAGAAGATGAACGAATACCTACATTCCAGTACGTCGGGACATACGTAAAGTTTCAACGGCAAGCCCGGATGATATTGAGCCAATGCTAACGTTGCACCAAGCATATGGACTCTTGAAATATTGTTGCATTGCTCTTCATATTAAAGATTCCGAAGCGGTTTCTGTAAACGGAACACTCCGTGGTGGATTCATAATTCGAGTTGGGATGCTTATAGCCTCTGCTATGCATTTAAACCTTTATTTTAGCTATCTTAAACAATTGGTGATGCGAGCGATGCGATCACGGCGAGGTCGCATGGAAAAGTGAGATATCCGTAATGGAGTTGGGACGCGAGATTGTTACCGCTGGGATTCTAAAATTGAAATTAGATTTTTAAAGATGAACAAGATGTCCATCGTTAACGATTAAAATTACATGAAGATTAGTATTTATTATGACTTTTTTGCTACTACGTGAGTCTTACCGCACACGAATACTATTTTCATAAGCTATCGTCTACTTATTCTTCGGAAATCGAGAAAACCGCCATCATGCGCGGTCGACGTAAAAGGGGAGAGGAATTTTAAAGGTATTCAATCGGTGATCCGTCAAAGAACAAAATTTCTCACGATTTAAGAATACAGTGCCTGCACTGACAGCGGTGGTACATCTATCAGCCAATCAGGATCGAGAAAATTGTTGAGCGGGAGCTCAAATATTGTTATTTTTTTAATGATTCAACTTTAAAGTTGATGAACATTTTCCTTAGGCAACTCTGTCTGATTTGAATGCTTACCAAGGTAATTCCTATCCATTTAATACCCGATGGATGAAATTTTCGTATTCTGAACGATTTGCAACTCTTGTGCGCCATATTGAACCTTGCTTATAGGCCACCGCTCGCTTTAATTTATGCCGAACTTTTGTGGAGTTCGAGGCATGGATTCAATACGGTTTATCCTTAAACAATGAATTAAGTTCCTCCTTAACGAATTCGAACTCTTTCCATTCCAGGATGCGGTTTTCATCCGTCAAAAGACTGGCCAGGGGAGAGCGGAGTGATTGTCTACACCGAATGGATCTTCTACTTCCTTTCCTTTGCAGCAAAAGCAAGAGAGTGACGTTTTCGTAGCGTGAGTATTTATTAAATTTTATGGTTGAGGAGAAGCCTGGGAAACGGGCTTATTTATAAGCAAATGTTAGCTAATTATATCATACTGTGAGCCTCAAACTGGCCATCCATTTCTAGACATTACCATCACAAATCAAACGAGTAAATGATAAAAAAACGACGGTGGATTGTCAGTGGATGGTTTCGAGTTTGACAAGGGTGAAAATAGTATTCATGCTTTGCCAAACTGTTCTCAGTTCACACGGAACGCATGAAGCGGCCTTTACAAGTCTGTTCTATCTACAGTTTGTTCTTTCCAGGCTTTGTTCACCATTTGCTCGTCTTTCTACCTCTGGTTTCCTCGTCCATCGGTTTGCATTTCGGTACATTTTTGGATTGACTGGAGAATTGCAAGGTAACGGTAAAAAATTAAAACTTGAATTAGTAGTTTCCCTATAAACCTGTTCAATGCTAATTATTTTATTCCAATTGCATCTTGCGCTCAGGTTACAGCCTTCTGCATGACAATGTATGTAAATCGCGAGCAACTTTCAAAAAGAAAATGAGACAGATATTACAGCACTCCTGATTAGGAGACACTCATTCTTAGAAGAGGTCTTCCAGGAACATGGACAGGGAGCAGATGCACAGAGTTTCTGCAGAAGCAGAAGGCAGAAATTTTAGCGGTTGAAATAGGATTGACATGCTTCACTTTAAAAAGGTTTGAAGGACATTTCAATTAACACTTTTGCTAGAATGACTATGATGGAATGACAATTTTCTTTGAACGAATGCAATTAAGTGGTTTTCATGCAGTCCTTGCTCGAGCATTGTCACAATTTACCAGCTATGTAATTAGCTCTAGGTATAAAATAATCCATGGACAATAATCTTTGAATAATGGTGCAAAAAATCTGTTTGAATATCAGTAAAATTTAGATGATGTGATAATTGATTTCTACAGGGGACTTTGCATTGTTCAGCATCCTAGAACAGGAAAAATTCAATTCCATATCCAGAGACAGGAAAAGAGACAACGTTTAATTACTTGTCTTGAGACATTCAATCCAATTTCATTAACAAATGACATTTCAAGGGTGAGTTACAGTGACAAAACCATTGCTAGCCTTTCTCCTCTTTCCCAGCGTGTAAGTCCTATCGGTGCAAAGCCTGACATGAACCCATAGTTGACCGATTTACTAACTTCTTGCAGCAGAGTCACTTTTTCAAGACTTGAGATAGATACGGATGATTGGATGCAGTTTTACCCCCCCGTTTATACATTTCATCTCCGCTCCTAAACTCTATCCATCTTCCTCTTAAAATAAAAGTTATTATCAAGCTCGAATTCCGTGGAAAAATAGACGGCCAGTCCTGCAAGGAGATACATGGAAAGAAGGTCTGAACCTCGTGCCTTCCCCTCGTTATCGATAATAACCAAGGGTTGAATTGTTTTCGAAGGGAGGACAGTTGACAAGCTGTTTCCATTATTCTTTCAGGATGGAACCATAACAGAGGGCCCGAGCAGTGCGAACGAGAAGAGGGGAGAAAGTGCAGTCCTTGGAAGTTCCATCGTCTCCGGAAACTGCTTACGAAGTGGGGGGAAAGAATTTACCACGATGCTTCGATACGAGGCCAATGAGGAATCTCTGACAGGTGAGCGTGGCAGGAGAGTGCCTTCTTCTTAAGAGGTGCTCAACTTCACGATTATTTATATTTAAGCTGCCGTGAAATCCGAGTGTGTGGCGCATCCACGATCGCCCTGGCCGATTGCATCGCGACTCATTCTTCATTTCTTTCGTAACGAATCAATGAATTCAAATTAGAATGCGTGACTTTGATTATCTTATCAAGAATAGAAATATTGGGATCTTCGAAATTTTCGAAAGGACGTTTGCCAGAGCAGTGAATGCTACTCCCCAATCTCATTTTCTTCCATAACACAAATATCGCGTATCGAGAGCTTTTAACGTTTCCTAAATTAACCAGGAAAAGCTATAAATTGTTTTGTATAATGTCCTTCCATGCCGTTCCTTCTCTTTCATAAAGATGTTTTGATTTCATGAGTTCTTTGTAAACTCCCTTCAATATTATTTCAAAGCTGATCCGGAGAGCGAACACTGTGTTCCTTCAACAATTCAATGATTCATACAACCTCAAAGTTTTACTGAATCTCCCTGGTAGTTCTCGGGCGAATGAAAGGAAAGGATGTAATTTATTTGAAATGTCAGTATAAATTGAAAGTTGCACAATGCATGGGAGGTTTCATTACTTCTCAGGAAGAACCGAGGATCAGCAAATCATCCAATTCAGAGTGAAGATGCGCCCTCGCCAGGAGCAACTGGCTCTGAAATGGCGACAGATATTCTACTCTCTCTCTCTCTCTTTATAATGATAAACATTTTTTTATTCTCATGATGATGACAGCTAGACGATATCACAGTGGGTTTATACACTTTTTTTCTTTCTTTCCAGATACGAGAAGTTGTTCCTCAGAAGAGGACTTCAAGAACGAACGATTTCAAAGACAGGAAAGCACAGGCAGGACGGTTTCTTCCCGGATGCGGACAGACAGCTCGACAGACAGACTTCTACAAATGGGAAAGAGCACCTCGGCTTTAATGCAATTGCTAGAATATATTTGTAACGTTTACGATGTATGTGATGCTATTGCTTCAATAAAATTCATCTGCAAATTACTTTTTATTCGCATTTTCTACCCTTCATCCATTCCTTGGGAAACTATTCCTCGTTTTCCTATACTACTCCAAGCCGTCGCCACTTTTCCTTTCATTCTTGTCGCAAAATTGACGTACATTCTGAATAATAAGTCTTTTCGGAAAAACGAAATAGCCTTGGCTTGGTTGATTCTGGTTAAATCAGAGGGTTTAGAATAGGAAGTAGATCGTCATTTTTTGACAGGAGGAAAATATTTTAAACGGAATGCCAATAGAGGGAGAAGAGTGCTCCCTTTCCGGCGTCAGTCGGCACGCATGCAATGCGAGCAAAGTTCGTCCGCGATGTTAAGCAGGAGTGAGAAACCTTAACTAGCAAAGTATTGAAATCAATCCTGTCCTTATTCGGTTCACGAGGCTTTGAAATCCAGTTGCGTAGTGCGACGCCGTTCAACTATAAATTCTTCAAGATTGGTTCGGGGCGAAGCCACTGTGAACGAATTACTGTGTTAAGTGCTAAGTTATCGGAGCTCATGCAGGCTTTTCTACCGTTCGGCAGTTACAAAGGATTGTGGATTCGCCTTTCGAGTGAGTTTTAGGTGAGGAAAGATAAACATTGAGGTAAGTCCCATTGGAAATTTTTCGAACGCTCTCCGACCGTGTTTACAAAATTCGCTTAGAGTTCTTGGACGACTCAGAGCTTCCAAATGAGAAGATGAACGAATACCTACATTCCAGTACGTCGGGACATACGTAAAGTTTCAACGGCAAGCCCGGATGATATTGAGCCAATGCTAACGTTGCACCAAGCATATGGACTCTTGAAATATTGTTGCATTGCTCTTCATATTAAAGATTCCGAAGCGGTTTCTGTAAACGGAACACTCCGTGGTGGATTCATAATTCGAGTTGGGATGCTTATAGCCTCTGCTATGCATTTAAACCTTTATTTTAGCTATCTTAAACAATTGGTGATGCGAGCGATGCGATCACGGCGAGGTCGCATGGAAAAGTGAGATATCCGTAATGGAGTTGGGACGCGAGATTGTTACCGCTGGGATTCTAAAATTGAAATTAGATTTTTAAAGATGAACAAGATGTCCATCGTTAACGATTAAAATTACATGAAGATTAGTATTTATTATGACTTTTTTGCTACTACGTGAGTCTTACCGCACACGAATACTATTTTCATAAGCTATCGTCTACTTATTCTTCGGAAATCGAGAAAACCGCCATCATGCGCGGTCGACGTAAAAGGGGAGAGGAATTTTAAAGGTATTCAATCGGTGATCCGTCAAAGAACAAAATTTCTCACGATTTAAGAATACAGTGCCTGCACTGACAGCGGTGGTACATCTATCAGCCAATCAGGATCGAGAAAATTGTTGAGCGGGAGCTCAAATATTGTTATTTTTTTAATGATTCAACTTTAAAGTTGATGAACATTTTCCTTAGGCAACTCTGTCTGATTTGAATGCTTACCAAGGTAATTCCTATCCATTTAATACCCGATGGATGAAATTTTCGTATTCTGAACGATTTGCAACTCTTGTGCGCCATATTGAACCTTGCTTATAGGCCACCGCTCGCTTTAATTTATGCCGAACTTTTGTGGCGTTCGAGGCATGGATTCAATACGGTTTATCCTTAAACAATGAATTAAGTTCCTCCTTAACGAATTCGAACTCTTTCCATTCCAGGATGCGGTTTTCATCCGTCAAAAGACTGGCCAGGGGAGAGCGGAGTGATTGTCTACACCGAATGGATCTTCTACTTCCTTTCCTTTGCAGCAAAAGCAAGAGAGTGACGTTTTCGTAGCGTGAGTATTTATTAAATTTTATGGTTGAGGAGAAGCCTGGGAAACGGGCTTATTTATAAGCAAATGTTAGCTAATTATATCATACTGTGAACCTCAAACTGGCCATCCATTTCTAGACATTACCATCACAAATCAAACGAGTAAATGATAAAAAAACGACGGTGGATTGTCAGTGGATGGTTTCGAGTTTGACAAGGGTGAAAATAGTATTCATGCTTTGCCAAACTGTTCTCAGTTCACACGGAATGCATGAAGCGGCCTTTACAAGTCTGTTCTATCTACAGTTTGTTCTTTCCAGGCTTTGTTCACCATTTGCTCGTCTTTCTACCTCTGGTTTCCTCGTCCATCGGTTTGCATTTCGGTACATTTTTGGATTGACTGGAGAATTGCAAGGTAACGGTAAAAAATTAAAACTTGAATTAGTAGTTTCCCTATAAACCTGTTCAATGCTAATTATTTTATTCCAATTGCATCTTGCGCTCAGGTTACAGCCTTCTGCATGACAATGTATGTAAATCGCGAGCAACTTTCAAAAAGAAAATGAGACAGATATTACAGCACTCCTGATTAGGAGACACTCATTCTTAGAAGAGGTCTTCCAGGAACATGGACAGGGAGCAGATGCACAGAGTTTCTGCAGAAGCAGAAGGCAGAAATTTTAGCGGTTGAAATAGGATTGACATGCTTCACTTTAAAAAGGTTTGAAGGACATTTCAATTAACACTTTTGCTAGAATGACTATGATGGAATGACAATTTTCTTTGAACGAATGCAATTAAGTGGTTTTCATGCAGTCCTTGCTCGAGCATTGTCACAATTTACCAGCTATGTAATTAGCTCTAGGTATAAAATAATCCATGGACAATAATCTTTGAATAATGGTGCAAAAAATCTGTTTGAATATCAGTAAAATTTAGATGATGTGATAATTGATTTCTACAGGGGACTTTGCATTGTTCAGCATCCTAGAACAGGAAAAATTCAATTCCATATCCAGAGACAGGAAAAGAGACAACGTTTAATTACTTGTCTTGAGACATTCAATCCAATTTCATTAACAAATGACATTTCAAGGGTGAGTTACAGTGACAAAACCATTGCTAGCCTTTCTCCTCTTTCCCAGCGTGTAAGTCCTATCGGTGCAAAGCCTGACATGAACCCATAGTTGACCGATTTACTAACTTCTTGCAGCAGAGTCACTTTATCAAGACTTGAGATAGATACGGATGATTGGATGCAGTTTTACCCCCCCGTTTATACATTTCATCTCCGCTCCTAAACTCTATCCATCTTCCTCTTAAAATAAAAGTTATTATCAAGCTCGAATTCCGTGGAAAAATAGACGGCCAGTCCTGCAAGGAGATACATGGAAAGAAGGTCTGAACCTCGTGCCTTCCCCTCGTTATCGATAATAACCAAGGGTTGAATTGTTTTCGAAGGGAGGACAGTTGACAAGCTGTTTCCATTATTCTTTCAGGATGGAACCATAACAGAGGGCCCGAGCAGTGCGAACGAGAAGAGGGGAGAAAGTGCAGTCCTTGGAAGTTCCATCGTCTCCGGAAACTGCTTACGAAGTGGGGGGAAAGAATTTACCACGATGCTTCGATACGAGGCCAATGAGGAATCTCTGACAGGTGAGCGTGGCAGGAGAGTGCCTTCTTCTTAAGAGGTGCTCAACTTCACGATTATTTATATTTAAGCTGCCGTGAAATCCGAGTGTGTGGCGCATCCACGATCGCCCTGGCCGATTGCATCGCGACTCATTCTTCATTTCTTTCGTAACGAATCAATGAATTCAAATTAGAATGCGTGACTTTGATTATCTTATCAAGAATAGAAATATTGGGATCTTCGAAATTTTCGAAAGGACGTTTGCCAGAGCAGTGAATGCTACTCCCCAATCTCATTTTCTTCCATAACACAAATATCGCGTATCGAGAGCTTTTAACGTTTCCTAAATTAACCAGGAAAAGCTATAAATTGTTTTGTATAATGTCCTTCCATGCCGTTCCTTCTCTTTCATAAAGATGTTTTGATTTCATGAGTTCTTTGTAAACTCCCTTCAATATTATTTCAAAGCTGATCCGGAGAGCGAACACTGTGTTCCTTCAACAATTCAATGATTCATACAACCTCA
This sequence comes from Pantala flavescens, assembly GCA_020796165.1. Classification (NCBI taxonomy): domain Eukaryota; kingdom Metazoa; phylum Arthropoda; class Insecta; order Odonata; family Libellulidae; genus Pantala; species Pantala flavescens. The sequence continues at coordinate 14,089,094 of CM036887.1, forward strand.
AAGTTTTACTGAATCTCCCTGGTAGTTCTCGGGCGAATGAAAGGAAAGGATGTAATTTATTTGAAATGTCAGTATAAATTGAAAGTTGCACAATGCATGGGAGGTTTCATTACTTCTCAGGAAGAACCGAGGATCAGCAAATCATCCAATTCAGAGTGAAGATGCGCCCTCGCCAGGAGCAACTGGCTCTGAAATGGCGACAGATATTCTACTCTCTCTCTCTCTCTTTATAATGATAAACATTTTTTTATTCTCATGATGATGACAGCTAGACGATATCACAGTGGGTTTATACACTTTTTTTCTTTCTTTCCAGATACGAGAAGTTGTTCCTCAGAAGAGGACTTCAAGAACGAACGATTTCAAAGACAGGAAAGCACAGGCAGGACGGTTTCTTCCCGGATGCGGACAGACAGCTCGACAGACAGACTTCTACAAATGGGAAAGAGCACCTCGGCTTTAATGCAATTGCTAGAATATATTTGTAACGTTTACGATGTATGTGATGCTATTGCTTCAATAAAATTCATCTGCAAATTACTTTTTATTCGCATTTTCTACCCTTCATCCATTCCTTGGGACACTATTCCTCGTTTTCATATACTACTCCAAGCCGTCGCCACTTTTCCTTTCATTCTTGTAGCAAAATTAACGTACATTCTGAATAATAAGTCTTTTCGGAAAAACGAAATAGCCTTGGTTTGGTTGATTCTGGTTAAATCAGAGGGTTTAGATTAGGAAGTAGATCGTCATTTTTTTACAGGAGGAAAATATTTTAAACGGAATGCCAATAGAGGGAGAAGAGTGCTCCCTTTCCGGCGTCAGTCGGCACGCATGCATTGCGAGCAAGGTTCGTCCGCGATGTTAAGCAGGAGTGAGAAACCTTAACTAGCAAAGTATTGAAATCAATCCTGTCCTTATTCGGTTCACGAGGCTTTGAAATCCAGTTGCGTAGTGCGACGCCGTTCAACTATAAATTCTTCAAGATTGGTTCGGGGCGAAGCCACTGTGAACGAATTACTGTGTTAAGTGCTAAGTTATCGGAGCTCATGCAGGCTTTTCTACCGTTCGGCAGTTACAAAGGATTGTGGATTCGCCTTTAGAGTGAGTTTTAGGTGAGGAAAGATAAACATTGAGGTAAGTCCCATTGGAAATTTTTCGAACGCTCTCCGACCGTGTTTACAAAATTCGCTTAGAATTCTTGGACGACTCAGAGCTTCCAAATGAGAAGATGAACGAATACCTACATTCCAGTACGTCGGGACATACGTTAAGTTTCAACGGCAAGCCCGGATGATATTGAGCCAATGCTAACGTTGCACCAAGCATATGGACTCTTGAAATATTGTTGCATTGCTCTTCATATTAAAGATTCCGAAGCGGTTTCTGTAAACGGAACACTCCGTGGTGGATTCATAATTCGAGTTGGGATGCTTATAGCCTCTGCTATGCATTTAAACCTTTATTTTAGCTATCTTAAACAATTGGTGATGCGAGCGATGCGATCACGGCGAGGTCGCATGGAAAAGTGAGATATCCGTAATGGAGTTGGGACGCGAGATTGTTACCGCTGGGATTCTAAAATTGAAATTAGATTTTTAAAGATGAACAAGATGTCCATCGTTAACGATTAAAATTACATGAAGATTAGTATTTATTATGACTTTTTTGCTACTACGTGAGTCTTACCGCACACGAATACTATTTTCATAAGCTATCGTCCACTTATTCTTCGGAAATCGAGAAAACCGCCATCATGCGCGGTCGACGTAAAAGGGGAGAGGAATTTTAAAGGTATTCAATCGGTGATCCGTCAAAGAACAAAATTTCTCACGATTTAAGAATACAGTGCCTGCACTGACAGCGGTGGTACATCTATCAGCCAATCAGGATCGAGAAAATTGTTGAGCGGGAGCTCAAATATTGTTATTTTTTTAATGATTCAACTTTAAAGTTGATGAACATTTTCCTTAGGCAACTCTGTCTGATTTGAATGCTTACCAAGGTAATTCCTATCCATTTAATACCCGATGGATGAAATTTTCGTATTCTGAACGATTTGCAACTCTTGTGCGCCATATTGAACCTTGCTTATAGGCCACCGCTCGCTTTAATTTATGCCGAACTTTTGTGGAGTTCGAGGCATGGATTCAATACGGTTTATCCTTAAACAATGAATTAAGTTCCTCCTTAACGAATTCGAACTCTTTCCATTCCAGGATGCGGTTTTCATCCGTCAAAAGACTGGCCAGGGGAGAGCGGAGTGATTGTCTACACCGAATGGATCTTCTACTTCCTTTCCTTTGCAGCAAAAGCAAGAGAGTGACGTTTTCGTAGCGTGAGTATTTATTAAATTTTATGGTTGAGGAGAAGCCTGGGAAACGGGCTTATTTATAAGCAAATGTTAGCTAATTATATCATACTGTGAGCCTCAAACTGGCCATCCATTTCTAGACATTACCATCACAAATCAAACGAGTAAATGATAAAAAAACGACGGTGGATTGTCAGTGGATGGTTTCGAGTTTGACAAGGGTGAAAATAGTATTCATGCTTTGCCAAACTGTTCTCAGTTCACACGGAACGCATGAAGCGGCCTTTACAAGTCTGTTCTATCTACAGTTTGTTCTTTCCAGGCTTTGTTCACCATTTGCTCGTCTTTCTACCTCTGGTTTCCTCGTCCATCGGTTTGCATTTCGGTACATTTTTGGATTGACTGGAGAATTGCAAGGTAACGGTAAAAAATTAAAACTTGAATTAGTAGTTTCCCTATAAACCTGTTCAATGCTAATTATTTTATTCCAATTGCATCTTGCGCTCAGGTTACAGCCTTCTGCATGACAATGTATGTAAATCGCGAGCAACTTTCAAAAAGAAAATGAGACAGATATTACAGCACTCCTGATTAGGAGACACTCATTCTTAGAAGAGGTCTTCCAGGAACATGGACAGGGAGCAGATGCACAGAGTTTCTGCAGAAGCAGAAGGCAGAAATTTTAGCGGTTGAAATAGGATTGACATGCTTCACTTTAAAAAGGTTTGAAGGACATTTCAATTAACACTTTTGCTAGAATGACTATGATGGAATGACAATTTTCTTTGAACGAATGCAATTAAGTGGTTTTCATGCAGTCCTTGCTCGAGCATTGTCACAATTTACCAGCTATGTAATTAGCTCTAGGTATAAAATAATCCATGGACAATAATCTTTGAATAATGGTGCAAAAAATCTGTTTGAATATCAGTAAAATTTAGATGATGTGATAATTGATTTCTACAGGGGACTTTGCATTGTTCAGCATCCTAGAACAGGAAAAATTCAATTCCATATCCAGAGACAGGAAAAGAGACAACGTTTAATTACTTGTCTTGAGACATTCAATCCAATTTCATTAACAAATGACATTTCAAGGGTGAGTTACAGTGACAAAACCATTGCTAGCCTTTCTCCTCTTTCCCAGCGTGTAAGTCCTATCGGTGCAAAGCCTGACATGAACCCATAGTTGACCGATTTACTAACTTCTTGCAGCAGAGTCACTTTTTCAAGACTTGAGATAGATACGGATGATTGGATGCAGTTTTACCCCCCCGTTTATACATTTCATCTCCGCTCCTAAACTCTATCCATCTTCCTCTTAAAATAAAAGTTATTATCAAGCTCGAATTCCGTGGAAAAATAGACGGCCAGTCCTGCAAGGAGATACATGGAAAGAAGGTCTGAACCTCGTGCCTTCCCCTCGTTATCGATAATAACCAAGGGTTGAATTGTTTTCGAAGGGAGGACAGTTGACAAGCTGTTTCCATTATTCTTTCAGGATGGAACCATAACAGAGGGCCCGAGCAGTGCGAACGAGAAGAGGGGAGAAAGTGCAGTCCTTGGAAGTTCCATCGTCTCCGGAAACTGCTTACGAAGTGGGGGGAAAGAATTTACCACGATGCTTCGATACGAGGCCAATGAGGAATCTCTGACAGGTGAGCGTGGCAGGAGAGTGCCTTCTTCTTAAGAGGTGCTCAACTTCACGATTATTTATATTTAAGCTGCCGTGAAATCCGAGTGTGTGGCGCATCCACGATCGCCCTGGCCGATTGCATCGCGACTCATTCTTCATTTCTTTCGTAACGAATCAATGAATTCAAATTAGAATGCGTGACTTTGATTATCTTATCAAGAATAGAAATATTGGGATCTTCGAAATTTTCGAAAGGACGTTTGCCAGAGCAGTGAATGCTACTCCCCAATCTCATTTTCTTCCATAACACAAATATCGCGTATCGAGAGCTTTTAACGTTTCCTAAATTAACCAGGAAAAGCTATAAATTGTTTTGTATAATGTCCTTCCATGCCGTTCCTTCTCTTTCATAAAGATGTTTTGATTTCATGAGTTCTTTGTAAACTCCCTTCAATATTATTTCAAAGCTGATCCGGAGAGCGAACACTGTGTTCCTTCAACAATTCAATGATTCATACAACCTCAAAGTTTTACTGAATCTCCCTGGTAGTTCTCGGGCGAATGAAAGGAAAGGATGTAATTTATTTGAAATGTCAGTATAAATTGAAAGTTGCACAATGCATGGGAGGTTTCATTACTTCTCAGGAAGAACCGAGGATCAGCAAATCATCCAATTCAGAGTGAAGATGCGCCCTCGCCAGGAGCAACTGGCTCTGAAATGGCGACAGATATTCTACTCTCTCTCTCTCTCTTTATAATGATAAACATTTTTTTATTCTCATGATGATGACAGCTAGACGATATCACAGTGGGTTTATACACTTTTTTTCTTTCTTTCCAGATACGAGAAGTTGTTCCTCAGAAGAGGACTTCAAGAACGAACGATTTCAAAGACAGGAAAGCACAGGCAGGACGGTTTCTTCCCGGATGCGGACAGACAGCTCGACAGACAGACTTCTACAAATGGGAAAGAGCACCTCGGCTTTAATGCAATTGCTAGAATATATTTGTAACGTTTACGATGTATGTGATGCTATTGCTTCAATAAAATTCATCTGCAAATTACTTTTTATTCGCATTTTCTACCCTTCATCCATTCCTTGGGAAACTATTCCTCGTTTTCCTATACTACTCCAAGCCGTCGCCACTTTTCCTTTCATTCTTGTCGCAAAATTGACGTACATTCTGAATAATAAGTCTTTTCGGAAAAACGAAATAGCCTTGGCTTGGTTGATTCTGGTTAAATCAGAGGGTTTAGAATAGGAAGTAGATCGTCATTTTTTGACAGGAGGAAAATATTTTAAACGGAATGCCAATAGAGGGAGAAGAGTGCTCCCTTTCCGGCGTCAGTCGGCACGCATGCAATGCGAGCAAAGTTCGTCCGCGATGTTAAGCAGGAGTGAGAAACCTTAACTAGCAAAGTATTGAAATCAATCCTGTCCTTATTCGGTTCACGAGGCTTTGAAATCCAGTTGCGTAGTGCGACGCCTTTCAACTATAAATTCTTCAAGATTGGTTCGGGGCGAAGCCACTGTGAACGAATTACTGTGTTAAGTGCTAAGTTATCGGAGCTCATGCAGGCTTTTCTACCGTTCGGCAGTTACAAAGGATTGTGGATTCGCCTTTCGAGTGAGTTTTAGGTGAGGAAAGATAAACATTGAGGTAAGTCCCATTGGAAATTTTTCGAACGCTCTCCGACCGTGTTTACAAAATTCGCTTAGAGTTCTTGGACGACTCAGAGCTTCCAAATGAGAAGATGAACGAATACCTACATTCCAGTACGTCGGGACATACGTAAAGTTTCAACGGCAAGCCCGGATGATATTGAGCCAATGCTAACGTTGCACCAAGCATATGGACTCTTGAAATATTGTTGCATTGCTCTTCATATTAAAGATTCCGAAGCGGTTTCTGTAAACGGAACACTCCGTGGTGGATTCATAATTCGAGTTGGGATGCTTATAGCCTCTGCTATGCATTTAAACCTTTATTTTAGCTATCTTAAACAATTGGTGATGCGAGCGATGCGATCACGGCGAGGTCGCATGGAAAAGTGAGATATCCGTAATGGAGTTGGGACGCGAGATTGTTACCGCTGGGATTCTAAAATTGAAATTAGATTTTTAAAGATGAACAAGATGTCCATCGTTAACGATTAAAATTACATGAAGATTAGTATTTATTATGACTTTTTTGCTACTACGTGAGTCTTACCGCACACGAATACTATTTTCATAAGCTATCGTCTACTTATTCTTCGGAAATCGAGAAAACCGCCATCATGCGCGGTCGACGTAAAAGGGGAGAGGAATTTTAAAGGTATTCAATCGGTGATCCGTCAAAGAACAAAATTTCTCACGATTTAAGAATACAGTGCCTGCACTGACAGCGGTGGTACATCTATCAGCCAATCAGGATCGAGAAAATTGTTGAGCGGGAGCTCAAATATTGTTATTTTTTTAATGATTCAACTTTAAAGTTGATGAACATTTTCCTTAGGCAACTCTGTCTGATTTGAATGCTTACCAAGGTAATTCCTATCCATTTAATACCCGATGGATGAAATTTTCGTATTCT